>OU898280.1:44893312-45138312 GCA_918026665.1 Diabrotica balteata
ACTTTCCTGTACTTATATAAATACATCTCGAATCTTTTGTTGTCCAAATGACAAAACCCAGAACTCTCGACCGGTGACTAACATCTGAGTTTGCACTCGATAATAATAATTTTAATTAAATTTCAAATATAATTTATCTGTTATTTCTAAATATTGCAATCTATCAGATTTAATCATTGAACTGAAGAGAATAATTGATTCTCTCAACATCTTTTTGATTTCATGAATTTTTTTTTGATCGACAAAGCTGGTCAGGCCCAAGCTGGCCAGATTAGTATTTTATAAATGCTGGCATATTGACAGTCATATCTTTAGAAGCTAAAATATCTTGCATCTGAAAACCTCGATCTTTTAATACTATGTTATTTTTTTTTTCAAGTAGGTAAATTAGACAAGCCACATTTTTCAAATAAGCATCTATGACTAATGAAACCTCAATAATTATCAGAAAATTTGTAAGTTGAAAGTAAGTTGCTGTGATACTAGATTTTTGTGTTGATCTATTTTCAGTTCAGTGCAATCTATAATACCTGTACTAGTATATTGACGGCCTTTTAACTTAGCATTTTGTTTAGCAATGTTGAGTGGTACCCAGATTATAAGTATTCTATATTGACAGAAAAGAAAGTTGATTCAAGTAATAAATATACGGCCCATTAGTGCCTCACTTGTATCAAATTAAATGCAAATTATTTAATTATCATATTGAGCCTTAACAACAGTAAGTAGAAACTCATTAGCCGGAGCAAAGCTCTAATTTCTTCTTGAACTTACAATTATTTAGGGATTTAGTATAAGTACAGAGGTTACAGGTTCCCCTCTCGGAGGAACCTGTAACCTCTAGAGAGTGCGTCCCCAGGTGGCGGATAGAGGAATGCCTGACCCGGTTTACCGGTGGGTAGGAGGGAAATAAAATACCTCCCGTGGACTAACAGATAATTCACCGAATGATTGCCGGTATAAGCAATCCCCCACTTATGACCAACGGCTACGGGCGGATGAGTTAGTAAGTGGAAGGGCACTCTTTTGTCCAAGGGTTAAGAAACTGGTTCTAAAGGCGGATGAATCGAAAAATAGGTCAACGGGTTAACGATGCAGAAGGCAATGAGGAAGCACTGCATTAAAGACTTTTAGAGTACCCCTAGTAAAGTCATGAATGGCAAATGACAAGTAGAGTAAACAAATTAACTGATTATGGAGCACGGAATCCATGATCGGGCAGGGGAGGAATAACTGTAGATTACAGGGCCTCCCAGGTCGTAAACCAGAGAAATCCCTGTGGACTTAAGACATTGAAAATAGCAACCTGGAATGTCAAAAGTTTATACGCAAGTGGTAAATTAGCGAACGTACTGTTTGAAATGGAAAACCTCCAAATTTATGTTTTAGGTATAAGTGACGTACAGTGGCCAGGTTCAGACAAAAAATTACAAATAATGAAACCATGTAGGTATTGTTCAGGTAACAACGAGGTCAATTATCGCTTTGGTGTTGCTATCTTAGTTGTAAAAAGCTCAATTACTCTGTGAGAAGTTTTACTCCTTATTCTTATGATCTTCTCAATACAACTTCGGTCTAAAAAAGGTATAGTAAATTTTATTCAAGTTTATGCTTCTACGGCAGATAAAGATGACGACGATTTCGAACTATTTTACCATGATGTGGAACAAGTCTTAAAATCAATGAAAAAACATCACACTACAATAGTAATGGGCGACTTCAATGCCAAAGTTGGCCAGAGAAGGGTGGATGAATATATGGGGGAATATGGTCTAGGAAATAGAAATGACCGTGGTGACCGTTTGATACAATTTTGCCAGACGGAAGAATTTGTAATAGCTAATACACTTTTTAAGTTACCAAAAAGAAGATTGTATGCATGGAAATCTAATGGTGATATAAGGAATAGAATAATCCGAAATCAAATTGACTTTGTCTCACACAATATATAGCACAACTTTTTGAAGACAAAGAGAGAACAGAAGCACCAAAAGAATTTAAGGATGATACTGGACCTGACATTATACGAGAAGAAATTAAATAAATTAAATTAAAGAATGAGAAAACTTTTTTGTAATCGCGATATCAATATATTGCGCCGGATAAGAATGCTCCTATGTTATATTTTCTTTAACCTTTTGTATGGGGTTGAAGCTTGGGCACTTAAAAAATCCAACATTAAAACCTAGAAGCATTCGAAATGTGGTGTTACCGACGTATTTTGAAAATATCATGGATGGATCGCAAAACAAACAAACAAGTTCTCGAATAACTAGGAAAACAATGCGAAGTTTTAAATTCCATAAAAATCAAGAAATTGGAATATTTGGGGCA
Source organism: Diabrotica balteata (assembly GCA_918026665.1). Classification (NCBI taxonomy): domain Eukaryota; kingdom Metazoa; phylum Arthropoda; class Insecta; order Coleoptera; family Chrysomelidae; genus Diabrotica; species Diabrotica balteata. Next base: position 44,895,647 of record OU898280.1, read on the forward strand.
CATCATGAGAGGTGAAAATACGAACTACTAAGCAATATAATGCAGGGTAAAATTAAAGGCAGAAGAAGCGTATTAAGACTCGTGGCTACGCAATCTTCGTGAATGGTTTGAATGCAGTTCAATTGAACTATTCAGGCGCGTAACCAACAAAATTTGAATTGCCAGAATGATCTCCAATCTCCGATAGGAGTGGAACTTGAAGAAGAAGAATAAGTACAAATTAAATAATTTTCACTTACCCTGGACCATAGTTACATACATAATTTTTAGTGTATCCTTTGGAGGGATCGTAATAAAATGCATATCCACAACCAATCAGATTTGTTTCTGCCCAGATCATCTGAAAAAGTAATATTTTAGGGATAAAAAAAATATAAAATTACTACGTATAAACATTAATAATAAATTAATAGGACGTACACTACAAGAAATTTTGTGTAAAATGCGATATTTAAAAATATATATTAAAATAATTGTCAAAACAGTGAAAGAATACGAAATTAAGGGAAAAACGGTAGATAGTACATTTATATATATATATATATATATATATATATATATATATATATATATATATATATATATATATAGATATATATATATATAAATACATATATATATATATATATATATATATATATATATATATATATATATTGTTATGATGTTTTGTTTGTGTATGAGCAATGAGTATTTTAAAATAACATATATAAGTATAGGGTTTTTATCGCGGTTCTCAAAGAATTAGTTTGTAAGTACTTTTTTAAATTATCTCTATTATGAAACGCACATCAGCTTCCACCAATTTAAAATAATTTTCTTCTTAATAGCATTTATAAATGGGCCAAATATTCTTCTTTCTTTATTGTTCTTCTGTTCTTCTTTCGTGTTTATTCTTATTTTTAATATTCTTATTATGTTTTCAATCTCCAATCACCATATAAATATTATAATTTTAAATTCTTCTAATCTCCAATCTCCATATACTATATAATAAACTGCTTGTACTATTTACTGACTGACTAACTTCTTAATAAATTCTCCTGTTTAATTTCTTAATTAACAAACTCCATACTGTCTTACTGTATCTGTTAACTGTCTTAATTTACTCTCATACTGTCTAACTTAATACTGTCAACTGTCCTCTATCCTCCAAATTACATCGTATTTATATTATTTCATCGTTCCCGAATTTTCTTGAAAGTAATCATATTCCAATTTGTTCTATTTCCTAGATATATGAATGTTCTCGAATAGTATACTTCGCAAATAGGGTTAACTTTCTTATATTGACGTTTTCTAGAGAATTCTTTACCCTTCTATCGAGAATTTTATGGACATTTAGGCTTTCAGATCAGAATGGAAACTTATTCACCGGAATAATAGACTGTGGCTTCGTCTGTTCAAAAACAACTTGAGTTGGGCCACCTGGCTTCACTGATGCCAAGTATATATTTTAACGTTACTCACGTCACATATTTATTATTTTTCTTTTAATAATTATTTTATTTCAATTTCTTTTCATTTCATTCAGGTATTAAATTTATCTTTTATTTTACTGTTTTTATTATAAAAATAGTTGGCGCTATAAAAAATATATACATTTCTATTCTTCATTTCAGTTAACAAACGTTATTTGTCAGCTGACAACTCTCGACTTCTGACAGTTTTACTTTAATCTCAAGTAGGCACTATTCCATAGAAGGAGAAATTGTTGTTCATCTATAAAAAGGCATTTTCGGATTGAAAATTCATTTATAATATTAAATCTTAAGTATTATAGTCAGATGGGTAAGTTATATTTAATATTTAACCAAACTCTGTCTTTTTATAATTTGGCTTCATTTTTAGTTACATACATAACCGACTCCGCACAAGTTTCTTTTAAACTTACAATTCGTCAATGGGGACTATGGTTCTACAAATTCAATTTTGTGAACAACTGTGGAACCCTGTGTCATGTTGTTTGCAACATGTAGAAACGGATATTTCATTGCGACTTCCATGACTACATCTCATTATTTTCGTACTCTGTGTCAGTGTAGCTTTTGCTTCGGATATTTTCGAGATCTTATTGTTCACTACAAAAACATTCATTGTTATTTGTGTTTCTAATATGTATTGGCAATAGTTAAGGTAGATATACAGATTCCCTCTGTAAAAGTATATTGTTATTGGTTACTCGTTTTTTATTAAAACATTATATTCAATTACAATGCAATATTTTTAATTTTAGACTTTATAATTTTGCAATTTAATTTATTTAAAAAGTAGTTTATTTAGTAGGTAAGGTATACTGAGTGATAATGTTGCCTGTGAACAATATGAACGTATTCGTTTTTGAGGATGAGGAGAGGCTAAGAGTATTAAGAAACTTTAACATTAATAGTCGTCTACTTAGAGATGAATGTGATCCTGAAAATGAACTAACAGATTTTCAGTTTAAAGGATTGTCTAGTTTAACCAAAGATATAGCAAGAGATATATTAAATGGAATCCAGCAAAATATGGTTATCCATAATAATGTTGTGGCAGTTCCAGTTGCAATAAAGTTTTTTGGTACCCTCAAATTTCTTGCTACTGGTAGCTATCAAAAAACTATGGGGCAAAATTTACAGGTTGCAGTGTCTCAACAAATAGTGTCTAGGGCAATTTTTGAAATAATTGAAGCCACTATTGAGACATTTGTAAATATAATCAAATTTCCCAACTCCATTGAAGTGAAAAATACCAAAAAAAGATTTATACGATACGGTTATACGATATACGACACGATGTTTATATATAAACAAACTGCCCTCCAACTCTAACCTAAATTTTTAACGCTTTTACCGATTAGTTGTATCTCTTTCTAACCAATACCTCCAATTATCAAGCGACGTGTGTCTCTCTCTAAAACAACACGTCTGAAGGTGTTGGGTAGACGCAAGGCCACAGCTACAAATAAGTTAATACAAAAAGACAATTAACACATTGAAATAGAAGACAGAGTACGGCACGTATCGTTTTTTGGCCACTATTGATATCAACATAACACAGGGTTTTACCCACTGTATGAAGATGGTGTTGACCGAGAGCTGAAATTGAATCTGAATTTTGAACAGACATGGAATGTTTATAAATCCTATTTTGGATTCTAGGATTTGTTTGGTCTATATAAGATCGGGATAGTCTGCATAAGGAATTTCATAAACCCCGTGTTGTGCATTTGGAATGTTGTCTTTAATTGATCGGACAAGGGATGAAAGTTTTTGTTGGGGGGTAAATATTGCCTTTATTCATCTTTATTTAAGAATTTTGTCTTGTCAAAGACAACATTCCAAATAAACAACCTTGTTATGAAATTCCTTGTTGCCGGAGTTTATGAAATGCCCTCGATCTTATATAGGCTACACAAATCATAGAATCCAAAATAGGATTTATTAAAATTTAATTTCTCTTCGCAATAACGAGTTAATTTTAGTTCTAGGTCAACACCATCTCCATATAGGTCATAAAATTGATTTTGAAAACTCCAGAAGCATAGCCTCCATCTGCTTCTCTAAATCAAAAATTATTCGAGAAGCTGTAGAAATTGAAAAAAAGCCAAAATTTCACAATAAAAGAGATGATAACATCCGATTACCTTTGACATACAGACCTCTCATAAAGAAAATAATGTCCGCTTCACTCTTTAAAACAAAATATAGCTGTCAGAAATGTTCGCGTCAACCCTCACGCCAATCCCTGCGCCAATCCCCACGCCAACCCACACGCCAACCTCAACCCAAACCATGTCACCATCGACGGTATAAATGAACCGTCCTGTTCTCAGTAGAAATGTTCTCAGTAGCAATAATAAATTGATAATTAATCAGTGTAGTAGTATCGGGGGCTCGGTAAACTGAGACCTCGTCAGCCGTGAAGAAGACACATGATAAACTTATCGTTTCTAAATCTTTTCCAACAGTTTTGCAATTTAAACACTTAATTAATACATGTGCAGGTAGGAACATATATAACTAATGTAACTAATATAACATTATTACTGGAAATAAATAGATTTATTTTTATATTCATACGTGAAATTCGGGGACGTAGGGACCTAGGGACCGCAGACGTTCGGATACAATTATGGTCGATTCAGACACATCAGTCACGTCTCGTCACAGTCCTGCCGCCGAACCGAACAATCCGTCATACAAAATATTCTTTAATAGAAATATGGCGCCGGCATTCACATTCATCAGGCGACGAACAGTTTCCCTGCTGTCAGATAATTAATAGTTCTATGACCAAACAGGACCGGTTCGGCGCCGAGACTGTGATGGGACTGATGTGTCTGAATCAACCTTTAGCGTCTCTTAGCAAAGACAATGACGTCGACTTTTCTAAGTAACAAGACAATTACTCTATACACACACTACACTCTACACTAGGTACCTGACTGTAAAAATTCACTGTACCATACCAATGACCATTAGTTGTCGACGCATCAAACTCAATAAAGAAAACCTCAGTTGTATTTAGACAAATTTTTTTTTAAAGTATATATTTATAAAATTTAGTAGAAATGCCAAGAAATCACCTCTCCTTTTCAAACAACAAAGCGACTAAGACAAGGCTGCTGTCTGTCACCCACCTTATTTAAAATCTATATGGACAGATCCTTAGTGAAATGGGTAAAAAAATGTAGAAACATGGGAATAATGGTGGAAGAAAACACGCTATATACACTTTTCTTCGCGGATGACCAGGTAGTAATTGCCGAAGATAGCTACGATCTTAGCTATATGGTAAGAAAACTACAAGAAGAATATGAGGTGGCAGGTCTAAACATGAATATGTCAAAATGTGAATATCTATCAGTGGAAACAGATGAAATATGTGACCTAGTCTTGGAAGACGACAAAATCAAAGGCGTACAATCCTGCAAATATTTGGGGGTCATTTTCAATAAGAAGGGAAATAGCGCAGATGAAATCAGGGAAAGAATAAACAAGGGTAGAGCAGCGACCCGTGCCTTAAACTCTCTTCTCTGGCAAAAAACAATTCGACGAGAAACCAAAAAAACACATTTACGGTAGTATAATATAAAGTATTACACTTTACGGTTCGGAAGTATGGGACGTCACCAAAGCTAATAAAAACAAACTTATGACGACAGAAATGGATTATCTGAGACGAAGCTGCGGTAGATCGAAACTAGAAATAGTTAGGAACGAACAAATAAGAAACGAAATGAAAATGTAGCGAAATATCAATGATGACATAGAAAGAAAACAATTAATCTGGTTCGGACATGTTAAAAGAATGCCAGAGTACAGATGGCCTAAAAGAGTACTGGAATGGATCCCTCCTGAAAGAAGAAAGAGAGGACGACCACGGAGAAGTTGGCGCAACGATATTGATGAAGCAATGGCGGCAAGAGACTTAGAAGAGGCAACTGCGTATGACAGAAAAAGATGGAAATTGGGGGCGGAGAAGCGGCGACAGCCGTAATCAATCCGTTATTATATATAGTAGAAATGCCTGCAATATTTACAGAAAATAAAATTGTTTTGATCGTGTGATAACAATATACAATAAAATAGAGAAGCAGCTATTATTTTTAATAACAGAGATCCCAATAAAAATATAAATCATTCCACCGTTACAATAGTAAATAAATTTACGAGGTATAACAAATAATTTCAATGGAAAACGCAAAAATCTGGTTGCCGATGATACAGAGTTTGAAGTAATGTTGTCTACGATAGAAAATCCAAAACTATTATTGTGCAAGAGGAAATCGTTGATGCAATAAACAGTAAGTAAAAATACAATAGCAAGAATTTTAAAACTAAATAAATACAAGCCATTTAGACCAAAAATCGTTCACACATTAAAAGCAAGAGATTTTAATAGGCGCTTTGATTTTTGCTGTCTATCCCCTATCAAGGGGAGTTGGAAAAGGACCTATGATACTATTGGCAAAACAAATGCACATGCATGAATTACGTGTTTAAAATTGCAAAACAAATGCAAAATTGTCAGAAAACTTTAGAAACAATACGATTTTTATGTGTTTCTTAATGTTGTTCACTAGGGAGTAAAAGTACTTTGTCTCCCTAAGGAGAAAAAGTACGACTTTGCTCCCTACAGTGAGGCCAGAAAATGTATACTTTGGATAGAGGTAAGCGAAAAAAAAAATATTATTATGAATATTATAATTATATTGATTTTGAGTTTCAACCAGCTTTGCAACTTAACGTTAGTATCTGGTATTAAAAAAAAAAAAAGAAATGGTACAGTAGTTTTCTGTATTATTAAAATTTAAATATTATTTTTTAAATTGAATAAAGATTGTTTATTGTTTATTTATTATTTTTTTTATAGATTTTTTATATCTATAGTGAAAAGTAAATAAAAATAAAAGAAAAATTAAAAACGAATTTTGTGAGCTAAACTTTAAATGTTTAGAAAATCTTTGGAATGTCAGACTATTTTATTGACTGCGTAAATACACAAATCATATTACATCATACATAGATATTTTATTTAAATCTGCTGTTTTGAATAGTAATGCAATTTTTTTTTGTGTCTGAGCTCATTGCTATCACCACAAACTTTTCCATTTATTCGATGACATCTTAATTTGACTAAAAAATATATAAATTAAATTATATTTTTTTCGTAGTTAATGGTTTTAACCGATTCTGAACGACAATTTTACTGATTGTCAATTATTATTATTTTATATACAATATATAAAGTAATAATAAACATATTACCTACAAGTTATTCATAATATTATATATCTTATTACTGTTAGACCAGAAAAATTACCAAAAAAAGCCTTTTTGTGACACAATCAGGTGGTGATAAAAATATGTAATAAATAAAATATGCACAATATTAAACGTCATTTTTTGCTTATAAATATTATATGAACAATGTAACATCGCTATTTAATTTTAAGTATTAAAGGCGAATACCGCTAAATTAAATGACAAAGTTACACAATTTTGCTGAAAGAGCTTAGCAAATTCTTTAAAATGAGATATACAGTGATTAAGACAATATAATACAAATATTTAGAAAATATTATTCTCCATTAGTTCTTAAGAATTTGTAGAAACCGATTAGCATGTTAATAGTTTTTTGGTAATTTATAATTGTAGGTAAAATTGTTGTTTGTAATCTAAATGGTAGATGGGGATAAGTGTGACGAACTTTGATTGGAGGAGATTGAAAGAATTGGGATAGGTATGTAGGAATGAGAGTTTAGCTGGATTTTTAAGGGAGAAAAGATAATCAGTTGTTTTTCCAAGGGTGCAAGGCGAACAGTCGTTGTTCTCTGGTGGTTCCCCAGAGGTAGTAAGTAGTAGAAGTGAATGTTTGTGAGTTGTCGTGGAGTAAGTGTATCTGACAGAAGCTGATCCAGTAAAATATTGTAAGTTATATTTTTCTACTTATATTCCAAGAGTCACTGTTCAGACTAGAGCGAGAGATTCACTTTATCGAGAGAAGTGGCTAGCATCATTTGAACGATACGGGCATTTGAAGGAGATCATTAAAGACGATAGGCTCGCAACAATTTGTTGTAAGATTGCTGATTACCTAGGGGACCGCTAAGAATAGATAGTGTAGGCTACAAGGAACAAGGATTTGGACAAGTCATCATCAGAGAGATAGTTTTACTATTCGTCAGTTTTTCTTTATTAACAACACAGTTTTTTAACAATTGCTTTAGAAAAGATAGGAATATTTTGATCAGGAGATTTCGAACAACAATTTTGATTTGAAATTTTTAATTTATATTATATATACCAATAATTTTTGAAGGTTCACGTACGTAGAACAAAATTTTAATAATCATTATATAAGATATTTTTTATTGAAGATATATGAGTGTGAATTTTATTTCAATATATAATGTATCATATATGTTATTTATTATTCCGGTATTCTTTGGACCTTACCTATCATATGTAAAGCATAGATATTGAAGCACGAGTATAACTCTAAGATAAGAGAATTAAATAGTGTGATAGAATTATAATTACATTATTTAAATAAGTTTAATTGATTAATAAATAGCTAATTAATTGCTTGGTGCACCTCAGACTTTTAATATCACATTAACTGGCTTCCAAAACGTGGGGCTTGAAAATATCGCAAACTTTACATTTGATAATAGGGAAGGAGAGCCGGAATAATTACAGGTGGTCCGGAGATTTTGAATGAATTTTGAATTTTAAATTATTTTGACAATTTTCCATTTGACAAAAATTTCATTTATTGATTGATCGTATTTATTGAATATTTATTGCATTGAATTATTTGATTTTTATTTTCTTTACCAATCGTACATTTGATATTTAGTTTGAATTATTTGAATTTTACTATTTGCATATTTGATATTTGCCGTGAAACTTTATTACAATTGGGGAGAAATAGTTGTCGTGTTCTGGAGTGTTGAAAAATTTCACATTTGCCGGGGACAAAAACAGTAACGAAAAGAAGCAACATGTTTGTCACAAGGAGACAAAGCAAAATGCAAATAAAGAAAGGAGGATAACAGAGAAGATGAAATAATTTTGGAAGAAGGATCGGATAATGAAGGAAATGTTACAATAGTTGAGGAGAGAAAAGAATCATCAGGAATAGATAAAATATTACAACTAATGCAACTCCAGTCACAAAAAATGGAAGAAAAATAAAAAGAAACATCACTAAAAATGAATGAAACAAAGCAAACAATAGAAGAAATTAAATTTTTTGATTTTAATTAATTAATAAATTCAATATAAGGTTAAATGTTCGAATAATTAAACTTTGATAGTATACAAGGCAACTATCGAACACAGTGATTAATTAAATCTTGTCCAAGTACTTTCGATCAATAGATCATCTTCAGGGGCATTTCATCAGTTGTGGCCTATCCGACATGAGTAGAATGTCATACATGTAAATTTGGACATAACAATACAATACAAAAAGACAAACAAACACTTTAAAATTTTTAAAAATGAGAAGCTACATGTTATATAGAAGCCGGAGACAGAAATGATTTCTGTCTCATTTATGATTATTTAATCCACCATGGTGTCAAAAGCTGGCTGTTGTGCCATATAACTTTGTTCTATTTTTTTAACATGTTCACATTTTTTTCCATTGTTCGACTGAAAACGAATTAAAAAATTCATTACACAAACTTTCCACTAAATTAAAATCAAAACTGACATTTTTTTTAGCGACATATTGCTTCATAGAAGCCCATACTAACTCTATAGTGTCGTATAGTTCAAATTTCAACATGTCATCTGTAAACGAAATATTTCTAGTTATCAGCTACTGCTGCATTTCTGCTTTTCTGGAAGACATAGTTGGACATTTCTCAGTTTGTACGTTGTGATATGGTGCATTATTAATCATTAAAACGCTGTTATTGTCAAATTTGGTATCAGCTTATCCTGAAGCCACTTTATGTAATTGTCAGTTGTAATTGATTTGTAGCGCAGGTAAGCATTTTCAACAAAACCACTTTCATCTCCAGCATGCACTATCACAAGCATCTATCCATACTGGTTTTTGTAGGCCCTTATTTGAACTATAAGACCAGCTCTTTCGATAGGTATGAGATGAATGGACGTATGTTTCATCTATGTATATAATTGGGCGATTTGTGTTCCTGTAACGTTTCATACTACGTAAGAAATTCAGTCTAAGATGTTGCATATTGGGCTTTTCCATTAATTTTCTATTAGTGCTGGTTTTTTTGCCAACGAAATCCCATCTTTCTAATTACTGTCCGTAGGCTTTCTATGAAACCTGAGTAGTTATACTCCTTTGCAAATGTTCTGCGTATGCGTTTCACAGTTTACACTTGTTTTTGTGTTATACAAAAATCCATTATATAACGTCGAAGACGCCCTATATCAAAATTGTCCAAGCACGTTTTTGAAACGTTTTTTTTTCCTCTTTTTGTTTGAAGTTTCAAATGAGGAACATTCGCCATCTTCAGTTAATTGAATTTCCCAAGCAACTTTTTGAACGCTGCTTAAACTAACACCTGTTGCCAATACCACACGCCCCTGCACTTTTTTCAAATCTCTACACGGTTTATTGTCTTTGGCTTCCTTTCTCATAAAATGAATCACATTTGCTATGTGTCCCGTGTCTGAATATTTAAAACTTCTCCCTTCAGATTCGATTTAAACTCCATGCAATACTAATGCATTGTTACTTGTTTAATATAGGTACACAACACAGATTTGCAAATTTGGAAATGACTCTCCTTTGCGGTTCGTACTTACAAAAAATGTTTCGCAGATTGTACCGACTTGTACTCGTTACAAACGGTAGATATTCAGTGGACGCTGAGTGTGACATCCGTCGGATGACGAATGCGCATCATGGGAGTGGTTATTTTCAGACTTTCAGCTATTTTTGGTGAACTGTACTTTTAATATTTGGCAGCGTCGAATTTTATTTAAAAAGTAAAAACACGCTGTCAGGAAAAATGTTCTAGGAAGTAGGTTAAACGAGACTTACAAAAAGTTCTTTTTATTTCTAATATTAGTATTTTATCTGCAGTGCAAAAATTTTAAGTTACTGAATTCCACTAAAAATATTTCTAAATAAATTATAATGATGATAACATTTTACGGCTACTAAATATCATTAACTATCTAGTTTTATGTTTCGTATATGACGCTATTGTTATACAAGTTATATCAGTTCCACAAAAAATATAAAATCCGGTGATACAAGTGACATAACATTTTTCAAAATATTGAATAGGACTTAAAAACTAATAGCCAATTGACATTGGTTTCTAGTGTAGGACATAGTGTGGGATTAGATCTTGTTAGTCAATAAAATGATTCGACAAAGTTATTAAGGAATTAAATATTCTAGTTTAAGATAATGTAGGTATCTTTTTAAGCTGTTAACTTGTTTTAAATATACACAGGGTCATCATTTTAACTGAACTAAGTTAAATCAAATTGTACCAAAAAGTTTGTTCCAAAATTTCGGTGATATGTCGGTTTTTAAAGAGGTTCTGAAACTTTTCTTGCTTTCTTATGATATATTAAAGTTTTTTTTTTGTTTTTTTTTGGCCTTAGGTACAAGACCTATTTAGCCAGACAATATAGGTATAAGAATATAGAATACATAAAAACAATCCTTCAAATTCATAACAATTTCCTAACCGTTCGTTCATTCGCACCACATTCACTCAATTTCCTAACCTTCCCATTAAAAACACTATTGTGTGACTATACAAAAAGGATTGAACAGGAACACACGCTTCACGCTAAGGTGCCCTTCATAGCGACTTTTTTGTAACACAAACAATACAGGCAACGGTTAAAGGTAAAAGACATAAAAGGAAAGACAATGGGAAATACAACAACTAACGTCCTACCATTTCGGATTCACACAACAACACTGAACAGGGCAGTTTAGATTTTCCGTTTGGTACGTTTGAAAAATTCCCATAAAATTGATGATCTTATAGTTGAATTTCGACTACCTAAATACATAATAGAAGCAACGTTCTGCGGCAAAATGATTTTTTCTTGAGAGATGGCTTGAAATAAAAATTTTATGGCTTCTTGATTATACCGACATTGAAACATCCAGTGGTTTAGATCGTCATAACTGCCATTACATTCACATATATCAGTTTCAGAAAGTTTTATTTTATATAAGTAAGCATTTACTGTAGCATGTCCAAAAAGGCATCTAACGTACATAGTATAAATTTTCCGAGAGATGGGACTTCTGTCACTTAGAGGAGTAGATGGAAGAGTTGGATATATACTGCAGTATGTATTTTTGCTACTGTTAGTAAAGGATTGCCACTCAATTTCCCAATTATGTCTAACATATTTCTTCCTAGCTGAAACTATATCCCATTTGGGCAACTCGTTGTACTCTATACCCACTAAAGTAGCGTCTTTAGCCAACTGGTCTACTTTTTCATTACCTATAATATTAGAGTAACCTTTAACCCACACAAAGTTAACAATTCTTTTTAAAGAAGTTAAGATTCTTAGCTTTTCAAGCGCATCTACAATTAGTCTGTTGGTATATATTTGTTTAGAAAAGTGTCTTAATGCGAGGAGGACGGACTGTGAGTCAGATAAAATTATATATCGTTCGAAATATAATGTGCTATTAATTATCCAATCCAACGCCTTGACAATGGCTACCAATTCAGCTGTGAATATTGAGCAATCTGATTTTAATTTAAACTGAAAATAATCTTGAGTATTGTCTATGTAAATGGCACAGCCAACACCAGCAGGCGATTTTGAACCATCGGTATAAATTTTACAAGAATGGATGGAGTCTTCCAGCTTGTTCTGTACTATTAAATCTTCGTGAACAATTGAAATATATGAAGGAATTACTACAGTAGGTTTATATTCATATAGTAAGTCATAATTGGAGCCAAAGAATGGAATCCCTCCTCCATTAAATGAATACTGGGATAAATTAGGAAAAGCAACAGCTAGAGTTGGAGAGTTTTTATTTGCCCACCATTTGTTTGTTAAATTTTCGACAGAGAGACAAGATATTTTTTGTAATAAGCTGTTTTGATTATTAAACTGGCATTTAAGGATAAATTTTTCTGCCAAAAATAGACGTCTTAAATGTAAAGGTGGCTCGTTACATTCTGCCAAAAGGGCTGGTGTGGGAGTAGATTTGAGAGCTCCTAGGACTAACCTTAAAGCTTTGTATTGTATTCGATCCAATTTAATCAAACGAGATTTTGTCGCTGATCCATAAAAAAAGCTTCCGTAGTCCAAAATTGATCTGGTATATGCTCTGAAAAATAATAAGTTAATTTTCGGGTCTGCTCCCCAATCGTATCGATTAACGGCCTTAAGGATATTAAGGCTCTTTTCACATTTGGTAATGCAATTATTAATATGCTCGTTCCAGGTTAATTTTGAATCCAAGGTAACACCTAGGTATGTAAAACTGTTATATACAGGAATTTCCAGCTGGGAGAATTTTAACGTACTAACTTTTGGTAACCTGTGTCTCGAAAAAAATACTACACCTGACTTCTTAGGCGAGATGTCAAGCCCATGACTATCAAAATACTTTTTGCAATAAGACATATTTACTTTAAGTGCATTAACACATTGTTCAAAAGTTTTTTTCTCAACATAGAAACAGAAGTCATCAGCATATTGTAAAATGTTACACTGCATTCCCATAGTATGTAAGTTTAATGAATACAAGTTAAATAATAAGGGGCTAAGAACTGAGCCCTGAGGTAACCCTTTGTTAACTGTCCTTGGACCAATCAGTGAATTATTTAACCGAATATGAACTTGTCTATTTGTAAATAGATTGACTAGGGTATAAGCACATTTACTAGGCACTCCTAATTTAACAAGTTGATCAAGCAGAAGATCAAGAATAACGTTATCATATGCACCAGAAATGTCCACAAATAAAGCAGCTGTGTATTGGTTTTTCGAATAAGTTAACTGGATATCGGTTGCTAAATGTGAAATACAATCCATCGTTCCTTTCCCTCTACGAAACCCAAGCTGACCGTCTGGGTAAAGGTTATTACTTTCCATCCACCATTCTAGTCGACTTTTCATGATTCGTTCAAATGTTTTCAATATACATGACATAAGAGATATGGGTCTTAGGACATTGGGATCATTAGCTTTTGGGATAGGTATTACAAGACACTGCTTTAAAGAATCGCAGTTATCACCTTTAATTAGAATATTGTTAAAAATATCACGGAGAAATTGAAGTGCTCTTGTAGGCAAGTAGTATATCATAAGATAATTAATACCATCAATCCCAGGGGAGGATCTCTTAGAAAACTTGATATTAGCAGTTAGTTCGTTGATACTAATAGGAGATGACAAAAAATGTGATTTAAATGTATCTTCAGTGGGATATATTGGAGAGGGAACATAGCAAGGAGCTATTTTATGGAACAAATTTTCAACGATATTTTCGTCGTGCACATACAGATTTTTATTTTTTTTAATTTTCTTAATTCTATCCCATATTTTAGTTGGATGAGTTTGGATGAGACAGGATTCTGTCTCCGGCTTCTATATAAAATGTAGCTTCTCCAATTTTTTAAATTTTAAAGTGTTTGTTTGTCTTTGTTTAGTGTATTTGTTATGTCCCAATTTACATTTATGACATTCTGTTACTGCTGGATAGGCCACAACTGACGAAATGCCCCTGAGGATGATCTTGTGATCGAAAGTACTTGGGCAAGATTTGATTAATTACTGTGTTCGATATTTGCCTTGTGTACCATCAAAGTTCATTTATTCGAACATTCAACCTTATATTGATTTATTGACTATATATTTGTTGAACTCTTCGCATTTATTTTCCAGGAAATATTTTTTCCTTTAGTTAGTAGATTTTTTACTTGTGTTTGATCTTGCGTATGTTTATCTAGCATCTCAGTTATTTGTTTGTAGGGATTTTGATGTGATTATTTCTTATTGTGTAGGGCATAAGCGATGTCATTTGTTTACCACCATCGATTATCCATTTTGTTCCTTAACTATTTTTAAGCTGTTCCTAAACTAACTAGCTAACTCTGAAGCACTCGTGCCGAGTGCTTTATAAGCTGCTTCATTGACTTTATTTATTATCTCTTGGTAGGTATTCTGGGCTAGGGAGTAGATCAGGTTTGTAAATTTTTGGCTAAGCCGTTAATTAAATAAAAATGATAGCACAAATAGGCAACTACCACTTCAATTAATGCATATATCCTATTGATTCACCAACCGATTTATACCCTTCTTAAATAATACTTGTAACTGTTGCTCAAATAATTATTTTACAGCATTTTATACTTTTTTATCCGACTGAAAACTTCACCATTTAAAGCCTTTTAAGTGGTTCAAAGATCCATAAACTAATCAAAAAATAAAAATCCAGAAATGCTCACAAGAAAAGGATTTGACGATGATAATAATATCATATGTAGACTTATTAGAAAACTAAAAAGGATAGAAAGAAAAAAATAAACATAAGTATCACTAGGACCATCTAACTAAAACCACCAAGTTAATTATTGATTATGTTATCAGAAAACAAGAAGCACACATACAAGTAGAAGACGTAAGACTGTTAAGAGAACCGAAGTGCGGAACTGACCACTATATGGTAAGATCAAAATGTGGCCTATGGTATCGACAACGACCACTATATCTAAATGACAACCAACCAGCACAATCAAAACCACTAGAAATGAATCCAACCAAAAACATATTTGATGCATTGGAAAACGAATTAACATCATTCTTATTTAAGGTACGGCTTAGCCAAAAATTAACAAATCTGATCTACATACGTCTCAGCCCAGAATACCTATCAAGAGATAATAAATAAAGCCAAATAAACAAAATTAATACTTTATTGTGGTGGACAAATGACATAGCTAATAGCATATCAAAAGTGGCTGCAAACAAATCTCCCAGATGATAGACGAACATTATGCAAGATCAAACAAACAAGTAAAAAAATTACTAACTAAAGCAACAAGTGTTTCCAGGGAAACTAAAAGTAAAGAGCACATCAAATATATAGGATCTTCAAGATCAAGAGAAGCATGGAAAACGGTAAAAAAACCTGAGAACAAACAGAAAAGAAGTTAGTAGAATAGATTTAATAAAAGAAAGATCTTGAATCGAACATTACTCATAACTTTTGACTGTCTTGATATACACATGAGATCTGTGACATGATTACAATAGAAAAAATTAAATGGATCATGGTTATGAAGGTTAGGTCAAACGAAAATTGTTTCTATCCAAAATTCAATAATGAACAATAATAGGGGTATTCTCTATCTATCTATCTAATTAGCCTTCTTCGGTCTATCTTTGGACATATGCCTCCCCAATTCTTTTCCATTCTTCTCTGTCTGTTGCTACAGTCATCCACCTATAGCCCACGTGCTTCTTGATATCATCTGCCCATCTCATTTAGGACCTTCCTTTGCTTCGTTTATATTCCCATGGTCTTTAACTTATAAGAATTTTGTTCCATCGGTCTTCTTTTTGTCTTATATTGTGTCTGGCAACTCTCCATTTCAATTTTTCAACTTCTTATCTGACGTCTCTCAATTTTCTTTTCTCTCTTATCCACTCGTTTCTCTTTTTATTCATTAGTCTTATGTGCAACATTTATCTTTCCATTGCTCTTTGGGTTTTTAAGATTTTGTCCATGTTTGCTTTTGTAAATGTCCACGTTTAGGAACCATATGTAAGAATAGGGGGTACGCATTGATTGTATACTTTGGTCTTAAGATGCTGTGAATATTTTTTGTTTTTAAGAATGTAGCTTAGTTTGCCAAATGCCGCCCATGCCAGTCTAACTCGTCTTTTTATCTCTGCTGTTTGGTTTTATTTGTTAAGTTTTGTAGTTTGAGCCAGATATATATATATATATATATATATATATATATATATATATATATATATATATATGTATATATACTTTGGAGGGTAACTTTCGGGAAAGCGTCAAAACAAGGATCAGCTAGAGGTGGTATAAGCCAGTTTGGTGTAGAACTGTATTCTAAATGTGAAATTTTCGGTGATATATTGTCACCTTCATCAGCACCTAAATGGAAAACCTATTTTAGTACAAGTGGTGGAAATCAACATTTAAAAACCTACATTGAAAATGTTCAGTTGGTCCTAGTGGTGAAGAACGTTGTCACAAACATGTTAAAAATATTAAAAAATACATTTAAAACTTTGAATAAAAACATTACAACACATCAGGGTATTTTTTCAAATACAAACACAACAAAAAAATCTAAAATTTAAAACCTACAAAAACTGCAACTTCATGTTAAAGGTAGAAAAGAAGAATTATTCTTCTTTTTTGATGACATCTTTCTGATTTCTGTCAATATCCGGGTGTCATATGTAACGAGGTTATAATTTTCACGTTTGCACCTCATGGATATGGAAAGAAAGAACCCACGGAAACATAATTAGCAGGGAAATGAAGTCTTTTCTCAAGTACAGGTAGGTAATCTATGCATGTTATGATAAGTTCCCTACATTCTCCAGTTTGTTACATCTTGTCAAGTCCTGTTGAAGTAGAAAGGAATAAATAGAACTTAAGTTTTCAACATCTTTCTTACAGTTCATAGAAGAGCTGCAGTTATGGATGTAACACATTTCTATGAAGTTTCTCTTAAATTGGTTGTCAACCCTCTTTAGTACTTGCACATTTTCATATGAAAATGTGCATATCATATGAAAATTCATAATAAAATCAATACATATAAATAGTGGCGTGAGACAGGGGGAGACACAATATCACCGAAACTTTTAAATCAGGCTCTGGAAGATATTTTTAAAATATTAGAATGGGAAGAAAAGGTATAAAAATTTGTGGACAACGCTTGAACCATCGAAGGTAAGCTGATGACATCGTATTGATAACCGATAAAAAAGAAGAATTTTTTGAAGTGATGAAAGAACTGGACGTAGAAGCTGAAAAAAGAATCGGAAAAGATAAAATAGAACAAGTTCAGGATTATATATATATATATATATATATATATATATATATATATATATATATATATATATATATACATATATATATAAATATATATAAATAAAATGGGGATAAAAGTAATGGCAGTTAAAACAGCACGCTTGCCAGGCGGGTTGGTGAGTGAGTTATAAGCCGCCCATTCTGGGTCAGACGCTGTTTGTAGCCGTTCACTCTGGATAAGACGCTACATTTAATTTTGTACTAACTCTAAAATTGGGGGTGCCACTTTCGCCATACACACCGTACCGAAGATATTCTTCTCCGGCGTGGATACCGTTGTGGTATTCATCCGTGACACTGGACAAGGGACCCTAAGCAGGTACTAGTTTTCCCGGTCAGGAAACTCCTGTCTGGCTACCCTCACTTAGTTTAACCTGCAGACCAATGCCATAAGTGCGGGTTAGGTGTCTTATGAGGACCAGTTATCAAGAACCATCTCCCGTCTATGACGCTTCATATGGTCGTTCCAATAAAAGGTACTACCTCTATAACACAACTCTACACCCCAATAGGGGTATTAATGTTAATAAATACGCTAAAATTCCAATTCAATGGCGCTGTTACCATCTTTAAATTAATCTGAAACTAGCACATTTTTATACTTTTTACAATTTCACAAGAAAAGCAAGTTGTCTTTTAAATTTTATTTAATTGTTTTTTGACAACTACAAATAGTAATATCTAATGTAATTTCTTGTTTCACTTACTAATACGTTAATTGTAGTTTTAACACAGAATATTAAAATAACGTGAGTTCAGACAGTAGTAAAAATGCCTTTCCTATTCACACTTAATGAATACGTAGATGTTGTTCATTTATAGTGAAAGTAGAAAAAATGTTTGAAAGTCTCAAGCATTATACACACAAAGGTTTTCCGAAAGAAAAAGACGGTCTTATTTAACCTTTGCGACATCTTTGGAGAAGATGCAGCAAGGTTAATTTCCGAACGGTAAACATAAAGATCACGTCAAACTAATACAGGTTGAACAACACTTGGTGAATGCTTTTGTATATGTATCGATTATTCCGTATTTGTAAATAAGATCTATTACTACAGAAACTGGAGTGTTTCCATAATAATGAAATTGTAAATCACCATAACCCACATTATTGGTGAGTGGAAAATCTGCACTGGTTGAGGATAACTCACTTTCAATCTAGTTGGGCAATAAATGTTTAGTGTGGGTTATTTAATAGGAGTTTAATGTGTCTATATTTTTTAAAGTATATTTAAATGGTCAGAAAAATCGAATGAGATTAAAAGTAGCTATAACGTAGATCATAATCTAGATCAACAAAAAAACCATTTAATTAAAGCCATACAAATGAAAACAAATTAATTTTAAGGTGGAGTTGAGACAACATTATTGTGAATTATGTATTAAACATTTTGCAGAAATTGATTTAAAATTATCTATAAAAAAATATTTTCTGTTAAACCAGTTGTTTTGTTTCTGCAGAAAAATGTATCCGGAAAACCAGAAAAATGTATCCGTTTTAAACTTGCTTTTACCTTTGTGAAGATAAATTTTGTAGAACATTATATTTATATTTCTTATATTTGTTATATTTCTTATATTCTAGTACATAATTTACATTTTAACGATTGTACATATATTATTCATAAATATATTAGTTCAGCAATTTCTATACTGTGTTATTAGAATTTGTGTATAGTTTAAATTTACTTATTTAATATAAATGCCATTAAAAGGCAAATTTTTTTTTCTTCTTGACTTTTTTATGACTCTGTTTTTCAATGTGCCTCCAGTAAGTTGTCATTCCATCGTTTTCGTGGTCTTCCTACTGATCGTCTTCCTATTGGGGAACTGTCTCTTGCCGTCTTTACTACTCTGTTTGTTGTCATTCTCTGTCTCTGTTATCATATCTGTACTTTTAGCTCTGTCCCATAGTGTTTACATCTCTGCTGTTTCTAACATCCTTTTTGTCCTCGCTGTGACAGGTCTTGTTTCTGCCGCGTATGTCATTATTGGTCTGATGACTTTTTTGTAAATTCTGCCTTTCGTTTCTTTCCAGATATTTTTATTTCTCCATATTGTTTCATTTAGGCAGCCTGCGGCTCTGTTTGCTCTATTCACTTGATCTTCCACTTCGGTGTCGAGCTTTCCGTAGCTAGATAATGTGATGCCTATATATTTAAACTCCATCACTTGTTCGATTATCTGACCTTCCAGCTAAAATGTACATCTTATTAAATTTGCTGTTGTAACCATGCATTTTGTCTTTGTTGTGGAAATTAACATGTTAAATTTTATAGTGGTTATATTAAATTGGTGCAGCGTATGTTGGTCTAACTCACTGTTTATAGCTCTACCTAAGAAGACAACAGCAAAAACCTGTGCTGATTATAGAACCATCAGTTTGTTAAACCACTTATTGAAAATTTTTCTTAAGGTAATACATGGTCGTATCTACAATAAATGTGAGGAATACCTGGATAACACTCAGTTTGGTTTCCGTAACGGATTTGGAACGAGAGAGGCACTGTTTGGAATGAACGTACTTGCTCAAAGATGTCGTGATATATCTGTAGACATATACTGTTGTTTTATTGACTTTCAAAAGGCATTTGATCGTGTTAAGCACTCTATATTGATCGAAGCTCTAAAAGACATTGGCTTGGATGGCAGAGATGTTCGAATAATTGCAAATTTATATTGGAATCAAACAACATCAGTTTTAGTAGATGGTGTGGAATCACAAGCTCTCAATATTAAAAGAGGAGTACGGCAGGGATGCCTCTTGTCACCCCTGCTTTTTAACGTTTACTCCGAAAGAATTTTCAGAAAAGCACTTTCTGAAACACAAGAAGGAAGGAATACTTGTGAACGGCGAAGTCATCAATAATTTGCGATATGCGGACGATACAGTACTCCTAGCTTTTAGTCAAGAAGATCTGCAAACACTAATGGATAGTGTCGTTGAGAGTTGTAGGGAGGCAGGTCTGAATCTTAACATAAGGAAAACCAAAATACTCGTAATAAGAAAACAACAGAATATAAAACCGTCTATATATGTAAATAATACCAAACTTAAGCAAGCTGATAAAATCGTCTACCTTGGACAGCAATTAAATTGTAATGCAGAAAATCACGGCGAAATTAGATCCAGAATAGAGCAGGCTAGAGCTGCTTTTAGAAGGATGTCCAAGGTGTTATGTAACAGAGACCTAAAATTGGCATTAAGGATCCGCCTACTTCGCTGCTACGTGTTCTCGGTCTTACTTTATGCTGTCGAGTCCTGGACTGTGAATAAAATCGATCTAAATCGCCTTGAGGTTTTCGAAATGTGGTGCTATCGAAGAATTTTAAAAGTTTCCTGGGTGGAGAAGATTCGTAACTCCACAGTACTAGAACGTCTCAGCAAGACTACTGAGATCATAAAAAGCATCAAGCAGAGAAAGCTGGAATATTTCGGACATGTAATGAGGGGTCCCAAATATAGATTGCTACAAAATATCATGCAAGGAAAAATAGCAGGCAAACGCAGTCCAGGACGAAGAAGAACCTCAGGGTTGAAGAACTTGCGAGATTGGTATGGTGTAGATACAAGCATGCTATTTAGGATGGCAGTGAATAAAATTAAAATAGCTATGATGGTAACCAACGTTCTGAAAGGACATGGTACATGAAGAAGAAGCATAAGTTGTAAATCATCTTCACTTTGAGAGAGTAGTATTGCGTCGTCTGCATAGCAGATTATTTTAAGTTGTTTTTCTCCCATTTGATATCCCTTCTTAGTTCTTACTTTTTTAATTATTTTATACATAATTAGGTCGAACAATAGAGGACTTACAGAATCTCCCTGTCTTATCCCATTGCCAGCTTCAATAGGTCGGTTAGTTCTTCTTCTACTTTTACTTTTATTGTGTTGTTTTGGTAGATATTTTCGATCGTTTTGATTATTCCTAGAGGTATCTCTCTTGCATACAATAAGTGGATAACGTCTTTTAATTTGACCCGGTCAAATGCCTTTGTAAGGTCCACGAAACATGAATATGCCGGTTTGTTGTATTCTAATGATTTCTCTTGCACTTGCCTCATTATAAATATAGCGTCGGTGCATAATCTTCCCGACCTAAAATCCTGTTGTTCGTCTGCTAGTGTTATAATTTCATACAATTTATTTGTTATCACTTTGGTTGTTATTTTAGTGTTGTGTTTATTAAATTAATTCCTCTGTAATTTTCCGTGTCTGATTTGTCTCACTTTTTGAAGAGAGGTATTAGGATGCTTGATCTCCATTCCTGAGGAATTCTATTATTTTTTGAATTAGTTTTAATAGTTGTTTGCTCCTCCGTAATTTGGGAGTTCGTTCGGTATTCTGTCCTCTCCTGGTAATTTTCTATATTTTAATTTCCTTAATGCTTCTTTTAGTTGTCCTTGACAACGTCTTTGTACAGTATATTTATTATAAATTTTCTTAAGCATATTTTCTTTTAATTATAATTTAATTTTTAATATATTGATTTTTAATTATTGTTTCTTAATATCTTTCATGATTGGCCTTTTCCTCTCTTCTTTGCCCTCTTATCTATTATTCTTTTGATTTAAAGGAGAGACCTGGACTCTAACATGAAAATATGTTAAGATGTTAGTGATGACAATGAAAAGATGTTGAAATGTTTTGAAAGAAAAACACAAAAGCGAATCTATGGAGCATTGAATGACAATGAAGTGTAGAGAAGACGATAAAACTTTGAACTTTATGGAATATACCAGGAACCAGATGTCGTAAAACATATTAAAATAGGACGTTTGAGGTGGATAGGGTATGTAACTAGGATAAAACAAAATTATTATTATTATTATTATTATTATTATAATATAAGCGAGGGCAGAGGAACTAAGTCCCTATTATGCCCAAAAATAAAGAAATTTCATTTATCACCTACTAGTAAATAACAAAAATTACAACTAAAAGAAATAAAATTACAATTTTTGGTTTAAAGGAAAAACAATATTTTAACTATAATATAAAACTGTCGAGTCTGTTTTTGAACGAGTTGGTAGAAGAAGCGGAGACAATGTTATCGTTGAGGTTATTCCAGCACTCAAAAACTCTATTTGGAAGAAAGTTCTGTCTTTGTCTTATAGAAAAATTTTCTTTCTTTAGTTTATATTGATGACCTCTGAGGCGTTCATCTTGGTTTATGATAAATATTTCATCGAGGTTTCCAAAATTGAATTTTAGTATTTTGAATGTTGTAATTAAGTCTCCACGTTGTCGGCGAAGTTCAAAAGTAGTTAGATTAGCCATACTAAGTCTTTCTGCATAAGACGGTCTTCTCGGTCCCAAAGAAATTCGAGTGGCTTTTCTTTGAACGTTTTCCAACAGATTCTTGTCTCGAACCAGATCGGGATACCACGTTGGTCCAGCGTATTCTAGTATGGGTCTTACGTACAAAGTGTAAAGTTTGCAAAATGATTGCATTGAAACTCCCGAAAAACACCTCCGAATAAGATACAGTCTGGAGTTTGCACGTTTACAAATAGAGGTAATATGATCGGACCAAGTTAGGCTGCTGTTCACAATAACACCAAGATCGTTATACGAAAACACAGATTCTAATGGCTGCCCGTTAACAAAGTACGGCACAGGTGGGTTATTTTTGCCAATTCGAAGCACTACAAATTTTTCCGCGTTTAAGGGTAGTAACCACTGGGAACACCAAGTTAAAATAGAGTCCAAGTGTTGAGTCCATTTGGAGGGTTAGCTGGTTTGTGTTTGAATTGGCATATATTTTTGTGTCGTCAGCGTAAAACGATATTTTACTTGAGACATAATAAGGAATATCGCTGGTATAAACCGTAAAAAGCAGAGGTCCAAGGACAGAACCCTGAGGCACTCCACTTTCCACTAACCTGTCCTGTGAGAAAGATTCGCCAACTCTAACTTTGTAATATCGATCTGTCAGGAAATCATCTATCCAACGAAGTAAAGTACCGCGAACTCCGAAATGTTCTAGCTTATGTAGAAGTCTGCGCTTAGGTACACGGTCAAAGGCTTTAGAAAAATCTAGATAAACAACGTCGACCGGCTGCGAACTGTTAAGGGATGAGGTCCAGTCGTTAACACAATGTAGGAGATTGGTTAGAGTAGAGCGACCAGAGACAAATCCATGTTGTTGTGTTGGAATAACATGTTCCTGGAGAAGGAATTTGGTCATCTCCTCGGAAATAATGGCTTCCATAACTTTGGCAACTACTGGCAGCAAGCTAATCGGACGATAATTGTTGGGGTCGAGTTTGTTGCCTTTTTTAAAAATAGGGGTAACGGAAGCTAATTTCCAACTAGGGGGTAAGGAGTTTTGGATGAAAGAGGTTTGCATAATTAACGTTAAGGGTATTGCAAGCGTGTCTGCGCACCTTTTTAACAGTTTTGGTGTTAAACCATCTAAACCAGGTGAAGCGGCCGTGCGAAGTTTAATTAAGTGTTGTTTGACATGATCCACTGTGAATTCAACTTGCTGTAAGGATGCGCCGACACGATTACAGTTAACAGCAGGTAGATAACCATCATTTAATTCTTTAGTAAAAACCTGTGAAAATGCTAAAGAGAGAGTTTCGGAAGATTCTTTGTCAGAAGAGCATAAAGTCTGGTTGGATTTTTGAAGTAGCGGAATGGAAACTTTAGATGTCATGGAGGAACGTATGTATTTATAGACTTTTTTAATGTTACCACTTTCAATAACGTTTGCTTCAAAATTTTGTCTTAGGGTTTTTAGAGATGTTTTTAAGTTATTTGAAAATCTGCGGTGGTTTTGGAAATCACTAAGAAGCCCGGTGTGTTTAAATTTTCGCCATAGATGTCGTTTGTGATTAATTTGTTTAATTGCTGTTCGATTTATCCAGGGTTTGAGGTTGTTTTTATAACTCTTACGGAAAATAGTATTTGTAGAAATTATATTGTGGACTTTATCGAGAAATGCAGTCCACATTAATGAGGGGTCGTTTAAGTCTGCAAAAAATAAATGCCAGTCGATTTGAGAGAGTTCAGTGTCAACTTCAGAAAAGTCGGTAGTAGCATATGTTACAATGTTATTTTTGCGGGGTAATATTTGATTGAACTGGATGTGAGCCGTTATAACTGCATGATCTGACTTTCCTATGGGAGAACTGACTTCGAGAGATGAAATCAGCTGTTCGTCATTAATAAGCACTAGATCTAAAGTAGAAGGTTGGTTATTATTCCTAAATCTAGTAGGTTCTGTAATGAGTTGTATCAGGTTTGAATTTACTACAAAGCTTTTAAATAAATTATGAGCGTTTTCGGCGTCAGATAATGAAGTTATTGGCCAGGTGATCTCTGGGAAATTAAAATCTCCAGTAATGATAAGATTATCAAGAGATGATAGTTCTTCAAGTTTTGTGAAGAAAACATTATCGTGTGCAAGTAGTGTATTAGGTGGACGATATATACATACTAGATTAAGGCAAAAAGAATTTTTAGTAACAGATAAGTGAATTGCATCTATTCCAGTAATATCTATTAGCTTAAGGTTAATTTTGAAAGTTGTGGTAATAATATTGGATAAATAAATGCATACACCGCCACCCACACGATTTTCTCTGTCTTTACGATATATTGTATATCCATTTATATTAACAGAGGAGTCAGGAATTGTGGGTTTGAGCCAGGATTCGGAAATACAGATAATGTCCGGTTTAAGATGTTGCACTGTGCATACAAATTCGTCAAACTTAGCGGAAAGTGAATATAAATTAGTATATAGAAATAGCCAGTCATTAAATTTGTTGGTAGAAAAATTATGAACGAAATTTCGTGATTCTGGGAGTGCCATTGATGTATTTAATAGTTAAATCATGTTCACCGTTATTTTTGCGAGTTTCTAGCTCACTTCGGAGTTCTTTTAAACGTACTTGTTGGATGGGCGTCTTGTCGTCAATTATTGAAAATTTTTCCGTGGCTTTGTTTTCCAGAAGTTTGGCTTTATTTCTCAGAATATCTTTAACGTGGTATTCCGAACCCATCACTACCTTTATCATTCGGGGAAATCGTTGGTTTGCTTTGCCGACTCTGTAGAAGGTGATTTGCTTTTCCTGGCAGCCAACAGTATCCAAAACAAGCTTCATCTTATTCGCGTCATCATCTTTTCTGCGTTGTACATCCCCAGAGGAAGATTCTGTTACGCCTCTAATTAGAATATTTTTAGCGCGTGTTATACGATCTACAGCTTCGTTAGCGATATTATCCGTGAATTCGGTAGACTTAAATAAATTAATCTGGCTGAGCTTATCGTTTAACTCAGTTATTTTATTATCAAAATCATCAATTTTCGCACGAATTTCCATTTTAAAATCTAGCAGAAGATCTTTTATTTCTGAAATATTAGAAATATTGGAGCTGCAAGAGTTACAGAGTATGTTCAGTCCTCGAATTTTCTGTCGGGTGACGCGGTCCTCCGATGAAAGGTCGGTGCATGTGATATGTATTTGTCGCTTACATCCATCGCACTGGAGTTTGCGGTCAGCTGTCGCTGTGGTTTTCGAGCAGTTCGAACAAAAGGAGGTGGACGGCATTGTCCGGTTTTTTGTGTATGTAATTAGTATTTGGTTTTATATTAATAAAATATATATAAAATGACCCAGCTAGAAAAATGCTCCTTAATAGACCCATTGGTCGGAGAAGAAGAGGAAGACCCAGAACAAGGTTTCTTGGGAACATCGATAATGAATTGAGAAATATAGGAATATGTGCTTGGTAAAGGAAGACGATGGATAGAGACGACTGCAGAGAAATTCTTAAAGAGGCTAGGACCCATACAGGGTTGTAAAGCCAGAATGATGATGATGATGATATTTGCTATTCTAAAAATATTTGCTATATATTCTACAAAAAAACCCACACAATTGTACATCTAATTTCATTCATTGTCATACAACTGTGACCTTAATATAAATCAATAAATTAACACACATTTCGAAAATATATCTCTTAAAAAAATAAAAATAACTTTTAATGAATTAAATAATACAGAACATCACTTTCATTTAACAAACAATAACATTATACCTTATTTCTACTTCATTGGTGAATATCTATCTCATCAAGAAACTTCCCCGTTAATTATCAAACACTTACAATATTAAAAACTGAAGATTTTCATCATCAGCAATTACAGGATAGTTTGAACTATGATCTCCCAATCAATAATAAATCTTGTACCTGCATCATTTAATTAACTTTGTACCGACTAACCTGAAGATGCTTTGCAAATTGTAGAAAGCGAAACCGGTCGTCTGATAGTTAAATTAAATTGATTGTGAGTAAGTCTTATTTATTATTTCTTTACCTATTTGAAATGGACTCACACAAGCAATACATTCATGATCTAAAAATATTTGCTTATATAGTGAATCTTACCATGTTTTTATTCATACGATATTTTTATTTCGGTGCTATTTTCATTCCATTTTGATATTCATATCCTTTTTTTAGTCTTTCTCACCCTTATTAACAACCTTGCCCATAATCTACCTGGACTGAGCAATGGTGCCTTCGATTTACTAGTGTAACGGTGTTTTAAGTTTACTTTTTAGTAATTTAGATGACTATGTATGCTACAAGCCTACAGTGTTCAGTCAACAGTTCTACTATTACCCTGACGGTCTTTCGATTCAGTAAAGGTCGATTCAGACACATCAGTCCTGTCATAGTCTCGGCGCCGAACCGGTCCTGTTTGGTCACAGAACTATCAACTATCTGACAGCTGGCAAACTGTTCGTCAACTGATGAATGTGAATGCCGGCACCATATTTCTATTAAAGAATATTTTGTATGACGGATTGTTCGGTTCGGCGCCAGGACTATGACGAGACGTGACTGATGTGTCTGAATCGACCTTAAGTCTGCTGTTAATTTGACTGAATGTCCCTTAATGAACTCAAGATTATCTTTGTCCTGGTGCATTTCTTCACCATTACAAAGACTTCTCTTATTTCCATTTATTAATGGCTGCTGTTTTTCGTATTTACAAATCTAAAGCAGGGCTCCAGGCCAATTAATAGCCTAGTAAAGTATACAAAAAAATAAAAACCTTTTACCCTCACTTTAATTATAACACACTCCAAAAATTACGAATAAATCAAGAACATATACTGCAAAAATAGAAATTATAACTAAGCTGGTATGGATACCCAAAGAGCAACTATTAAAATATAACAACAAGAATCGTAGAAGATAGAAAATCAAAAAAGAAAAAAGGAAAAACAAAAATAAAGAAAAAACTAAGGTAAAGAATTTATTAACTTACCTGAGTGTAATGTCCGGTTCTTCCCCGCCCTATTGCACCAAAGTTAAACACTTTGAATTCGTTAAACCATTTCGTAATAGCGTCTGCAAAATCTGGATCAGTGTCGTAGTAATTAGAAGGAGGTTTGGTGGTCCATGTCGTTGCTATGTTTTGTCCAACAGGAAATCTAGCTGCAAAATAATAATACAACTAAGTTTAAATACGATAAGATTTTATGGTAAATATGTTGGGGTAAATATGTAAATAGGTTAGGGTTAAAACTAATGCAGCGACAAAAACCAAAAACCAAATTATAAAATTAATAAATTAAATAAATTAGAATATAAACATCTACAGTGGAATATTAAAAGAGAAATACAAATACCCAAAGAAGAATGGATGAGAGAAAAATGCGGCGAAATGGAGGATGTCGATTGTCCTCTACGCGGCACCATTCTAGAGCGAGGCGGTCGAGATAACGACCTATAGGAGGCTCATGACACGAGTGAACAGAACAAGTCTGTTGCGAGTGGCATGCGCCTACAGGACTGTGTCTGCGACAGCGTTGTGACCATCACTGGATGTGTTCCGTTGCATGTTTTGGCGGTGGAAAGAAAAGAGCTCTATGAGAGAAGAGGCCCAAACCTTACTGTGGCCGAGAGAAGACAGGAAAGGGAAAGGTCAATTGAAAGATGGCAAGAAGATTGGAACAACACGGAGGATGTGGCACAATGGACGAAAATGCTAATCCCGAACATAAGAGATTGGGTGGACTGTGGCTACATGCGACTGGATTATTTCCTGACGCAGGTGTTCACAGCACACGGGTGTTTTAGGGTCTACTTCTCTAGGATCGAAAAGGCTGACACAGATGAATGCATATACTGTAAATACTCGGACACTGTGACACATACGATGTTAGATTGCAGCAGATGGATAGTGGAAAGGAATAGAATGGAGAGAGAGACAGCTGTGAATTTTGATACAGTGAGAGAAATGTTTGAGACAATAATTGAAAATAAATTATATTTACATAACATACACAGCTATATCCGAGCAGTGATCAAGAAAAAGGAAGAGGAAGAAAGACACCTAGACCAACGACAGACGTAAGAGTGAAAGATGCTGAAAGTTTATGCTAGAAAAGTGGGTCAGACTGTATGAGTTAGAATGCGTGATTCAGACTCTGGGGAAGGAGGAAATTCCCGTCTGGGAATGATGACGAACTAGGAGCGGTGAGGTCTTCTACGCGCTACCTGTAACGAGACATGGAGCCTCCTTACTGACGAATATAGTGTGGATGTTTATAAATGGAGAATGAATGAATAAAGGTAGTGCTTCGGAAGTGATGCCGGCCTTACAGCGGCCATTCCGCTTCTGGATCGCTGGATGACAGAGGAGGGTCTGGTTTAACAAATAGGCGTTCGGCGTAGACTCGGCGACAAAAGAGGATTTTAAAGTACCTCGGGAACTATCACTGGGAGTACAAAGTACGAATCCTGCACTAAGGTCAGTCAGGCGGCGTTCTGGACTGACCAATCAATTCCTTTAAAATTTACAACCTTTATTTTCTTCCTTATTCCTATTTTGTAATTAATATATATATATCTCGACATACGCTGTTAACACAGTTATCTCATGACTTAAAATAGTGTATTATCGGAAGAATCCCAGATAATAAAAAGCTACCATCCTAAACTAAAAAGCTAGCTTAAACTGTGGCAAGTCCAAGTCAAGAGTTTAAAATCAACGTAAATAACGTTTAGGGTCACCAGTTTCCTTAAACAACATTTCACTATCTACTACTAATAACGTCTTTAAATACCTAGGAATTCATTTGAACAGTAAACGTAACTATTCGTAGTTAATCTAGATCTATAATGCACAGATTAATACATACTCAGCAACACATAAGCCAGGCGCATAGTAGCGCAGCAGATATCGTAATGGGACCACCCAATTATACCAGGCAGGGATGACTAAAACAAAAGTATATTTCGACTGGTCCAACGAAGACTGTAGTAACTCAAATTTTCCACTTTTTGAGTTACGAGCGCAAAACAATAAAACATAATGATATCTTCCCCAGGAAAGAATCGTATCTTGAGTTACAATAGTCTTTGTTGTTATCTGAGGCGATAACATAGGTATCGTAACATGAGTTACTACGGTATTCTGCGTTAGTTTAAGGTTATGTTCAAAAGTTTAGTTTTGTTATAATTGCCATCATGTGTTTCAGAAGTGAGTTAATATTGGAATTAGCTGAGAAAGCGTATAAAAACACTGAAACGGATATTTCTTATCGTTCTTTTGAAGGTAAATTTATAATAAACTTTATTTAAAATAATAACAGTAAAGTAAAAACCTACTTATTTTTTAGGGTAAACATATTGCTGAAAGTATTGTAGAAGAAAGCAAATACAAAAAGGCGAATGAGGATCCTGGTGACCACGAGACTTATATTAATCCTGAATGTTCTACAGGTGGGTTTAAATTCCGCATGAAAAAATATTACGTATTCATTTACCTCATTTTTGTTTAATTTTAGTAAGCTTAGAAGAGAATGAAGCCAATAGGAATGAAAATGAAATAATTGAGAAGTAAAGCGATGAGGAATCATTTCATGCAGACTCTGATACTGACCCAGATTACATTCCGACAGAAGACAAAAACATCCCTGAAGTAATAATTGAACCTAATAAGAATATAACTGAAGCAACCACAAATAAAAAGAGAAGAAGCAGAGGTAATATAGAGAGAGTAAGTAGGAAAAGAATTAGAGACGTTAATAAGTGGGCGAATGAAAAATCTAAAACAAGTCTAAATCTGGGACTTGAACATGAAAATCGAAAAGGTATTCAAATTAAAGGAAGACAGATGGGTGCACCATGCGCAAACACATGTAGACTAAAATGTGCTACCAAAATAGCTAAAGAAGATAGAGACCTTTTTTTCAACGAATTTTGGAAGTTAAAAGATCATACGAGAAAGTGGGATTTTATTGCTCGTCATGTGAGACAGGTTGCCAAAAAACAAGTAACTATTACTGCAGAACAACGGTCTCGAAGAAATTACTCTCGAGAATATTACTTACTACACTTACTATTACTACATTCGCAACGAAAAACAACGTGTTTGCAAAACTATGTTTTTGGAAACACAGACAACGTAAAAAATCACATAAATCAGTTTCCTGTAGTACCTTCCCATTATACCCGTAATAATACGATCAAGATGTACCTTGAAGAAGGGCTAACTATCCAGAAAATGTACCGATTGTACAACGAGCATTGTGAAAAAAATAACATCACTACAGCTGCCACGTCACGCCAGTATAGAGATATTTTCAATGAACAGTTCAATATTGGGTTCTTTAAACCAAAAAAGGACCAGTGTACTGTTTGTTCTGTTTTTAATATGGCTAGTGATGCTTAAAAAGCAAAATTGCTCGAACAATATGAGTCCCATATGAAAAACAAAGAAGTTATCAGAAACTTAAAAGACATAGACAAACAGCTTGCACTAGATGATAAGAGCTTGTGTGTGGCTTGCTTTGACCTTCAAAAGGTTTTAGCTACCCCTTTGTCTAACGTAAGTGATTTTTACTACAAAAGCAAATACTCTACATACCTATAACTTTACAGTTTATGATGTTGGAAATAATCAGGGTTACTGCTATGTATGGCAAGAGCAGGTGGCTAAAAGAGGTCCTAATGAAATTGCCAGTTGCCTCTGGAAATTTTTAGATCTCAAGGCACAACAAAGTGTTAAAACGATAATATTCTACTCAGACAACTGTGGGGGACAAAATAGGAATCGTTTTGTGTTTTCGATGTTTACTTTTGCTGCTGCTCATTTTCATATTGATATTGTTCACAGATTTCTGGAAAAAGGCCACACTCAGAACGAGGGTGACAGTATGCATGCTGTTATCGAAAATGCAAAGAAAAGGCAATCGGTTGTATATGTGCCAGAACAGTGGGTTACATTAATTAGAATGGCTAAAACTACAGGAAGAGTTTATGATGTTACGGAAATGTCCCAAGATAATTTTTTTAATTTTAAAAAACTGACTGATACCGAAATACGAATTTGATGATGGTTTTACCGGTTGTGACATAAAATTAAATCGAAAATGCAGAGGACAGCCTTCCACTACTATCAAATTTCCACCGAAACTGTATGATGCACCATTACCAATTGAAGAAAAAAAGCTAAAAGGATTACTGTGGCTGTGTAATACCGGCAAAATACTCACAATGTACCATGGATTTTATAAAAATCCTAATTCAAAAAGTTATGTACCTCCTAAAGTCGAGCTAGAAGTTGATTCAGTTGAGAGCGAAGAAGAGTCGGATGAGGAAAATTGAATTAAAATATAAAACTGCAAATTATATCAGTAGCTTCTTCAAAATGTAGCATTTTATATAAATAAAGTTAAGAAACAAATAATTCTAGTATTTATTACTTTAAAAATATCTCCATCGAAACCTATAGTAACTCATTCAAAAGTCACTTATGACCATTTCTGTCTTAAATCTGTTTTACCCTTGTAAGATCATTATTAAAAGTATCACTTAATGCTATAAAAACATCCATTTAATAGATTAATGAATTTTGGTAACAGTGTAAATACATTTTTATAATTATCTCAATTACATAAAAAATGAGTTACTACAGTCTTCGTTGGACCAGTCGATTTATGCATGCGGAATCTACCTGGCTTAAAACCTACTAATGGCTCAAAAACACCGGAGAGTGTAGGAGCCGATATAGTACGCACAAAGCAAGGGATACATTTCCCGGTAAGTCTATCAAAGGATGTCACAATATTCCAGGCGGAAATAACGGCAATCCATCACTACGTGGAGAAAATAGAAAGGTAGAAAAAACGTACCGTTTAATTGCTATCTTCACAGATAGCCTGGCAGCCCTTAATTCTCAAGAAGTCAATTCTAAGCTACTAAGGGATAGTGTAGGTGCCCTAAATAACCGAAGAGATCGTAGTAAGGTAACGATAGTCTGAGTACTAGAGCACACGAGTCATAAGGGAAATGAAAAAGCAGATTAAATGGCAAAACTCAAAAAAAAAGACTCATTAATGCAATTCATTGGACCGAAACCTTTCTTCGGAGTTGCAAAGGCAGTAACAAGAACGGCAACAAGAAAGTAAGTAGCACACAAATCTCTTGAATGGTAGAGCAATTTACCAGAGCAAAGATGGGCGAAAAAGTTCATTATAGAACGTTCGCCAAAATTGATTGCAGACCTAATAAGCAAAGATAGGAAAACAGTCAAAGCCATAGTAGCTCTGCTAACAGGGCACCGTAAGGTGAATATGTAATTAAAGCTAATGGAATTAGCAGATTATGATCTATGCAGATTCTGTCACCTAGAAGAAGAAACAATAAAGCACATTTTCTGAAATTGTGACAGCCTGTCGAATGTGCAGTTCTTTGCTTTAGACGAAGAGCTACGTGGATGGTTCAGTCTTGGAATTGCTAGATCTCTTAAAAAGGGTCAGGTTAAAGAATGTAAACTAGGGTTAAGGTACCTCAATAGATCTGAAAAGGTTGCATTTTACCTCATCGAATCTATATATCTATCCATCCGAAGCTACAGGAACATGTCTTGGTTTTTGAGTCGAAAATTCAATCTTGGTCTGCAGAACAAACTTCTGGTTTATAAAGGTATTTTAAAACCGATATGGCTATATGTAGAACAAATCTACAAGCAAACAATACCAACATATCAAAACTTTAAGCGTTCTAACCAAAGTGCTGCGTGTCAAATCTGCGTTAAAATTTTCTTGTTTTTATTTTACTTATAATACTCATATTTGTCAATGGTTTGAAGACGAATGCACAAACAAAAGAAACAATTAAGCCTACAAAAAGATGCTTACCTGACGAAATAAAACAACTGTAGAGAATTACCAGACAAAGAGAAGATAAGAAAAGAGGATACACAAAAAAACGAAACCACTTAAATAAGGAACTTAAATATATAGAAGACCTCAACAGAAAGAAAGAATTCAGATCATTTTATAAGAAAGTTAACATCAACAGAAAAGAACTCAAGCCAACCACAAGACAATGCAGAAGTCAGAATGGCGTCCTATTAGCAACAAAGTGTGTATTGAAAAGATGGGTGAAATACGTTCACCAGACACTTAAAATATAGAGGAAGAAGCTAGATACAAAACACCCGGAATAGATAATTTCCCAGCTCAACTATATAAAGAAGGTGGCCACGATGCCATAATGGCATTACAGCAGCACCATATATAAAAAAGCAGATATCTTTGAATGCTTTAACCATAGAGGAATAACGCTTTTAATTGCAGCGTATAAAATATTTTTCATAGTACTATGTCACCGTATGGCACCATATGCAGAACGGATAGTAGGAAAATACCAGGTTGGTGTCAGTGGTGGTAAATCGACTTTATCATTCTGCAACCCTGAAAAAAATTTTGGAAAAAAACACTGGAATATGGCATAAATACTTATCACATATTTATAGACTACAAAGCAGCCTACGACTCTGTGAATAGAAGAGTAATGTTCAAAGCAATGAAAGAGAATACCAAATCAGTTGGTAAATTTAACAAAACTAACTCTTGAAAAAGTTTAAACTAGAGTACGAATTCAAGGGAACTGTCTGAACCTTTTAAAACAAATAAGGGATGCGCCATGGAGACCCTTTCTCCTGTATACTGTTTAATCTGGCTCCGGAAAAAATAATATGTATGTCACAAATCACAACCATTGGTTTATTATATAATAAATTAGTGCAAATCCTGGTCTATGCTGATGAAATCAATATTGTTCATGCTCCATGATAGACCCATTGGTCAGAGAAGAAGAGGAAGACTCAGAACGATGTTCCTTGATAACAGCGATGAAAACATGAGAAATATGGAAATACATGCTTGGCGGAGGAAGGCTATGGATGAGAACGACTAAAGAGAAATTCTTGAGAAGGCTAGAACCACCACAGTGATGTAAAGACAGAATGATGATGATGATCTTTTTTGATGGTGATGATGTTAATTTTGTTTATTTATTTTAAACTCTGTCTGATATATTTAGAATCTAATTGCTATCTCCTAAAAATTCTACATATTGATTAATTGATATTGATTATTGTTTGTAATGGTACAGATTGCAGTAAATATTAAGTGTTAAAAAAATTTCTTTCTCTAACTATTTGTTAACGAGTGAAAAAATCTAGTAAAAAACTTTTACCATTTACTGTATACTTCATTAAATTTAATTTTAAAATACCTACAAACATCCCGATTTCTATCGTGGTCTTCAGAATAACAGGACTCCGCCCATTTTTGTGCTCGACTGGCTAGTTCGTCATCCCATTTCTAAAAACAAAACAACACAAATTCAATTAAAAACTTATTTATATTGCCCAAAAATTAAATTTAGAAAAGTAGTATTTAAGTTTTTATATTAAAATTAGTTGATATTGCCAACATTGCTTTGCTAAAATTTTTTTTTCTAGACTAGAAGCGAGCAATCTTACATATTTCTTTAAGTGTTTTTATCTAAAGCCAGGGATACATATGCCTGTAAAGTGTGAAAGTAACTTACATACCAGTTGCTGGCATAAGCAACTGGTAGTAATATATAAGCTGGCATAAGCCAGTAACTGGGATGCACAAAACCCATTTGCAAGTAATTGGCATGCCAGCAACTTGCATGCGTGTATTGGCAAGGAACAAAACAGCAGTAGATATCATCATTATCAAGATGTACGCGTCCACTGCTGGACATAGATCTCCCTCAGCTCTTTCCATCTTTCTCTGCCTTGTGCGGAATGCGTTCAGTTATTGCTAACACGCTTCAGGTCTAATTCTCCATTCTAAAATATGTTTCACACGTCTATCATCTCTAACATCTGTCAGTAAACTTTAATCAATATAAGTTAGACCTATTCTTGCGTTTTTTGCACTAGTGCATAGTCCAGATATCAGTCGCTATAAAATCTTACTTAAAATTGTGTAGCGTAAAGCCACAAGACTGGCATTCGGCCGTGTAAGACCTAATTCTGAATACAGACTCTTCATGGCTCATCTTACGTAATTTGAGGATCGACGTTTCGAGATGACCTAATTATGTCCTTATGTATCTTAAAATATAATTTTGGGAATCTAAACACCATATTTACTTCAAATCAAAACGAAAGATTAAGATACTATGGTTACAAATTAAAATTTGAACTGAACACAACAAGGTCTAGGATGAACTTTTTGTCAAACTTTTTGCCTAAAAATAGAGTTGATAGTTGTTGATTTCTTTATTTTATTTATTGGTCCGCATTACCTTAGGACCGCATTATTTATTGTCTTACAATTTTGTATGATATACTCAATTGTAACTTAAAAATTGTTATTAGTTTTATAATGATATTTTTCTTTGTTTTTCGCCATAATAGGAGCTCTCTTTTAAAATTTTTCACACTGCTTCATCTATAGCATACTTTTTAAATTTTGGTGAATGTAATATAAATAACTTTGAAAGATCTTTTGTGTATATTGGTATGGTATTCTATAAGACAAAATTAAATAAGTCTGTGCTTCTCCTTTTGACAATCCAGAATGGTCCAGCAGAATGTGATCCAGCAAGAAACCAGCTATCAATAAACCTTGGGAGAGCGCCTACCAAACTGGCGCGGCAGTGGCAAGTAGCAAGTAGCACGCGTCTAGCATATTATTTAAAATGTAACCAATGAAAACGAATGATTCAGCGCTCACCAAAATAATAGTGACGTCATTCATTCTAATAATTTGTTTGCATTGGTTACATTTAAAAATAACATGCTAGATGCGTCCTACTTGCTACTTGCCACTGCCACGCCAGTTTGGTGGGCGCTCTCACTTATAATGCAACCAAGTACGGAATAGACACATTTGGCCAAATGTGCTCTGGCGCAACACGCGATCAATACTAAACATAAGGTGGATTTTAATGAAGTTAAGATTCTTGGCACTGAACGCAATCTCGTTAAAAGACAGTTTTTGGAAATGTGTTCAATTCTTAAACACCCGAATGCTCTAAATAAGAGAACTGACATAAGTAACTTGAGCCAAATATATCATGCTTTAATTTTGCAGAATTAGGCTTTATGATCTATTTACTATATAAGTGTCTTGTAAGGTGTACAATTTAACACATTTGTTTATTAAATAATTTAAAATATAATAACATATAATAAAATAAATATAATAAATAAAATAATTCAATATTTTCACTTAACTCATATAAACGTATGCAACTCACATTGCATGTACTTTCATTATTTCTCATACATAGATTAGTGTGAACTGTTTAATGATTAAATATTATAATACAAATAATGTAATTGATTCATAGAATCTCCTACAAATTACAGTTCCAAGTGGATGAACCTTGGACTGTGGAAATTATTATCGTTGATCACCTGTGGCTGAATATCCAGCTATAACGTTGACGATTTTTATTT
Source organism: Diabrotica balteata (assembly GCA_918026665.1). Taxonomy (NCBI): domain Eukaryota; kingdom Metazoa; phylum Arthropoda; class Insecta; order Coleoptera; family Chrysomelidae; genus Diabrotica; species Diabrotica balteata. The sequence continues at coordinate 44,932,984 of OU898280.1, forward strand.
ATATATGAGGTTGAATGAATTTCGCCTGTTTGTTCGTTCTAGACTGATTGATGCGAGGAATTGCTGTTATCAATACCAATTTCTTTCATTGTTTGGTCTCTTACAAGCGGGTTGTCATCCAAACTCATTTGAACTTTTCAAATACACCGCCCTATTATTTGGGTTGGTATTTCAACCTTGCTGTTATGTCATAATTTTGTGACCTCAAGGTTGGCTGTCTTTTCACGTTTTGGCTCGATCTGTTTCAATTAACGCCATTTTACCGGCGGCAGTTGTGAGGCTTTGAGTGGTAACTTCATTTTACACTATACCTTTTTTTAAATTTTAATATAAATCACTTTAATAATGCTACCTAAAGTCAAAATCAAAGCATAAATAATTCTCATATAGTTGGAAGTGAATCTATGATATTCTTAGTTCTTTTTCACTACTTAATATTAAAATAAAAATATTACATGTACATTAGACCACATGTTCTGTTGCTGTGCTAATTTTTAATAAGTTGCTAAATGTTGTTAGTTAATTGATTGTTTATACAATATTACCGTATAATGTCCATTTACTTGAGTTTACTCACATATTCGATAATATCATTGACCGCTACCTCTGGGACTCTGGGGACCTCTGGGAACTGAACCAAAGTGGCCCTCAGAGATCAACCTGGTATATGGATATTGCAGGCTAACGTGGGCAGAGCCCGCCGTGCGCACGATCTTGTCCACGTTAAAGCCAGCAAGCTACAAACAGACCTGTTTATCGTCCCGAAACCAAACAAAAAGATAACGTCATCCGGTGGTTGGATTCAGGATAACGGGAAACACGTGGCGGTGCTCTTTAGAAATAGGGGTTTGATGGTGTGAAATATTGTTAGGGGAGGAAATCATATCCTCATCAAATTGAGCTATTTCAGTTTCCTGGCATGCTACGTGTCCCTAAATATGCCTATGATAAGATAATTATAGACGAAATAATGAGTGCCGCACGAACGAAAAAGAAGTGCTGATCACCGGTGAGATCAACGCGAAATCGAGGTTGTGGGGTTCCCCCATAAACGACGCAAAGGGGGAGCTATGGAACGAATGGATAGCCCAGGCTGGCCTCCAAGTATTAAACAATAACAAACCAACTTTCTTAAGGGGGCCAGCCGAACACACATCGATATTACATTCGCGAGTGAAGGGCTATTCAGGAGAGTGCACGGGTGGGTGTCCTTGACGATCAGTTATTCACCTACCACCGGTATATAAAATATGAAATGAAAATGAAAGGGGGAATAAGGTGGCCGATAGGATACACGGAAATTTATTTCAGCAAAATCACGTACCTATCGGAAGTCCGAAAGATCAAAAAGAGATTTATTACCTTGGCCAACTGAGAAGAGCACTAGAAAGTGCAGTAAAGTTGAAGAAATTATACAAGAAGCCAGGGCAGCCTCGAGCTTAAAGAAATATATACAGATCTAAAGAAAACGTTAAACAAACAATAAAACAAAAGAAAAAAGAAAAGTGGCAGACCCTGATAAAAGCATTGGACGAGGATATATGGGGCAATGCGTATAAGATAACCATAAAGGTCCTTAAGATAATCGCCCCATATAGACTTGACGTGGACCAGCGGATGGAATCAGCCGAACTTCTCTTCCCTAGCAAAGATCCTCAAAATTTTATAAAAATATTTCCAACGATGGTAGAGGAGTTCACGGAAGAGGAAATAAGAACCGCTGGCCTGGAGATGAAGACAGGGAAAGCTGCAGGCCCTGACGGACTGCCATCAGAGGTAATTAAAGTACTAGAAATGGAGAAACCAGGCTTAATCAGAAGAATATACAACGACCTACTGCAGAAGAGTTTCTCAGGCACTTAAAGGAAGCGAACTTGGTCCTACTGCTAAAACCTGGGAAACCCCCCGATTCAGCAGCCTCTTATCGGCCAATATGCCTCCTGGACTGCCTTGGTAAGTTCTATGAAAGACTTATCACAAGGAGGCTAGAGTGCGTGTCGGAAGATGAGAGAGTGCTATCAAATCAACAATACGGATTCCGAAAAGGCAGATCGACAGTCAATGCCTTAACCTAGATAAGAGACGTGGCCAAGAACAGCAAGAAAAGATGGGTGGTCCTTGTTCTGCTGGACATAAGAAATGCTTTTAATTGAGCAAACTGGGGCCTCATAGTAGACCGAATCTTTGAATTTGGGGCTACAGAGTATATGTCCAACATAATAAAGGACTACTTATCGGAAAGATCCGTATGCATATCCAAAAGAAAAAGAAAGAAATGACCGCGGGAGTACCCCAGGGGTCAGTCCTGGGATCCTTACTTTGGAACATACTATATAACGGGGTACTAGAAATACACAAGAAGAGAGGAGTGAGAGCGATAGTATTCGTGGACGATCTAGCCCTACTGGTCGAAGAAATAATCTTGTGGGGATCACGAAAAAGAAACCATATAACCTTCGCCTATCAAGACTCCGAAATAAGACCCCAAAAGACAGTCAGGTACTTAGAAATAACCTTCGATTACAGACTCTCTTTCGGACAACATGTGCAAGGAGCATGTCGGAAGGCAGAAGAAAGGACCTCAACACTGAACAAGTTATTGCCCAACATCGGGGACCCGGATCCCAAAAGAGGACAGTAAATACTTCAATCAATACTGTCCATATTACTATACGGAGCCTAAGTGTGGCACGAGGTCCTTCGGATAGAAAAGTATAAAGACATGCTTATTAGAGCTCAGAGGAAAGCCCTGATCAGGATGTGCAGTGCGTACAGGACTGTATCAACTATTGCCTTACAGTTGGTGGTCGGTTCTGTACCGGTGCATATCTTGGCCAGGGAGAGAGCCAGAATGTACCAAAGCGAGCGATTAGATTCAGGGCCGCAGGAAAGAGCTACAAGTCTAGAGACGTGGCAGAGGGAATGGGCAGCCGAAGTTGGGAAGGCTAACTGGACGACATCCATGATCCCGGACACAGTGAGGTAGTACGGGTGTAGACATCGGCACGTAAACTATTACTTCACACAGTTCTTGACAGGGCATGGATCGTTCAGGAAATACACCTATCGTATAGAGAAAACTGAGAACGATCGATCCTAATCGATCGATGTCCTAAGTGCGGGGTGGTCGATGACACGCAGCATGTCGTGTTCGTATGCCCCGAATATCACGTAAGGCGTACCGAGCTGCAGCTGGGCCTGGGTCCCCTCTAGGCGAGCCTCGCGAGCTAATTGATAAAGCTATCGACAGCAAGCATGACTTCGACCTGATCATTGCTTTTGTCACACAGACAATAAAGCATAAAGAAGAAAAAGAGAGGCGACTGCAGACAGGATAACCGTATATTTATTTTTTAACGTGTCTTGTGTCGTAAAAGGCAGCCAGTGGGGGAGGACCCTATACACCCAAACCACACTGACTGTCTAATTTAATTTATCCTATTTTATTTTTACACGGTTTTACTTATTTATTTATTTATTTATTTTATCATAGTTTTATATATTTATTTACTTTATCGTTGTTTTATTCTTGATTTGATTTTATTTATACGTTATTGTTTGCTGAACAATTTTATTTTCAATTTCCTTTTCCTGTTAATGTTCTCTATCTTTTCTTTCTTCTTTCTTTGGCTTCTTTCCTATCTTTCATTTCATCCTTCCTCTTCTTTCTCTCTTCTCTAATCATATCTTTGCTCTTTCTTATCATCTCCTTTTTGTCAGTCTATTTCTTTCCTGTATGTCATGTTTCGTCTGGGGACAGTCAGCGGGGAAGGACCTTTTACATCCGACCTACACAGACTGCCTCATCTAAATGTTAGAATGAATGGGTGGATGAGTAGGTGTGTCTAGATGAAAGTAAGGAATGACTGGAGTTGAATGAGATAAGTATGGATGAATGGGTGGATGAGAAAGAGTGAATAGATGAAGGTATGAACGACTGGAGTTATTCGTAACTGCCGACTGACATCTTATGGTTGGTTCCATCTTGGGTTGGGGAGCGTCCCGTCCGCCCTCTTTTCCGTCCTCGGTCGCTTCGCTGTCCGGGACTTGGGCGGGAGGAGGGGAGGTTATCGCGAGGCTGACCAATCCATGGAATTCACGCTAGGGGTGTTAGGGGGAGCTATGAGTAAGGTCGACGGGTCAGACATGCTCGCTAAGAGCGGTTCCAGACCCGTCGGCTGAAGGAAGAGGGGGTGAGTTTAGTCGGTAGGTAATCTCGGCACGCGGTGCAGCGTGTCGGACTGAATCCGATACACCAGGGACACCTTCCCTGACGATCTTTTGAAGATTCTCACCTCTCAAAAAAAATTAATTTGCCATTGTCAGTCACAAACTTAGAAACACTTTTCAATACTTTTCATACTTTTTTGATAACCGACTGATGGAGGAGATTGTGCAAGAAAGTGTACGTTATACTCTTTTAAAAAATCCTTTAAAGCCCCTTGATTTATAGAAGGAACATCTTCAAAAGTACTTAGGCATATGCATAATGACAACAATGACTTGTATAAGTAATGTTCCGCTATACTGGAACGAAATCGTAGGCTTGAAAATTATTCAAGATACTATGAGCCAAAGGAAATTTGAAACGATTCGAGCAAACTTACATTTCAATGACAATTTGGCTAATACAAATTATATAAGTTAAGACCAGTTATTGATGCACTTTCGGCTACATTTTGTTCTATTCCTAAGGAAGAAATGTTCACATTTCTTCCTTACCAAATGGGAAGCAAAAAAATACAATTGATATACCTTGTCGTGCAGTAGTATTATAGTCCAACCGTCATATAGGAAGGTTCGACCTCTCTGATAGTATTCTGGGTCGATATAAATTAAAGATGAGATCAACAAAATGCTACATGAGGCTCTTTTACCATTGATTAGATATGACAGTTGTGAATGCTTGGTTGTTATACAGAAGAGCTAACCTTGAAAAATTAAAGTGCATAAACTTATCTGAATTTAGTATAGATACAGCTAGAACACTTATGACTATTGATCAATCATGTGTTCCAAAAAGAGGTAGATCATCTGGAGTACAGTAAGAAATAGAAAGTAGAAAAAAGAAATGTAATGTAGCACCTTTGTCTACACCAGATGTTCTAACTGACAACATAAGCCACTTTATTACAGGGGTGACACACGAAGGCGTTGCAAACTTCCCAGTTGTAAGGCACAAACATTTGTAGTGTGTGAGAAATGCTTTACATCATTAGGTTTCAACAAACAAATTATTCTACACAAAATAATTACTTTCGTGTGGAAATTAGATATAAGCTTAAAAGTGTGACTTACGTGTGATGATTCATATATGAATAAGATATTTTTTGTATTTTTAATAAAAAATATGAAAAAGAAATGTTTGTTATTTTTCATATTAAACATATCCCATTGTAAATTCAAATATTACTGTTTGGTATAAAAATAAAAAATTCCGCAATGTAGGGTTAAGCATGAATTACTCAAAAAAAATTAATGTTGACAAAATATAGAAAATACTAATTTATCTTAACAAAAATATTCCAATAAAAATGATACATAAGTTTTTTTTTAATATTTACAATAACTATTAGTGGAATATAACAATATTTCACTATGTATCGTAAGGTCGATGCAAAAATATAATTAATGTAGTTTTCAACAATTTCAAACTCACTAATTCTGCTGTGAAATCTTTGATAAATCTCTGCGATAACAACGAACAGCTATTACAAAAGAAAGCTGTTTGTGAGTTTGGGCAATAAAAAAACGTCAAGACTTCATTGTAGTCCAAAACACATCATTTTTGTATTTTCTCGTGTGCCTAGTGTAACACTAAATGAAATAACTCAATTGTCTGCCCGCTCTATCTCCTCGCAACCAGTAGCGTACTTCAAAGTAATTTACGAGGAAATATTGCTTCGTTTTTCACCAAAAATAAATATTTTTTCTTATCTAAAATAATACATACATCAAAGAGATATATACAAAGCTTTATAACTTGTTATATTAATGAAAATATACCACAAATTATAAAATTATTTATTTAATAGTTATTTCATCCTACACATAGTAAACTGATTTCAAAATATAGTTTTTTATCTAAAGAAACTAACTTGTTTTGATTAGTTGAAAACAAAAATCCTTATTGGTGAAATATCAAGACCAATACGCCTTATCGAAACAAAGAAAAAATTTCACATGAAGTATATTTCACGCATATGCGACTGTTATGAATTACCGCTAGACACTCGAAAGCCAATCGTCCACTTCACTGTACGGCATAAAAAGTACGAAAGTAAATTGCTTTGATAATGAAAATATGAAGCAAGTAATTTCTAAATTGATTTAAAAAAATCCTTTTTTAATATATATTTTTTTTAGTTTTATTAAGAAGTTATTTACTGTAAATCCTTTTGATATTCATGTGCACTACACATTTTCTTCTTCTCATGTCTTCTTGCTATTAAAACGGTATCATCAGCACATCTGATGTTGTCTATGCTGAATCCGTTAATATTAATTTTGCCTTGGACCTCGTCTAATGTTTCTCTGAATATAGACTCCGAATACAAATTAAACAGTAGCGGTGTTAAGACGCAACCCTGTCTTACTCCTCGTCGGATTTGTATATCTTCGGACGTTGTGTGCTCTATTTCAATTGTTGCCGTTTGGTGCCAATATAGTTCTGAGATAATTCGCAAGTCTTGTTCGTCAACTCCAGTTGTTCTCAGAATTTCGATCATCTTCTCTATTTTATTCATTAGTTAATTATAATATATATATATATATATATATATATATATATATATATATATATATATATATATATATATATATATATATATATATCTCATTAAATAGTTTACGCAGTCAAATGCTTTTCGATAGTCAATAAAACATGCATATACATCTACATTTATGTCTCTGCATCGTTGCGTTATCACATTTAAAGTAAAAAGAGCCTCTCGTGTTAATAATCCGTTTCGAAATCAATCCGAATTGAGTGCCACTCATCTGGAACTGGTACTTCTTGTAAATTCGTTTATGGATAATTTTGAGAAAAGTTTTAAGGACATGAGACATCAAGCTTAATATTCGATAATCATCGCATTGTGAGGAATTCGATTTTTTTGACAATACTACGAATGTTGACTTTACTTTAGCCAGTCTGTTGGTATTTTACCTGTGTCATATATCTTATTAAATAGTGCTGTTATTAAGTCTAGGCTTTTACCCTAGTTATCTGCAATTTATTTTATTATTTTTTAATATTTTGCTTGTTTCTTTTTGTGTCTACCTGTCATTTTTTTACTTTTTTATGAATATTAAAGCTGTCGTATTTTTCCTGAAGTTGTTCCATTTCTAGGCATTTTGTTGACATCCAGTTTTCTTTCCCCACCCTGCACTTTTTTCTAATGATTTTATTGATTCGCTTATATTCTATTGGGCTTGTGTTATGTTTTCATCTTACGTCCATGAGGTCCATGAACTCTTCGTTATCTGTTCTTGTTTTTTGTTATATTTTATGAACCCGATGCCTTCTTCTTGTATCTTTGATATTTTTGTTTTTAGAGCAGTCCATGTTACTTCAATGTCTGTCTGTACTAAGTTTTCGATCGTTTTTATTTCTTCCTCAAGCTTGATACTTTTTCTATTCAGGATTCTTCAGTTGTGAGAGATATATTTTTCTTGTCACTGTTTCCTTTTTGACTTTAAGGAATTGTTACGATTTTAAATGTTATGGACTGTAAATATTTTATGACTAATTCTTTTTTATTGATTCTCGTAATTTGTAGGTCAAAATATACCTGAGCTTCGCTACCAGTTGTTTACAGAAATCTCTAGACACTAATTTTAGTGAGTCATCCACGTCTCGAGGTTGAAAAACGAGTCGAGCGCCTTCACCAAAATACGAGATCATTCAGGAAGTTCGCCGAAAGTTCCAGATGACAACAGTTGTGTATATAAATGAAAGATTTTTGTATTTGAGTCAGTCATAAGAAGATCGGTAAACGCGGTATTTACATGTAACGAAACGTGAAATAAATACATTTGTAAAGTTATTTAATAAATTAGTAATTAGCTATCGTGAGTTTTAATAAATTAGATTGTAGACAATAAATTAGAATAAAGACAAATAAATTAGAACTATATAAACGTCACAATGGTGCAGAAGTGGGATTGTAGATAAATTTAATTTGATTTTTGAAAAAGACTTTTGAACTTTTGAAAGGTATTGTTCGTCGGGAACATCCGCGTAGTTCAGTAGTGATCGTTGTACGAAAGAACATTTAAAAAGTACGTGTGTGCCTGACCAAAGATGCTGCTAGTAGAACTGTCAGTAAAACAGTTGCGTGAGCAACTAGAAGAACGCGATGAAGACTGCAGCGGATCCAAGAAGATCCTCCAAGAACGACTAAAAAATGTTCTTAACAAGAATGGAGATGACCCAGAGACATTCCATTTTCAATCAGCAGAAGAAGCAGTTTTAATGAAGATCGAAGAGAGTTCTAAAAAAAATGATGAAAGATTCAATGAAACGTCTCAAATTATTAAAGAAGTAGCTAGACAAAATGACGAGAAATTTGAAAATGTTGCTAGAAGATTTGACGAGACTTCTCAAATAATTAAAGAAATATGTATTCAGAATAGTGAGAAGTTTGAAGAAGTCTCTAAAACATTTGATAAAGTTGAAGAGAAAATCAAACAGTTAGAGACCATGATAACTAACACGAGAGTGCTACCACCAATTAATACGGTAGCTTTAGATCCGGTAGAGATAAAAGAAGACGAGACGAAATGTAAGTTGGAAACGCGGCCGAAATTTGAAGGATGTGGAGTTTCTGTTCATGTTAAAGTTCCAACTTTCGACGGAAAATCATCATGGAACAACTACATGAAACAGTTCGAATCAGCTGCAAGAGCGAATGGATGGTCAGAAAAAGAAAAGGCTGTAAACCTGACTATAGCTCTTCGAGGAGATGCCTTAGATGTGCTCCAGACCATAGCCGTAGAGGAGACGGATGATTTCGAACAACTGAAGAAGAGGTTAAATATGCGATATGGCCACGAACACTTAGAGCATGTATATCAGTCGCAGCTCAAAAATCGAAGACAAAAGAAAGATGAGGCTCTTCAAGAATATGAAGTAGATATTGCCAGATTAGTGCGATATGCTTATCCAACAGCTCCCGAAGACATGATGGAAAAGTTGGCCGTTCAAACGTTTATTGATGGTCTTCGTGATCATGAGATGCAAAGAACACTACGATTAGCTCGTCACAAGACGCTGGTTGATGTCTTATCCGCCGCCCTCGAATACGAGTCAGCTACGCAGGCCTCTGGCGGTTACAGTAAAGTTAGGACTGTAAAAGAGGAAGAAGATGAAGATAAACTTGACCAGCTCGTTAATATGATGAAAAGCATGACATACAAGAAAACGAAGACCATAAGATGCTGGAATTGTGGCGAAATAGGACACGTACGAAGTTCATGTAAGCATCCTAGGTACGACACAAATCAAGAAACTCACCATCAGGAAAACTAGAACGGGTCGGCCTTAGGGGGGCAGCTTCGACCCAGAACTTTTCCAAAGACCCTCTCATACTAATAGCTTCTTTGAAATGTCGTGAAGATAGTGTATATGTAGATGGAGAAATAAATGGTAAAAAGCATACGTTGTTGGTGGATACGGGAGCGACCAGAAGCATTATTCGCCCGACAGTTATAAACAGCCGTAAGAAACTGTTACCAACGAGGTTGCGACTGCGGACCGCTACAGGTGAAAATGCTAACATTCATGGAGAAATCCAGGTACAATTAGGAATTGGAGCAGAAAAGTTCGTCCATACTGTTATAGTTGCTGACATCGAAGAGGATGTTATATTAGGAATGGACGTAATGAATACGCATGGATTCCAATTGGATTTTAAAAATAAAGTAATCAAAGTTGGTAACGAGGAGGTATTTCTCCATCCACATGATGACAACACTATGCAAGCAGCCGTTAAAGAAGATACAGTCGTGCCTGCGAGAAGTGAAACAATCATAGTAGCGCGGCTACAGGGAATTGTGGACGAAGGGTCACCTGTTATGATGGAGCCTTGGAACCATGACGACGAAGTTGGCCGTGGAATCATAATTGGAAAGGAATTGGTGACCTCGGCTAAAGAAATTCCTGTTAGACTTATCAATGTCAATGACTACCCAGTGACCATCAAGAAAGAGACAAAAGTAGGAACTTGTGTACCTGTGACATCCATAATCCGTCAGACGACAACGTCTGATAATTCCAACGACAAATTTGATCAAATGGTTGCAGTTGCTGGACAGTCTCTGAATCAGATTGAGAAAAGGAAATTAAGGGAATTTCTTCGGCAGTATCGTGATATTTTCGTACCGAAAGGAGGAAAGACGGGAAGAACTACCGTTGTTAAGCATAGAATTGATACTGGTAATGCTAAGCCAATTCGTCAAACAGCTCGACGATTACCACAGGCGAAAAGAGAGGAAGCTGAAACGATTGTTCAGGAAATGAAGAAAGACGGGGTGATAGAACCTTCTACGAGCCCATGGGTCTCTCCGGTAGTCCTGGTTAAGAAGAAAGACGGAACAACGAGGTTCTGTGTGGATTACCGTTTGCTGAACAACGTTACCAAGAAAGATAGTTATCCTCTGCCTCGGATTGATGACACATTAGACACATTGGCTGGAAGTAAATTATTTTCTACTTTGGATTTGAAGTCTGGATACTGGCAGGTAGAAATGGACCCGGTAGATAAAGAAAAGACAGCCTTCACCACAGGATCTGGATTATGGCAATTCAACGTTATGCCATTTGGACTTTGTAACGCTCCTGCGACATTTGAGAGGCTTATGGAAAATGTGTTGAGAGGGTTATCTTGGAAAACATGCCTAGTTTATCTAGACGACATAATCGTCTTGGGGGAGACATTTGAGGACCATCTGAAGAATTTAGAAAACGTTTTTAATCGACTTAAAGCTGCCCAATTGATGTTAAACCCCAAGAAGTGCCAGCTATTTCAAGGTAAAGTCAATTATCTGGGTCATATAGTCAGTAAAGAAGGAGTGGCCGTGGATAAGGGAAAAATCGATTCCATTAAGGAATGGCCAAAACCAACTGACAAACATCAAGTGAGAAGTTTTCTTGGACTATGTACTTATTACCGGAGGTTTATTAAGAAGTTTGCAGATATCGCTAAACCATTAACGCGACTTACAGAGGAAGCAAGAGAATACCGCTGGGATGTAGACTGCCAAAATGCCTTTGAGACCTTAAAAAAGCATTTAATCACAGCACCGATTTTAGGGTATCCACTGCCAGAAGGAGAGTTCATCTTAGATACAGATGCAAGTAATGTGGGAATTGGAGGAGTGCTGTCTCAGATTCAGGGAGGACAGGAAAGAGTCCTTGGATATTTCAGTAAAGTTCTCTCAAAACCTGAGCGGAATTATTGCGTCACGAGAAGAGAACTTCTGGCAGTAGTGAAATCAGTAGAGCACTTCTATCAATACCTCTATGGAAGGAAGTTTTTAATCCGAACCGACCATGCCGCCCTTAAGTGGTTGATGCAGTTTAAGAATCCAGAGGGTCAGATAGCCAGGTGGATCGAACGACTCCAAGAATATGATTTTAAGATTGAGCACCGGGCCGGAGTTAGCCACCGAAACGCTGATTCTCTTTCCAGAAGGCCATGCCCAGCAGAGTGTTCTCACTGCAACAAAACGGAATCCAAGGAAGCAGCAGTGCTAAGAACGACGGTGGTCCACGACGACTGGACGCCTACCAAGATCAGGGAAGAACAAGAGAGAGATCCAGTTATACAGAAAATCCGAAAATGGAAAGAAGAAAACCGTCGACCACCTTGGCAAGAAATATCGAACCTAGGCTCAATAGTTAAGACGTATTGGGCCCAGTGGGACTCATTTATCATGGAAGATGGCTTGCTCAAACGAGTCCTGGAAAATGATGACGGTTCAGAGAAGAGAAGACAGTTGGTGATTCCAAAGAGCAGAATAGCCGAAGTACTTCGTCAGTTACACGACAGTCCATCAGGAGGGCATTTTGGTGTGAAAAAGACCCTTCAGCGAATTCGGGAACGGTTTTATTGGATGAACAGTTCCGACGATGTAAAAGACTGGTGTAAGAAATGTACTATTTGTGCTACGAGTAACGGGCCTTATCGAAAAAGGAGAGCTCCTATGAGACAATATAATGTTGGAAGCCCGTTTGAAAGAATAGCTTTGGACATTGCTGGGCCATTTCCAGAAAGTGATAATGGAGGCAAGTACATGTTGGTAGTAATGGATTACTTCACTAAGTGGGTCGAGATTTACGCACTTCCAGACCAGAAGGCCGCCACCGTTGCAGATAAGTTGATCCAAGAATATATCAGCCGATTTGGAGTGCCTTTGGAGATCCATAGTGACCAAGGCAGGAACTTCGAAAGCGATTTATTCCAAGGAATATGTGATAGACTAGGTATGAAGAAAACAAGAACTACGGCTTATCATCCGCAATCGGATGGTATGGTAGAACGAATGAATAGAACAGTTGGCAAGTATTTGACAAAGATGGTATCCGATCATCAGCGAGACTGGGACCAATATCTTCCGTTCTTCACAATGGCCTACAGATCTGCTGTTAATGAATCAACAGGCCAGACACCAGCCAGAGTCCTATTCGGACGCGAGATGCGACTACCTTGTGATCTAGAGTTTGGGTGTCGACCTGGAGAAGATGTAGCAGGTGAAGATTATGTGATCGAATTACGAAGAAGAATGGACGATGTACACGAGTTGGTCCGTTCCCATCTCCAAATCGCTAGTGACCGAATGAAGAAACGGTACGATACACAAGCCGAAAAGGGGTGTTTTAAGAAGAACGATAAAGTCTGGCTTTATAACCCCAAAAAGCGAAAAGGTTGTTCTCCCAAATTGCAGCAGTTTTGGGAAGGTCCATACCTCATTATGGAGAAGATCAATGATGTTATTTACCGAATAAGCAAGATTCCGAGAGGAAAGCCGATGATAGTACACCATAACCGGTTGGCGTCTTTCGAGGGTGACCACGACGTAGATGAAGAAGTGGAAGTAAACCAAGTCCAAGATGTGTCTGACCTCACGTTTGAGGAATTCATGGGTGCCTATGGAGGTACCGGTAAAGCAAGACATGGTGTTACCACTGAAGAAAGGCAAGATCTACTCGCGCTTCCCGATGACTACTCACTGGCCCTTACCATCCCGGCCAGTATCAAAGATGCACCAGGGTTGGCATCCGTCTTTCGAAGGAAGTTTGGTCGAGTTGCAGAACTTCAATGCCAAGTGCCAGCTCCTGGTAAAACCTTGAAACTTCAAGATGCATCACGTTACCTTTTCTACCTGGTAACAAAAGACACTGCCCGTGACCAACCTACCTACCGAGATGTATGGGAAGCCTTACTTCAGTTGAGAGAGCACGTACTAGAGTCCGACGTGCAAAAGTTAGCCATGCCAAAGTTGGAGTGCCGCCAATTAGATTGGAGGGTTATACGAAACATGGTGGAGGAAATCTTTAAAGACACCGAAGTCCAGGTGTTAGTCTGTTGCAATCCGCATAGTTACTGCTGCGGAGAGAAAACCGTCCCTTGTCATTTCTATACAACTGGAAGTTGTAAAAGAGGGTCCAGTTGCCGATATCAGCATGTCGTTCCAGTTCCAGTCCCGACAAGGTTCCAGGAGGAACCATCTTTTAAGAGGGGGGCAATGTTACGATTTTAAATGTTATGGCATATAGAACTGTAAATATTTTATGACTAATTCTTTTTTATTGATTCTCGTAATTTGTAGGTCAAAATATACCTGAGCTTCGCTACCAGTTGTTTACAGAAATCTCTAGACACTAATTTTAGTGAGTCATCCACGTCTCGAGGTTGAAAAACGAGTCGAGCGCCTTCACCAAAATACGAGATCATTCAGGAAGTTCGCCGAAAGTTCCAGATGACAACAGTTGTGTATATAAATGAAAGATTTTTGTATTTGAGTCAGTCATAAGAAGATCGGTAAACGCGGTATTTAAATGTAACGAAACGTGAAATAAATACATTTGTAAAGTTATTTAATAAATTAGTAATTAGCTATCGTGAGTTTTAATAAATTAGATTGTAGACAATAAATTAGAATAAAGACAAATAAATTAGAACTATATAAACGTCACAGAATCTTTTTAATCCAAAATCCATTATAACTGGATTGTGATCGCTATGAATATGAGTTCCAGGATATGTTTTCTTAGATTGTATGTACTTCTTAAAGGTGTTATTGAGCAAAATAAAGTCAATTTGATTTCTAACAATTCCGACTTTTCTGTCTGCAGGTGATTTCCATGTGTATAGCCTTTTAGGGTGTTGTTTTAAAGAAGGTATTGGCTATTAACAGATTGTTTTCTATGCAGAATTGTACAAGCCTATCTCCTCTATTATTCCTGGTCCTAGGCCGTATGCTTCTATGTGGTCTCCTTCAGCACCACGACCAATTTTAGAGTTAAAGTCACCCATTATCATCGTTATCTCACGTCTTTTTGTCAGTCGCATTATTTTATCTATGTTGTTATAAATTTTTTCGATTTATTCGTCTGATTTGTCACTTGTTGGAGCATAGACCTGAATAATATTTAGTTTTGTGTGAGTTGTTTGTAATTTCAACAATGATACTCTATCATTTAGAGGGATGAAGTCTATGACTGATTAAGCAATTTTGTTCGACACTAATATAGAAGTTCCATATTGGTGTTCTGGGTCGGTTCCATCTGATTAATATATGTATCCGTTTTTTGTTTTTTGTACTCCTGAACTTCACTCATCCCAAGACGTCTATTTTCAGTCTTACCTTAGTCTTAGTTGACGGGGGGATTCTTCGCACCCTCTCCCCATTTAAGGGGTGCCCCGGACTGAGGACCATTTTCTTTTTCTCGTCTACCATTTAGATTTGTGGAAAATATAATGGGGTGGTTTTCCCGTTGCCTTCCCCATCGCATTAAAGAGGACAACAACTAACAGAAAATGTGTCTACACTTTTTCCAATTTTCTCCGTGCAAAAGTGTTGTAACTTTGAAATTCCTAATTTTTTTAGCATTAATATTATTTTATTTAAATTTCTATTTTTGGTTAATGTTATAAAGGCTGAAAAGTATGCAAAATCATAATTAAATGTTAATTTTTCTTAAAACTTGTGTCTTATTTCCCGATATTACCATGAAAATAAACAAAATCGTCTTTATCTCGAAACTTACTTGTTCTGATTTACTGAAGTCTTGCACTGAGGGTGCAACATATTTGCATATCTTCTTCTTCTTCAGATGCAAATACACTAATGGATGTTAGCGATCACATTTTCCATTAATTCTCTATTTCTTGCAATATGTATCAGATATTGTATGTCGTTAATCTCTGTCCATTGCCTTATGTTTCGGAGCCAGGACATTTTCTTGCGTCCCATTCCTCTCTTGCCTTCAATTTTACCCTCGATTATAAGTGAGAGGAACTGGTATTTTTCATTTCGCATGATGTGACCTAGATACGCCGTTTTCCTTTTCTTGATGGTTTCGAAAAGTTGGCGTTCTTGGTTTATTCTTTTAAGGACATCTATATATTAGATTTGCGTATCACTAATCATAATTGAAATTTAGAGTATCAGAAGAGAATACATCGCTGCAAAGAGCCCAACTTTATAGGTGGAAACAGACGTGGCGGAAAGCGTATTATTGATAAATAAATGCAGCTATAACTTAACTTTTGCTTAAGAAAAAGATACAACAAGCGTGCGTAAGCGACACAAAGAGGAGAAGGTTTAAGTACGGGTTAACGCATACGAAGCTCCTGAAATCTACAATAAACGAGAGATTAACTCAGGTAAATACGGATGCTTAAAATTCATACAGCAATAAAGTTGTTAAGTTGTCATACATCAATTTTATGGAGTGTTCGATTATATGGTTTGTTGCATCATCCATTTAAGATTATGCACGTATTAGCAAATTTCGCACTAACCGAAGTAGTTTAAATCATTTACAAAAGTAGTGATTTGTAGAATTTTATAATGTATTAATGGCTACATAATAAACAGTTTTATTTCTAATTATATTGTATTAGCAATCTGTAAATACGGGTAAATTATGGCAGGACGTATCACAGTTTCGCCTTAGGTTAGACGTGGAACTGATCTGCCATAATAGTACTGTTATGAATCACTCATATTTAAAGATCACCAATAAATGTATCTGAAAATTAAACTGTCATTATTAATCCATGAATGCATTAACCAGTTTAATTGAGTGGAACTATAATAATGTTTTCCCTATTACCTCTGGGCTAACTAACTACATAAACGGTTTCTGGTCCTAAAAAACAATTATTATCGATTACTGCCGACAATTAAATCCAGTGAAACGATTATTATGCTGATTCATCTAATCGTTTAAAACAATTTAAAGAATAAAATCTGAGATATAATCTAAATTAAAAAAGGTTTAAAGAAGTGGTTGTTTTAACTTAAAAAATATCCAATCATGATGCATGTTGACAGTCGACAGTACCTAAATTATAGTATTTATAAAAGTAAATATTAAAGGCCCAATAACAAAATCTTTGGTTATAGTTATATATATTTCTAAATAATTTGTACAAAAAACCTTTTTTGAGAACGATTTGCTGAGTGGACATCGAAAAGTCAAATATTAGTTAATTAAAAATGTGGTTTTATAAGGGGATATTAGATGGGAAATAGGATTCTCGAGAATAAGGTATCATTTTGAACTACTTCACTGTAAATAGGTTGCAACGCGCAGGTTGAGGTAAATAATGAAAAAACACATTACTTGATGAGATATAATCCAATTAAAATAAAACAATAGAATACATTATTAAAAACTACATTATGCAGTCCGATATGGAGGTACACACACGTTAATTGATGAAGAGACAATGATAATGGCGAATATTGATGACAGCATGCTACGTCAAAATTGGTGGCAGGGTTGCCAAGTATATTTTTTGTTACATTCTCCCTCTTTGGATCAGACGTAGAATATGACTGATACAAAATAAAACTGATTATTGGCGAGGGCTTAGGACAGACCTCTGACGTCATTTATGGGAGTCTTGGTAACGCTTAGGAGGGCGCTTGGAACGCTTGGGTCTCTGCATAGAATTATTACTCTTTGCAGACAAAAAGGTACTTCTGGGGTCACTGGCTGTGGTTTCAGGTAGATCAGAACTTGCATATTGCTGCGTTGGCTTTGGGTGTCGTTTTGGCATAGCCCTTTTGGCTTCATTTGGGACACCTTTCTGCAACGTGATTGAAGGTCGTCCTCTACTACGTAACTCATATCTTTTAGAGGTATTATAGGCGAATTGGAATCATCCTCCATAAAAGAATGGAGAGCAGAAACATGGTACTTTTCAATTGCTATATCCGGGTGTGTTACAGTTCCTAACTCGTACGAAGTAGAAGAAAGTTGGTTGAGGATAAGGTATGGGCCATAGCGACGCGGTGCAAATTTGGAATACCGTCCTGCTTCTTCTTTTTCGCGTGCTATATTAGAATTATCTGACGTTGGCGATCACCATTGCGAAGGCTTCTCAATCTTCTGCAATATGAAATAATTGTCTTGCATTTGGTATCTGAGTCCATTCACAAATGTTTTTTAACCAAGAAACTGTTTTCTTCCTACACCTCTACGGCCCTCTATTTTGCCTTTAAAAATCAGTTGTAAAACTTTATATCGACTTCCCTTTATGTGCCAGATAAGACATTTTTCGATGTTTAACAGTCTTTCGCAGATCTTTGTTTTTGTTGATGCTCCTTAGTACTTCTTCATTAGTTTTTCTTGCTGTCCAAGGTATCTTCAGCATTCGTCTATAAACCCACATTTCTCAAGACGCTTCGAACTCATTATTCTCACGCGCACTTAGTAAAATATCTGTATGTCTGCGCAAGTACGGCGTTATCTCAGGAATAACCGTTTCACTAGCGATAATAGCTCGTAACTCTTTATGCACATCTTTGGTCGTACGTAGCTCACACGCAAAGTTCAAATAAGCCGAGTAATAACCGGTAGGTTAATTTCGTACCGTATTCGTGAAAAAACGAATACTGGGTAGCACTTTATCCCATTTAGTATGGTTCCTTTGAACTAATATAGAAATTTGAATTTTTATATTGTGATTTGTACGTTCCTTAGGATTTAAGGCAGGATGATAAACAGAAATAAGTGATTGCTGAATACCTACGCAGTATGTAAACTGCTGCATTATTTTACTAACGAATGGGGGTCCATTGTCACTTATTATTCTACGAAGGGTGCCGTATCATAAATATATCTCGCTTATTAGTACCTTTGTACACTCTTCCGCAGTAGCTTGTTTTAATACTTCTATACATTTCTGGAAGTATTTTCCACTACAAAAATCGATCTGTTTTCTTTTTCAGTTACAGCTAGGTGGACCGACTACATCAATTCCAACGCATTCAAAGTGTTGTGCCAACACGAGTGTTTGGATCAGACCTGCTGGTTTCAGATTCAAAGGTTTATACCTTTGGCAGTCGATGCATTTCTTTGTAACGATGATCTCATCGTTGAATAGTTTGAACCGTGGGAGTGTCATGTTTGCGCATCCACTTGCTCAGCGAGATGGCGAAGTGAGTGGGATTCAGAGCGGCTATTTAAGGCATGTGAGTAGCGGAATTAGTCAGTCTTGCGGCTAGCCCTCTAGGCTCGCCGACTCGCAAGTGTATTGAACCTGCGAGACAACCCAGACAGAGAGATTTCCACATTGAGGATCATACTCTGTCCTTAACTAAGCGGAACTCATCGGCATTGTGTACTGAACATTGCCGTGGGCCTGCACAGCCGAATATTTTTGTTTGTGAGTGTGATTGGAGCTTCCGCTGTATTGAAGAGGAAGCGAGTATAAGTCTGCATGCGATCGAATTCCCATATTTTATTTGTTGTTATTAATAATAACTCTTTCTTTCTTTTATAGACGTTCGCCGAGGAATTCCTTCATCGCGGGATCCGGACGGGGACGTAGAATTCGTTTTATTTTTATTTTATACGGCGGAGAATTTATTTTATTTTTTTTATTTTACATACATTAAATTATTAGATATATTTTTATTTCAACCTGTGTTTTACTGAGTCTGTCGTCCCGAAAGAACTACCCGTTACATCTTTATACGGTTTACAACATCTCGCCTAATAGTAGGCCAGTAGTAACGAAGAGCAATTCTTCGAATTGTCTTTTCAACACCATAATGTCCTGCGATGGGCATGTCGTGGCACTCTTTCAAAATTTGAGGTACTATTAACTGACCGTCCCCATATTATAAGGCAATCAGTAATTATTTTAAGCTGTGTCAGTCAGTGAACTATTCCGCTTTAAGTTTCTTATTGCTAATCGTTGGTACATCCATTGCGATAGTACAGAGTTCACAAATATCTTTCGTATCTAGACGACAGATAGGCCTTGATAACATATCGGCGATACAATTCGTTCGTCCAGGAACATATTCAATTCGTAAGTCATAACTTTACGTTTCCAAAGACAATCTAACAAGGCGGCCAGTAGGAGATTTTAGTGACGATAGTGATTTTAGTGATGATCTGTTTTGACAATAATAGGCGAACTCTCTATGTAACCCCAGAATTTATTAATTGCCTATACACTAGCTAAAGCTTCTCGCTCTATTGTACTATAGTTATGTTCAGCTGCTGTGAGTAAGCTACTTGCATGCCGTATCGGCTTTTTATTTCCTTCCTCCCCTTGAAGGAGGCATGCGCCAAGTGCATACGAATGTTGTCTGTTTTTATTATGAAAGAGTTTGTAAAAGTTACTTGTTGCGTAAGCAATCGTTTAAGAGGTTCATAAGCCCAGTTTTGTGCCAGCGAAGTTTGACCCAAAACATCGAAACCAACAACAAGTTTATAAAAATGATAAAATATGTTTAACATTGCGTGGTGTAGGCATGTCAGCAATTGCTGATATCTTCCCAGGATCAGAAGCGATCCCATTTGGCGTCAGAAGGTGCCCTAAATACTTGACAAAAGAGCGCACAAAAGTATATTTCGGCCTTGCACACAATTTAAATACTTGCAACTTTTGAAACACCTAAGTTGAATCGTTGATATGATTTTCAAATGAACTAGATAGAATAATAATAACATCTAAATATGCCAAAATAGTGACACTTCGCTACGAAAACGATCAATAAGCTTTTGAAAAGTAGCACATGCAAAAAGTACCGTCTTTTTTAGGAACAAGTACAGTGGGTGCAGCATAGGCTGAGTGGGATTCATCAATGATTTCCATTTCCAATAAATGATGGATTTCATTTTTGAGTATTTCCGCTTTGTGAGGAGTTGTCCTATAAGGAGGCACAGCGATTGGAATATCACTGATTTAAATAATGCAATGTTTAGCAAATGGTGTAGGTTCATTATGTTCCAGTAAGCTCAGAAGTATTTAACTTTGAAGCATTGTAGAAGTTAGGTTGCCGTAATAAATTATGTTGAACATTAGGAGAATCAGCAAATGAGAATTTCATTTGAGGGATATTAATAATAATAGCATTTTTTAAGAAGTCTATGCCAAGAAGAGTTTTAGCTGCTGTTTGCCCAAGAAATGCAACAAAAGTTGTAGGTATGGATCTACATAATAGGAAAACCAAACATTCAAAAATATGAGCTGTTACCGTGCAGCTTACACCGTCAGCAAGCACTAAACTAACTCATTTCCTTGGAAACATAGTGTAGACCTTTGTTTAAAAAATTATTGTATAGCTTAATTCCAGTTATAGTACATTTAGCTTGTGTATCAACATATGCGCAACCACTTAAACCTAAGGCACTTATTGGTCAGAGGGGGCGATTATTCAAATTGTTAGTTTCTCCTAAAAAAAAAACTCTAAAGAAGAGGTTGCTTCTGTGGTAATAGGATTTACAGAAATTTTACAGTAAGGACAATTTGCGTGAACATAACCAGGAGTATTGCAACCATAACAAACTACATTAAAAGAACATTGACGAGGTATATTTGAATTGATAGGATTCGTATTAAGACGATTAGGAGGTATATAATACGTGCTAACTAAATCATTAGAATTAGATTGTTTATGTTCCAGTAAGCTCAGAAGTCTTTTGACTAATATTGTTAAATTTTCTGCATTCTGACTGAATATGGCCAAAATGTTTACAAAACGTACACTACGAGTCCTTTTCTCGATTTGATTGAGATTTTTGTCGACGATCAGAGTCGGTAGCAACTAAACCTTCCTTTAAGGAAGCTTTGATTTCTCGAGATTCCATTAAAAGTTCCTTAAAGTTTTGAAATTTATTTTTTGGTTGCCTTTTTCGTAATTTGTATACTAGTAGGCCATAAACCATACCCCACTATCTTCAGTTGAGGTATAAGGTAATTGTGCAAACAGGTCTGTTTAAAATGGGTGACGGGGTTGCCAAGTATAATTTTTATTACAATTTTCATCACAACCAATAATTATGGCTTAATACCATAAAAAACATAAAATTGAATAGTAAAGATTAACGCCAATTAAGAAGGTAAGTTTTAAATATACCAAAAGATGATAAATCGAAGTGCAGAAAGAATATCCAGATCTGCAGATGGAATGTCAACCTTGTAAAAGGCCTAAAATATCCACATCGAAATATAGGAGATGAACAGGAAGCATACTGAACATACTGATAGGAATAGTAGAGTTGAGTTGGACAAATTCTTGTCAAGCACAAGTGAAAGGTAAGTATATTGCTCGAGGAAGAATGCTCGATCTCATGAATATTAAGTCGGAGTAATCGTATCCCCCAAGATTGGCAAATGCGTTACTAACTTAACAACAATATCAGAGAGAGTGTCATTACTCTCCCCCAAGTACAAGCCAACCCCTTCAATAAAAACATAATCCAAGTTTATGGTCTCACTGCAGATAAAGAAGAGACAAAAGTAATCAAGGATTTTTAGGAAATCAACAGAATCATACAGAAAACTCTAAGACAGGAAGTGCTCAATATTATAGGACATTTTAATGTTAAGCTTGGAAGATATCATTTTAGTAAATAGAAGATGCCAAAACATCTAGAATTATCCAAGAGCAGACGTGAAAATAAACCACGCTATACTGGTGGGAATATTCGGTAATTTAAGTAAAATTAAAAAAATTGCAGCAAAGGAAATCACAAGCATGTGATTCACCTTACACATACGAAAAACTTTAATACGAAAATATTGGTCTAAGCCACGTTAACCGCAAAAGATTCGGATCAAGAATAAAACGAAGGAAGAAAAAAAGCTTTAAACATCCTACAGATATAGTTTAAAATGTAAGTGAAAAACACGTAAAGGCAGATAAATTCTTCAAGAAAATATTATGGATAACAGATGAGATCCTAAAGCTGATTGACGAAAGGAGAAATAATATGACTCAGACAGATAGAGAGCGATAAATTTAACAATAAGAAGGAACATTAGAGAAGGAAAAGAAATAAACCAAGAAAGAAATACTCTTTATATTGTACCTTTATCGAAATCTTCACTTCAACACATAAAACAACTGTCAGCTTTAGTTAATAATACAATTTATTTTAAAAAACTTTTCAAAAAACGTTAAGCTAATGTTAGTTTTGTGAATGTCAAAATGGCAGCATTCTATATTTACTAAATTACTTCATGTTACTTACTTTAATACAAAACTATTTGGCACTGAGTACTTTTAGTTCTTTAAGTCCTTTGTAACTAGATAAAGTGTTATATATGATTGAACTCGTATTAAAGTGAAGATTCCATTAATATTACAATATACCGAGTTTTGTATTTATCAAACCAAAGTGACAAATGATATCAGAAAAATTGTAAATCTTGCAACATTATAAGCATCGAACTAGAAATTTTTATCCTGTAAAATAGGCGTATCCTGATTTTTCCTGATTTTCGAGCTTTCAACATTCTTAATATCTTCGTCAGGACTTCTGAGGTCTCAGTCTCCCGACCCCTAGAGAATACTACAATAATACAATGCATTACTGCTACTGGGAACAGAGGACAATTCATTTATATCGTCGATGGTGACGTGGTTTGAATGGAGCTTGGTGTGGGTGTTAGCGTGAAGATTTGCGCGGAGAGTGGCGCGAACATTTCTGACAGTAGGATTTTGATTGGCGGATGTAGCGGACGATATATTCTTTATGAGAGGTCTCCATGTCGAAGGTAACCGTATGCCATCATCCCTTTTGTTGAGACAATTTAGTCTTTTTTCAATTGTCAAGGTGGTGTTGACCTAGAGCTGAAATTGAATCGGTATTGCGAACAGAAATCGAATGTTCATAAATATTATTTTAGATTATACGATTTAGTTAGCTTATATAAGATCGGGGCAGTCTGCACAAGAAATTTTATAAACTATGTGTTTTTGTTGTTTTTGTTGAGAGTATTCGACATCCTTTCTGAGTCTTCTTCAGGGCTTCCGTGATCAGTGGTCAGTCTCCCGAGCCCCCAGACACTACGAGTACTACACTTATAACTATTTAGTAGTGCCATAGTAAAGTGAATAGTAATCAGTGTAGTAGTGTCTAGGGGCTAGAGAGACTAAGACCTCAGAAAATGATTCTGAGGAGGACGTCTCTTTAGATGACACAGGTACACAGATGACAAATTTACAATTTATTCAAATTGACTGGGCATCTAAAGATTCGTCAACCATACTGTAGCGGTACCCTAAATGCCAAAAGAAGGCATAATCTAGTAAATGTTTTGAAAAAAAAAAAATTAAAAAAGGGAGAGTTTACCGTGTCGCATTATAAAAATTTAGCAATTCGAAAATAGCGTGATAAACGGGATGTATTATTCATTACAAACAAACATAGCGAAGAAATGGTAGAGTATGTTGACAAGAGAGGGCGGGAAAGAAATAAGTTGGCTGCAATTTTTCATTATAACAAGGATATGAGTCGTATTGATCTTCAGGATCAGATAAATGTTTATTATCCTCGTCAACGCAAAATTTTAAGATGGTCCAAAAAATTGGGAATCCATTATGTGCAGCTGATGCCCTTTAACTCCTATTTTAAACGATTTTAGACTATCAATTTTGGGTAGTCCTCTGATGAAAGAAGAACCAAAAGCAGCTCTATCAAGGAAACGTTGCGGAAGAACCAAGAGGAAACGTTGCAAAGTATGTTCTTAAAAAAAGATACGGAAAGTTACTACATACCAATGCGAATTGTGTCCTAATAAACCAGGATTCTGTGTAGAATGTTTCGACAATGACCATGCAGAGTAATATATTTTGTTACTTTGTTTATAGTATTTGCAATTAGTTAGTTTTGTTTCTGTTTTTATACTTTTTTTGCTGACGCGAATGATATTATTTCAGTTTGTAGGAGAGATATTGTATTTGTTTTTATAATAAAAATATTTTTTTCTTGCTTTTAATGTCTTTATCTAACAGCGGACAAGTAGGTATATCTCATACTTAGCACTTAGTAGCTGTATTTCTCTTTAAATATGTTAAAATATATGAGCCTCCGATCGGCGTCGCAGAACATTGAGCACGAAATTTTTTGAGCAATGTGCGCATGATGCCGATCGGAGTCACGCGTCAAAAACACATAAGGCTCATCATGTTTATTATGTCACATACAAAAATGGAATTCTGACGTTAACCCCTAATCACAAGCACCAAAAACATTACCGCTCCTGGCAAATGTCGCAATTTAAAGTTAGCAGTCAAAGTGTTAAATACGAACAAGAGCGCCAGTGTATTTACAAGAAACCGATGCCTTGTGCTACAGTTAATTGAATATTTTGAACATATATTAAATAGAAAAATGATTTACAGATACTTTATATAGATATAAGATAGAAGTTCTTTTTTGGTATGCTCCATTAACCCCTTCTGGATTATTTGGTATCGAATTACTTAAAACAAAAAGTTTACTAGCGGAGAGAATAATTTCAGGAGCGTGCTAGAACGTTTTACCAGCTGTGATAAGGATTTTATGTGAATTTGCTAATTTGTTAAAATGTATTGAACACGGGGGAGAATTTATGGAGCTGTTAGTGCAACAAGCAAAAATTTAATTTACACTTATTTTTTTGTTATTTGTATTATGTTACACACTAAACTTACTGTTCCAGTGATTAGAGACAAAATGCCAACGAACCTTTAAAAAACATAAAAACAAACTACTAAATTTTGCTAAGAATGTCAATTCTAATAACCAAACAAGTAATGTAAAAAACTTCAAAAATGTTTAAAACTGCTTCTTTTTATTTACATAAGTACGTTTTTCTTCTGGTCTTCGTGGAGTCATTTCTCGTGACGTGAGATCGTTTATAAGGTAAAAGTTTAAATTCTGCGGTTTTTAGGCATATTTAAAATGACTTATATTTTAGTCTATTATATTTGTAACCCCAATTATCCCTATTGTAAACTACAATGAATGTTTGTATTTTTAGACCGATTTCCGAAAGTGGAAATTGAAACATCAATATGCCTCATATTTGTTGCCAAAACTCGAATTTCATGTCATACGTATTGAAGACTAGGCCCTAACAATGAAAATTGCTCTAATAAATTTTATTGCTCTCATGAGAATAACAAAAAATTAAAAAATAGCGCAACATTTTTTTATTTAACACCTTCATAAAAATTGACTTCATTTGCGACAAAATAAAAAATTGCTTAAAAAAGCTGCACTCTTTACCTTTAAAACGCATTTTGATTTTTATTGATAGGACACTTTAATCAAAAGATAACAAAATTTTACCGTCGAGTTGATACAAATTTTATTTAAAATAATACTTATTTCGCGCAAAATGGCAAATAAATTTTTTTGGCCACCCGGGTAGACTAAAATTTTTTGTATCTTTGTTGGGGTCCCAATATTGATATTCTTAGCAAAGTTCAGCTTGTTGTCGTTTGTGTTTATTTGCTTATTTCCAATATAAACGCCTATACATTCATTATGTATTTAAATTGCAAAATAATTAAAAAACCTTAAAAAACAGAGAGATTTTCATGTATTTATAAATCTCAAGAGATAAATGTTATTGAACGCTAAAGCCTGTTTTAGACTATACTTTTTTTGTTGCAACAGAAAACGATAAAACAAAATATATACAGGGTGAGTCATGAGGAACTTTACATACTTCTACCATATGTAGAGTCCCTCAGGGAGCATATCATGTGGCCACTAAAAAATGTCAACTCCTCTTCTTTATTAATTAACAGGGTGATTTGTGTAATTGATATTTATTTCATTTAACTGTAGTGTTTATACAGCTCATTTGATTTTTTTAATTTTTGCATGATACAGTACACTACTATCAAGCATTCGACTGGTATTAGCTAAACTAAAAAATTCCAGGACTAGCTTTGGAAAAATTAATTTAGGGATTCGTATTAAATATTACACCCTGTATATATATTTTTTTAAAATGCAATAAGTGATTTTCAAACTACATAAATAGCCAATGAAAACGACATATTATGCGACAATGTTGTCGCACTTTTATTAAATTTTTAGTGAACGATCAAATCTTACCAAAAATAGAACAACCATAATGAAGTATTAAATTGTAAGTTATTAATTTAAACAAATGTTATAAATTTCAAACATTTTAATTAAAATGAGTTCCTACAACATAATCTAATACGTAGAAAATTAACATCTTTACTGTCACTTTGTATTATCTCTACGATAGAATCAATTGTTTTTCAATTTTAAATTTTTACTCCTAGATCGTATTGGGCCATTATTTTCGATAAATAATAAATTAAATTGATTAAAAAGTCAAACCTCTTGTATGTTTTAGTTTTTGTTGATTGTAAATGATTAAAATTTTATGTCAAATAATAATACATTGCATCAACTGTACTAATTAAAAATAAATCTAACAAAGTTTAAAATGAAAGTTGGCGTTGACCGTTTGACGTTTCTTCATATTTTATACCCATTGTCATTATTGTCATTATCAATTGTTATTTATGTGTACAAGAATACATATTTCTTCTGTCATATCTACGTTAAGTACATTGTGTTAGTTTTGGTAGAGCTTTTGTTACTTTCGTTCAAAATGCCACATCAGTTTTAGACCACAGAATATGCAGACATAATATTTGTTTATGGATTCTGTAATGGGAATGGTAGGGCTGCTAGTAGAGAATATCGCAGGAGATTTCCTTATCGTCGAACTCCCAGTCATCCAACATTTGGGTCAGTTTTTAATTATTTGCGAGAAAATGGCACTTTTCCTAGTGGAACAACAGAGCGACATGTAGATGAAGCGCAGGAAGATGACATTATGGACGCCGTTACTATGAACCCTACAATAAGCACTAGACAAGTAAGTCGAGAACTTAATGTTACTCAATCAAAAGTAAGTAGAGTCTTACAAAAAAATAATCTATACCCATATCACATTCAAATGGTTCAGCGACTACATGCTGGAGATGAGATCGATAGGTTGGAATTTTGTAGATGGATTAACAATAATCGACCAACGCTATACAGGACACTATTTACAGATGAAGCCCAATTTACCAGAGACGGGATAAATAATTCACGAAATTCACATGTGTGGGCAGCAGAAAATCCTCATGCTATTCGAGAACGTCGTTCTCAGTTAAGGTTTTCGGTTAACGTGTGGATTGGTGTCATAAATAACCAATTAGTAGGTCCTCACTTTTTTGATGGTCCTTTAACAGGGCAGTTCTATTTGACCTCTCTACAAAATATTTTGCCGAATTTGCTTGCCAACGCGAACGTTGCTATCCGAGGGATGTATTTTCAACATGATGGGCACCCCCACACTTTTTACTGGCAGTGAGACAACATCTCAATAATTTTTATGGCAACAGGTGGATAGGACGTGCAGGTCCTATTTCGTGGCCTTCAAGATCCCCTGATTTCAATCCCGTTGATTACCATATTTGGGGACGATTGAAGCAACTAGTTTACGCAATGAATATTATTAACCGACAACAATTAATTGATAGAATTATACATTGTTGTAATACTATTAGAAACGATCCCCAGAGTATCCGTAATTCAATACGTCAATTAACAATTCGGCAACAAAAATGTGTACAGGCTGCAGGGTTCCATTTCGAAAATCTATTTTGAATTATTTTTATTTTGTTACCATTATTGTATCTTTTCCAGTTCTAATTTATGGGTTTATCATAACTATGTACATATTTTTAGTTTTTTTTTTAAATTGTTCTTCGTTATTGTTAGTAGTTACTGTTTTTTGTTGTGCAGTGACTCAGTTTATCATTTCAATTAAATGTTTGAAATTTATAACATTTGTTTAAATTAATTACCTTATAATTGCATACTTTATTATGGTTGTTCTATTTTTGGTAAGATTTGATCGTTCACTAAAAATTTAATAATAGTGCGACAATATTGTCGCATATGTCGTTTTCATTGGCTATTTATGTAGTTTGAAAATCACTTATTGCATTAAATATATATATATATATATATATATATATATATATATATACAGGGTGTAATATTTAATACGAATCCCTAAATTAATTTTTCCAAAGCCAGTCCTGGAATTTTTTAGTTAAGCTAATACCAGTCGAATGCTTGATAGTAGTGTACTGTATCATGCAAAAATTAAAAAAACCAAATGAGCCGTATAAACACTACAGTAAAATGAAATAAATGGTC
The DNA here is from genome assembly GCA_918026665.1 of Diabrotica balteata. Taxonomy (NCBI): domain Eukaryota; kingdom Metazoa; phylum Arthropoda; class Insecta; order Coleoptera; family Chrysomelidae; genus Diabrotica; species Diabrotica balteata. The sequence continues at coordinate 44,961,719 of OU898280.1, forward strand.
AATTACACAAATCACCCTGTTAATTAATAAAGAAGAGGAGTTGACATTTTTTAGTGGCCACATGATATGGTCCCTGAGGGACTCTACATATGGTAGAAGTATGTAAAGTTCCTCATGATTCACCCTGTATAATACAAATTTTTCTCTAGATTTACCTTTGTTATTTTATATAAGGTATATTATACGATGGATAAGAAAATTCTATTATTATCCGCTGTTTCTATTGCAACATTTCTTCTTATTCAAACAAGTAAGAAAAAACGCCAACAAAATATGTGGTCTCGAGTTTGGCTTCAGAAAAGACAGGAACGTCGTGGTGTTTTAAGTATGTTGGAAACATAACTTAAAGAGAATGATCCTGAAAAATATAGGCAGTTTTTAAGAATGTGTGAGCCACAGTTTAATAGACTTCTTGAGCTTATTCAAAAAGATATTACCAAACAGGATACAATTTTAAGACAAAGTGTATCTGCAGAGAATAGGTAAGTAATTCTATTAATAATACCAAGTTTTGCAAATAATATTTAGTTATGATTTTGATTTTAGGTTGGCTTTAACTTTACGTTTCTTAGCAACTGGTTTATCTGATCGGTCTTTGATGTTTTTAACTCCAATTCATGAAATTACGATTAGTTTGATAGTACCAGAAGCATGTAAAGTGATTTACCAAAGACAAAAAGATTAATACATAAAGATGACTCAAACTCTAAGCAAGTGGTATCAAGTGGCAAGTGACTTTGAAAATTTCTGGCAATTTTCAATATGCCTTGGAGAAATTGATGGCAAGCATAAGTTTTGTGTTCCACGTAGCAGTGGATTTTATTTTTATAATTATAAAGGACAGTTCAGTATAGTACTGCTGGCAGTATCAAATGCTGAAATAAATTCCTATATATTAATGTAGGTGTAAATGGGAGAATGAGTGATGATGGTGTATTCAGGTAATCCTCACTTAAAAAAGTCATGGATAGAAATATACTTAATTTTCCTCCAAAGCAAAAATAACCCATGAGCAACATTGTTGAGTGACATGTATTTGTTTGCGATGATACATTTCTCCTATCAAAACATATGACGAAACCTTATCCCACAAGAAATTTATTAAATGATAAAAGAATTTTTAATTATCGTTTATCTCGAGCACGGAGAGTTATTGGAAATACATTTGTCATAATGTCCAATAGGTTTAGAGTGCTTTTATCAACAATAAATTTGAGCCCAGATAAGGTTGAAACAATCACTCTCTCCTATTGTGTTGTCTCCGGGGGCGTGTCAGGCAGAAGCTGACCGCCGTGCCGGACGCATTTAGAAATTCGGAGAAATACTTGGAAATTCCAAGTGTGGGCAAATCCGAATTTCTAATTGACTCGATGCAGGGAAAGTCCACTTTTGCTACGTAAAACAAAGGATTTGTTTTATATAAAAGCAGACGGAATTTCTCTCATCGGTCAGTCGAGCTTGCCTCTTCTTCCGTAGACCTAGTCGGTGCTATTATTGTTCCGACTAAGCTATTGTTTTATTTCTTATTTCCCGATAACCATTTATATTTTATTATTGTATATTCAGACCTTTTCAGGTTAGAATATTACTTTGACTTATATTTGTTCATATACTGATTATTTGATATTTTATTTGATTATTTTGATTGTTTATTTTTCTTGTATTTTGTATCTAAGTTGTTCTTCCGTAAGTTAAGAACACTTAGAAATATTTACCTTACTTTTTTCTATTTTATAAATTTGATTTTGTACTTTGTGTCTAAGTAGTTCTTTCCGGTAAGTCAAAGAACTCTTAGAAATATTTCTCTGATATTTAACTTGTTAATTTTATTGTGTGCCTAAGTCATTCTTTTCCGGTAAGTCAAAAGAACACTTAGAAATATTTTCACAATCATTATTGCATTATTATTTCCGATATTTATCTAAGATATTTTCTTAATATATTTGTCTCTTTTATTTTACCATTTCATGCTGAATTGTTTCTTCCGTAAGTCAAGAAACACTTAGCAATATTTCCATATCTTTTCTGTATTTGATTTTCTTATTTTCTATTATAAGTTGTTTCTTCCGTAAGTCAAGAAACACTTACAAATATTTGTATTCTTATTTTACTATATTTGATTCTATTGTTTGTTTTCTGTTCTAAGAAACACTTAGAAATATTTCCATACATTGTTTCATATTTACATATTTCATTTATCTATATTTCTGTTTTAAGTTGTTTCTTCCGTAAGTCAAGAAACACTTAGGAATATTTCTGCACTTTTCTGTTCTTTTATTCTTGTGTATTTTACTTTTCATTCTAAGTTGTCTCTTCCGTAAGTCAAGAAACAATTAGAAACATTTTCTATGCATTGTATTTTTATATACCATTTTATTTCCTTGTTTACTAAGTTATTCCTTCCGTAAGTCAAGGAATACTTAGATTATTGTACCTGTTCTGTTTTCTATCTTTGATCCGTTATTTCGTAACCGTTCCTTGGAACTGTTACCTATAACCGATACTTGTCACGGTAACTGTTACTTTATACCAGTAGCGATTATTAACCCTTTTGATAGCGACAACCAAAGATGGTCAACACCCGATCAAATTCCGGAGACAGGAAGAAGTCCGAAGAGCCGGCGATGGGTCCCACAGGCCCAAATGTCCCCTCTCGGCAACATGGCGCCCAACTAACAAAACCCGAACTCACGACCCCAGGACCGTCTTCGAGCCAGCCTGCTACAGCTGACTTTATCTCTGCCTTGATGCAAGCGATGACGGCCCTATCCACAACTCAAGGCACTGCACCCCAGATGCCTCAGCCTGAGACACCGAAGTCCAGGATAAATTACACGAAGCCCCCTCAATTCTCAGGCCGGGACACCGAGAATCCACTCAGCTTTTGGACAAAAGCTGAGAATTTCTTAATCAAACATGACGTAGACAAGGACCAATGGATCGACTACCTCATAGACAATTCCCTCCACGGCGATGCGAAGAAATGGGCTCAGAAATTTTTATACACGGACCTGCCATACACCACATTTCGAGACCGTCTCCTAAGGAGATACAATGACCCTGCCGCAATTTCAACCCTGACGTCGAAGCTTTATGGAGAACATCAACGTAGGGACGAATCCACGGAGGAGTTCATTAACCAGAAATCTGCCTTATTCAGACGTCTCATGCCACATACCCCCGAGGACCAGAGATGTATAACGATAGCGAACTTACTGAGACCTGACATCGCGATCTGCCTGAGAGCGAACATCCCCAAGACCGAGGAAGACCTTCTGACAATCGCCCAAGGCATGGAATCTGACATCCGCCGGACCGGCAAACCCCAGCAACAGCAACAACAGCCGTACCGTCCCCCACGTCAGGATAACGCTCCACGACACCCTGAGGCGATAGACGAATGGAGGAACCCCAGCGGACAGCACAGGATGCCCTCAATGAACCAACCACCACCTCCAACCCCACAGAACCAGGGAAACGCCAATCGGGGCGCCAACTGAACCCTGTTGTGAAGATGGTGCCCCAACTGAATCCTATTCAGGTACAACCCTCGACAGCAGGCCTCACCCAACTCTATGGAAGGATCAACGGGCAACAAGTGAAGATTTTGGTCGACACCGGTGCCTCCGGGAACTTCGTTCACCAGAGGTTGATCCAGAGACGGGACCTGCAACGAGGACCAGGACTGGTTCAGCTGGCATGCACGGGCAGCACATCCCGCACCCTAGGGACTGCTGCAGTCAATATGAACATTGATACTCTGGACACGACTGTAAACTGCATGGTTATGGAGGATTTGAACCACGACGTTGTGTTAGGGATGCCTTGGTTGGAGCAGGAAGAGGCCAATGTAGACATACCCCGAAAATGTCTACACGCTGGTACTGCCTGCCGAACCACCATCTACTGGGCGACCCCAGCAGAAAGGCAAGCCAAACCACAACAGCTGGAATTCCATCAAACCCCATCCCAACAAGCAGAGCAGTCAACCCAAGAGGACAATGAAGTATTAGACAACCGTCCACGTCAGCCGACCACTGAAGAAACCGAAACAGCGGACATCAGTACAGGCACACCCGAAGAAGAAGAAGAAGTTTCACCACTAGAGACGATGGAGGACGTCGACGAGGAGGAAGAACCTAGCCTAACAGCAGATGACATGCCAGACGCCGAATGCCTTCTATTGATAGAGACAATGGAGCATGGCGACGAGGAGGAGGCCACCGACCCCATTCTCGACGGTCCGGTCGACATACCACTTCGAGAGGAAATCCGGAGAAGTCACCGGACACGCAAGAGAAAGAAACGACTTCTGAGACGCGAGCAGCAAACCTCCGAAGACGCATCCAGGAGCGAGATTGAAGAGAATCTCCTCCAAGAGTTCACGATGGTCGACGATGCTGACCATAGGACCCTGACCCCTCCGGACGGACGGGATGAAGGAACCACAGCGAAGCCGACCACCAAAGACGACCAAGGACGACCAGACGACCCACCTAGACCACCTGGACCATCTGGACCGCCTGGACCACTATAATTTTAAGTATGATATATCTTAAGTTTGAATTGTATTTGTATTGTATTTTTTTTTTCTTAGGTTAAGGATTTCTTATTGTATGTATTTTGATTTTGTTTTATCAATAAATTTTCTTTTAGCACCGTTAGGTCTTTCAGAGGAGGGGGGATGTCTCCGGGGGCGTGTCAGGCAGAAGCTGACCGCCGTGCCGGACGCATTTAGAAATTCGGAGAAATACTTGGAAATTCCAAGTTTGGGCAAATCCGAATTTCTAATTGACTCGATGCAGGGAAAGTCCACTTTTGCTACGTAAAACAAAGGATTTGTTTTATATAAAAGAAGACGGAATTTCTCTCATCGGTCAGTCGAGCTTGCCTCTTCTTCTGTAGACCTAGTCGGTGCTATTATTGTTCCGACTAAGCTATTGTTTTATTTCTTATTTCCTGATAACCATTTATATTTTATTATTGTATATTCAGACCTTTTCAGGTTAGAATATTACTTTGACTTATATTTGTTCATATACTGATTATTTGATATTTTATTTGATTATTTTGATTGTTTATTTTTCTTGTATTTTGTATCTAAGTTGTTCTTCCGTAAGTTAAGAACACTTAGAAATATTTACCTTACTTTTTTCTATTTTATAAATTTGATTTTGTACTTTGTGTCTAAGTAGTTCTTTCCGGTAAGTCAAAGAACTCTTAGAAATATTTCTCTGATATTTAACTTGTTAATTTTATTGTGTGCCTAAGTCATTCTTTTCCGGTAAGTCAAAAGAACACTTAGAAATATTTTCACAATCATTATTGCATTATTATTTCCGATATTTATCTAAGATATTTTCTTAATATATTTGTCTCTTTTATTTTACCATTTCATGCTGAATTGTTTCTTCCGTAAGTCAAGAAACACTTAGCAATATTTCCATATCTTTTCTGTATTTGATTTTCTTATTTTCTATTATAAGTTGTTTCTTCCGTAAGTCAAGAAACACTTACAAATATTTGTATTCTTATTTTACTATATTTGATTCTATTGTTTGTTTTCTGTTCTAAGAAACACTTAGAAATATTTCCATACATTGTTTCATATTTACATATTTCATTTATCTATATTTCTGTTTTAAGTTGTTTCTTCCGTAAGTCAAGAAACACTTAGGAATATTTCTGCACTTTTCTGTTCTTTTATTCTTGTGTATTTTACTTTTCATTCTAAGTTGTCTCTTCCGTAAGTCAAGAAACAATTAGAAACATTTTCTATGCATTGTATTTTTATATACCATTTTATTTCCTTGTTTACTAAGTTATTCCTTCCGTAAGTCAAGGAATACTTAGATTATTGTACCTGTTCTGTTTTCTATCTTTGATCCGTTATTTCGTAACCGTTCCTTGGAACTGTTACCTATAACCGATACTTGTCACGGTAACTGTTACTTTATACCAGTAGCGATTATTAACCCTTTTGATAGCGACAACCAAAGATGGTCAACACCCGATCAAATTCCGGAGACAGGAAGAAGTCCGAAGAGCCGGCGATGGGTCCCACAGGCCCAAATGTCCCCTCTCGGCAACAGTGTCGTGCACAATTCTTTAATTTCAAAAAATTCAACATATACGGAAACTGAGACAATGGATGTACGCTTAATAAAACTATCTCAATCACAGGGTCCTAATAGGCCAGCAGAAATTGCTTTATATGTTAGAGATAAATTTAAAAATCATTTTATGGTTCATGGTCATATACAGAAGGTTCTGTATCATGACAAAATAAATGTCTTATGTAATTAATATAGTACTGTACATATCCATATTTAATAAAACACAATTTTTATTGTAATCTCTCTATTATTTTTTACCAACTAGATGTATAAATTACCTACTAATTTTTTATCCTAAATCTTTAAGTTCGGCTTCATACAAAATATTGTCAATTTTTCGTTTCACCTGTAACAATCTTTTTTTGTTTTTGAAAGTCTCTCTGTCACAAATTTTTCATAAATGGAGTTTTCATCCTCATTTGATGTACTACTTATAGAATGTGCAATGCTGTCTAAAACATCTGACGCTTTATTTGTTAATGTTGGTTCCACCTTCTTCTTCTTTTATTTGGTATATCATACACTTTAAAATACATAAAATGCCATTATCACCTACTTTAAACACCATATATCTAAATCGTTACTTGACGTACTGGCTGTTTCATTGATATCGAATGATGAGACAAAGAATTCATTTAAAAATTGAAGTTGATTGTTGTACCATAGTTTTGCAACATATATCTGCAAAAATATAAATATGATTAATAAACATATTACTTACAAATCCTGTAATATATTTTACCTTACTGTAAGTATTTCGGATTCCGTTCCATTTTCTTTGGATATCAGAAATTTGCTTTTGACTAATTTCTCTTGACTGATTTAAAGCAACATTTCGTTTCTGTTTATTATGATAATCTTTGCGTTTAACGTTAAATAAACATGGATTTGATTCATACCCTTCTATCAACTGAATTATATTCTCCGTTGATCAATACATTTTTATTAATTATGTATTTTAATGTAAATACAAAACAAAACAAGTTAACCTTAAAAAAACCAACGTTACGGTATAACCAAAGTTACGGTATAATCATTGGTGAAATGAAAATAATCTAACTGCGCATGCGTGTGTACTGATAATTGGTATGAAATAGGGCATGTTCTAATTTGTACATCATTTTTTGTTAACAGATTCTATTTTATATTTTAAAGCCGGTTTTCATGCTACATCTTATTGTACGTATTGTTGGATAGGACAAATCCTATACACTAAAACGTGGCATGTAAACAGCAAAACGTAGGTACGTCTTGTCAAATCGAAATGAAATCCAAGGTCAGATCGCAGAAATGATGAAAGAAGCATAGTTTTGCGAGAACTGATAGGACAAAACGTTATGTGTAAATACCTGTTCAGACAAGTTGTCCAATCTTGACTCAGTTGACGGCTAGCTTCAATGCAGTGAATGCCAAAAAAGCCTAATAATGTAAGATTTGTGGCAATGCACCGACGATTCTCTCTGGGAATTTATTGAATTGTATGAAAGTTTTCTGTGTTTTAACATTGCATCTACTTCAGGAGACAATACAAATAGCCTAATTGGAACAACTCCATCATTAAAACGTATAGTTGGCACGTAATTTCGTGAGAAAATTTACAGAGACCAAAGCAAGCAAAATACTAGTAAAATGGCAACGCTGTTAGAGTTACCACTACTTTATTGTAGTACATAGTAGTAAAACAGTAGCGTAGATATCTAATTTTAAATTAAATAAAAGTTTTTACTTTTATTTAATTTTATTTACCAAAAAGTTTCATTTTCTATAAAGTTTAAATAAAAAATATCGGTGTTTTTAACTTCTGTGATATATCTTGGGAGTGATAACACTAATCGACTCGACTGAACAGAACTTATTGTAAAATAATAATATCTATATAAAACATTGTTAATAATAGTAGTTATTCAGCGAAAATGGCAGTGACAGTTTCAGTTGACATACTCCCCTAAAAGATTAATAATTTTTGTCCTATCAAGAAGTGTGTTTATACCCTGTTTTCAAAGATATGTAAGCAAAATGGGAATATCTACAATTAAAATAGAAATAAAGGTTTCAACTAACATTTAATAAGTACTTACTATCTACTCAGAATCACTGTTATCACTAGTATCACTCGTATGATCTAAATTTATAGGTAATTTGGTTAATGCTGGTAAATATTTAACATAGTCATTTTCCACTATGATCACATGTTTTATTTTTATTACATTTTTCCAGTTGGTTGCTGTAATTTTTGTGACTTCTCTTCTAATTAACTGGAGGACACTAGACAAAAAATTTTGGGAGCGTGGAGCGAAAATGTTTTAGAACAATTTGTAATATATATATATATATATATATATATATATATATATATATATATATATATATATATATATAATATTTGGTGTCGAGTATTTTACCCCCTTTTTGAGACGCCCTTGTTCGAAAAGACAATCTCTTTTTTACAACTTGCCACATCACTCCGAATCCACTTTTCTTGTTCACTTTTATAACTTGCTTGTCGTTGTTTCGTCATTTTTTCTTTGAGCTTTCAATTTTCGCCGCCCGCACCCTTTTACCCTTTAAATAATTTCTATTTCAGCCCCTTTTCATTTGTCTCTTTACTCGTTATGACACAGAATGTATAAACGATAACATATAGTGTAAAAAAAGCACGGCTTTTTATTACCTATTATTTGTTAAGAAAAACATTGAAGCTTTTTGTTTTGAAATACAGTTGTTAGGATAATATCTTACAAACAAGTTTTCATTTATATAATGTAGAGTTTGGGTTTATATACAATGCAAAGCAAAGAAAGTATTAGCAAGTTTGTATCAGCTGATATCAAATGATAATAATTTAATCAAAAGATCAGGAATTCAAAATCTAAGCAAAATTTTTAATTATATTATTTCTTTTTAGTTTATATATGAAACCAGTAAAATATCACATTTTGATTTAATTTTACATATATTTGTTACATTTTTTCAGGCATCTATCAATGGTGAATAAATCTTCTTCTTTTTTTACTAAACAAAAAATAATTTTTAAACAAAATTTTATTTTTGGCAATATAATTGTCAAAAATAAAAATTTTAAGTTGGCATTTATGACATTGAGGCTTAATTGTAATTCATCGCTATTATAACTTATTTATAAATTCAATTGTTTTTATGTTAAGAAACTATTTTAAAATTATATTAAAATTTCAGAGAAACATTTATTAGATTAAGAAGAACATTTTTATAGTAATATTTTTTGAAAATATATTAGCAGCATTTTTATTAACTAAACTCTGTGAGATTCAACTTTGTGAGATATTTTGTATTTTTTAGCAGCTCTTGATATTAACTGTAAAAACAATTGAAAGCTCGAGTAAAAAATAGTTAACCAATAGTCATTTTTATTGACTCCAACCCATAACCAAACAGTTATATATGTATAGATATATAAATAATAATAATTTAAATATTTCGACCAATAAACTATAAAAGATATTTCGAAGAAATAAAAGTCCATTATCCTGGATTACCTGTAGTAAACAAAATTTTAGAGATATGTCTAAATTATTTTCTTTGTAAAATATATTCAAGTATCGGGAGTGAGCTTAAGTGAAATCATGAACAATGCGAGCGGGTTTTCCAAATGGACTTGTACAGTGAATAAGACAATAGAATAAATATTTAGAAAATATATTTCTCCATTAGTCCTTAAGAATTTGTAGAAACCGATTAGCATGTCAATAGTTTTTAGGAAATTTATAATTGTAGGTAAAATTGTTGTTTGTTTGTAAAAAAAGCTTTGATTGGAGGAGATTGAAAAAGGTGGGATAGGTATGTAAGAATCAGAGTTTAGCTAGATTTTTGAGGAAAAAAAACATAATTAGTTGTTTTCCAACTGTGGAAGGCGAACAGTTGTTGTTCTCTGGCGGTTCCTCAGAGGTAGTAAACAGTAGAAGTGAATGTTTGTGAGTTTTCGTGAAGTAAGTGTATCTGACAGAAGCCTATCCAGTAAAATATTGTAAGTTATATTTTCTACTTATATTCCAAGAGAGAATCCTGTGAGAGATTCAGTTTATCGAGAGGAGAAGAGGCTAGCATAATTTGAACAATATGTGCATTTGAAGGAGATCATTAAAGACGATAGGCTCGCAACAATTTGTTGTAAGATTGTTGATTACCTAGGGGACTGCTAAGAATAGATAGTGTAGGCTACAAGGAACAAGGATTTGGACAACACATCAGAGAGATAGTTTTACTATTCGTCAATTTTTCTTTATTAACAACACATTTTTTTTACAGGATAATTTTACAGGATTAAAGATAGGAATATTTTGATCAGGAGTTTTAGAACACCAATGTTGATTTGAGATTTTAATTTAAATTGTATGTACCATTAATTTTTGAAGGTTCACGTACGTAGAACAAAATTTTGATAATTATTATATGAGCTATTTTTATTGAAGATATTTTAGTGTGAATTTTATTTCAATATATTTTTATTTCAATATATAATGTTGTATCATATATGTTTTTTATTATTCCGGTATTCTTTGGACCTTACCTATCATATGTAAAGCATAGATATTAAAGCACGAGTATAACCCTGAGATAAGAGAATTAAATAGTGTGATAGAATCACCTTTAAATAAGTTTAATTAATTAATTGATTAGCTAATTAATTTCTTGGTGCACCTCAGACTTTTAATATCACATTAATATATATATATATATATATATATATATATATATATATATACCTATATATATATATATATATATATATATATATATATATATATATATATATATATATATATATATTATTGTGATATTTCAAGTCTTGGTGCGCCACGCAATTAATTAGCTAATTAATTAAATAATTAAAATTATTTAAATGATATGATTATGACTCTATCACACTTTTTAATTCTCTTATCTCAGGGTTAAATTCGTGCTTCAATATCTATGCTATTAAATGTGGAAGGTAAGGTCCAAAGAATACCGGAATAATAAAAAAAAACATAGGATCTAACGTTATATATTGAAATAAAATAATGAAATAAAATTCACACTCAAATGTTTTCGATAAACAAATCTCATATAATGATTCTCAAAATTTTGTTCTACGTACGTGAACCTTCAAAATTAATGGTACAAACAATATTAGTTGAAATCTCAAAATCCAAATATTATTCTAAATCTCCTAATCAAAATATTTATATCCTTTCTAAATTAAGTGTAAAAAATGTGTTATCAACGAAAGAAAAACTGCAGAAAACAAAACTATCTCTCTCTGATGATGAGTGGTCCAAATCCTTGTTATTTGTAGACTATATTATTTACTCCTTAATGATATATCGTCCTTAATGATCTCCTTCAAATGCACGAATCGTTCAAATTATGCTAGCTTCTTCTTCTCTCAATAAACTGAATCTCTCGTTGGCCTGAGTGAAAAATGACTCTTGGAATATCTTTTCTTTACGATAAACTGAATCTCTCGTTGGCCTGAACAGTGACTCTTGGAATATAAGTAGAAAAATATGACTTACAATATTTTACTGGATCAGCTTCTGTCAGATACACTAACTACACGAAAACTCACAAACTTTCACTGCTACTGCTTCCTACCTCTGGGAAACTACCCGATAACAACGGCCGTTCGCCTTGCACCCTTGGAAACCAACTGACTATCTTTTCTCTCTCAACAATCTAGCTAAACTTTCATTCCTACATACCTATCCCACCTTTTTCAATCTCCGCCAATCAAATCTCGTCACAATTCTCCTATTTTTTTCATTTCGATAACAAACAAAATTTTACCTGTAATTATAAAATTTCCTAAAACTTATTTACAAATAATATTTTTCAACGATTCTTAAAAACTAACAAAAACTTATCTTTCTAAAATCTATTCTATTGTCTTTAATCACTGCATTAATGTATTTGGAAAACCCGGTTCAATTGTCTTTGGATTTCACTTAAAATTATGCGGGTCACTCAAGTATACTATAACAAAGAAAATAATTTATGCATAGCTTAGATTTTGTTTAATACAGGTAATCCAAAAATTTAAAAACTTTCCTGTTTCGAAATGTTATTATCCTACTTATCTGAATTATTTTAATGTTTTTGAACTTTGAAATATTTTAATCAAACCAATATTTTTCTCGATTTTACATATCATAACAATATATATATATATATATATATATATATATATATATATATATATATATTAAAGATCACTCAGATGAGTGGTGGGTTTTTTTTCAGTCAAAAGGTGGAGATAAAAGACAAATATGATGGCTACTTCATCTATTTATTAAAGACGTTTCGCTTTCTTAATCAGAAAGCATCATCAGTTCATCTAAAAAGAACAATATGAAAAAAAAGTCCACACAATCATGGAAAAGTTGTTAAATGTGGTCTATTATACATGTATAAGTAAAAAAACCATTAACATGAGATTGGAGAACTAAGAAAATCAAAGATACACTTCCAACGATATATCAATAGTTATGATTTAATTCTAACCTTAGGTAGCATTATTAAGACAACATATTAACAGACAACATATTGCTAGGATAAATAATATAAACAGTAAAAAACTTCACTTAAGACGCGATGTGCTCCAAGATGTAGTATTAGGACATCTACTATTAAATATCCATGTCAATGATCTATATAGTCTCAATATTGAGGGGAAGATAGTAAGTTTTACCGATGACACTTTTATATAGCGCAGACAATTGGGAACATTTAAATATAAAATTAAGCTAGATATGCTCAAACTAATAAAATGGTTTAATTATAAGGGTTTAACCATTAATTATGAAAAAACATTTTTGTTCCGTTTTGCACTACCTTCTTATACTTCTATAACAATTAATAACACGAAGGAAAATATAATTATAAAATCAAGTAACACTATAAAATATCTTGGAATAAAAATCGACTCTCATTTAAGATGGGATGTCCAGATAGATGAAATAACAAAGTGTTTAAGCTTTATTTCCAAAGTTTAAATTTCCTAAATCTAAAATAGATTTAAAATATTTAAAAATATTATATTATGTACTAGTTGAGTCTAGAATTAATAGAATTTTGATGGTACACAAGGCAAATATCGAACACAGTATTTAATTAAATCTTGCCCAAGTACTTTCGATCACAAGATCATCCTCAGGGGCATTTCGTCAATTGTGGCCTATCCAGCAATAACCGAATGTCATACATGTAAACTGGGACATAACAAATACATACACTAAAGACAAACAAACACTTTAAAATTTAAATTGGAGAAGCTACATTTTTATATTATAGAAGCCGGAGACAGAATTCTGTCATTCTGTCTCCGGCTTCTATAATATAAAAATGTAGCTTCTCCAATTTAAATTTTAAAGTGTTTGTTTGTCTTTAGTGTATGTATTTGTTATGTCCCAGTTTACATGTATGACATTCGGTTATTGCTGGATAGGCCACAATTGACGAAATGCCCCTGAGGATGATCTTGTGATCGAAAGTACTTGGGCAAGATTTAATTAAATACTGTGTTCGATATTTGCCTTGTGTACCATCAAAGTTCATTTATTCGAACATTCAACGTTATATTGAAATATAGAATTCTTGGGTAGGGCGGTGTACAAAAGACTTATTTAAAGAAAGTCGACATATTGCAAAAAAATGTTGAAAATAATAATTAATAAAAAAAATGACATACTCCTCTCATTTATTATTTTGTGATATTAATGTAATGGATACGAGGCAACTTTATAATTCCCTGCTACTGTACACATACAATCATAAGCATATTCTGCGCACCTTACCTCATCACCACGAGACTCACACTAAAACCAATCAACATGTTCAATTGGGAAATATCAAAAAATCAATAGGACAGAGATCTGCTATGTATCTTGCTCCAAAAATATTTAATCACTTGCCCAACATGTATAAAATATATATTAATACTCTAAATTCAATAAATATGGTAAAATCTATATTTTAAAAGTATGTGTTAAGTCTAGATCGTATGTTTGTGCATACACTTTTCGATCTGACTAATTAATAATAATTAAAATTAAAAAACAAAAAGATGAATATTTGCAATAGAGTGATTCTTTATATTCGTTTTTATAAATATAAAAAATATTAAATACATGTAGTATACATATTTCACAATGTTTGTAGATTATTATACACATAAATCAATATAATTAAATATCGTCACACACTATTCCCGTGTTTGACCAATAGGTTTTAACGGGTAATGAGTATTTGATAGATAGATGAACAGATATTTGATCTGATCATCAACTGCTTGTAGCAGATATTAAACTAAGGTTAAAACGAATTCACCGACAAAAACCAAAAACCAATGTAATTAACTTTGACGATATAAATATAAAACATAACATTAAACAAGAATTTAACAATAGAGTAAAAAACATCGGAGAACAACTAGAAGATCCAGAAGAACTATAGAGTGAATTTAAAAACAAAGTTAACGAAATCTCCAAAAACAATGATAATAGAAAAAACTTAATCAAGAAAAATAAATGGATGACAGACGACATCTTGAAATTAATGGAACAACGTCGACTGATAAAATCTAATGAAACAGAATATAGACACATGCAGAGAAGAATAAAAAGGGAGATCAAATTAGCCAAAGAAAAATGGATGAGAGAAGTTGCGACGAAATGGAGGATGTAATATCTAAACACGACTTATTTAATGTGCACAAAAACTAAAAGAAATGAGTAACATATTTAAAAAACGAGTTCCTCATGTACTCGTTGACAATAATAACAAAATTATTGTAAATGAGCAGGAAATAAGAAAAGAATGGCAGCTGTATATATCAGAGTTGTTTGAAGACGACAGGAATATTATTGCCGAATTCTAAGAAAACTCTACTGACGGCCCAGAAATTATGAAATGCGAAGTAGAACACGCTATAAATAATGCTTAAATTAGAAAAACTTAATGCTAAAATTAGAAGCTAGATCAGGGCTTCTTACACTGTGGGTCGCGACCCCCAGGGGGGTCGCGAGACTACTGAAAGGGGTCGCAAAGATCTGATACTTTTAAATCACTATAAATAAAATTTAAAAATTTTAAAATTAGTATACACACTACGTACAAATGTAAATACAAATAAAAATCACACAAAATACTATTGTAGTTTTATTATAACTATTTTTTAAAAAAAGTGGCAATGCAAAACTGTTATGTAGGACCTATAAATGAAAATATGGAAGTAGCATTTAAAATAATAAATACAACGCGCTCGTCGATTTTCAACTGAACGTTCGACATTGATGTGTGGCCGCCGGCGCCAGTGTTTGCAAGATAACTTAGTGATTACAAGTACCCAGACGCCGCGTCGCCTTACAGCTTACACATACAGTACGGAAGCATAATCAAGCTAGGCTAGGCGAATCGGCATATTATTTTTATAAAAGAATAATAAAAAAAATTAAATGAAAGCTTCTTTTTTGGCGTCTTTGTGATATGGTGCCTTTGTGCGCTGCACACTTTGAACACGCCATGCGTCGGGGTTGATCTGATTGTAATTTGTTGTCATTGCACTGGTAAAGATTCGAGTGTAGTTATCTGTTTGTACTTCAGTTTGAACTCAGCTTTGTCTTCGTAGTGACATCTGTGTATTTACTGTGTAATTTTCAGTTGGTGTTTTTAATTATGACGTTAAAGTTCAACTACATTTTGTTTAATTATTTATTATTATTTAACCATTATGGATAAATGGCTAATTAAAATTCCAACTAATAAGTCTGCCACGCCGTCACAACCAAGTTGCAGTGTTTCAAATCCGACTTCTAGCAAAACAAAAAAAGAACACTTCTCACAACAATGAAGAACAACCAGTGTGCTTAATTTGCAAAGAAGTTTTGGCTGCAGAAAGCATGAAACCGTCAAAACTGCAACGACATTTGAAGACTAAACATGCAGCGTTATCAAAAAAGCCAATAGAATATTTTGAGTGTCTTTTGCAAACATTAAATAAAGAAAAGAACACTTTGGAGAAGTATGTTACTTTGAATGATAGATACATATTGGCATCGTATAAAGTTTCGTATTTGATAGCAAAAACGAAAAAGCCTTTTACTATTGGAGAGCAACTTTTACTACCTGCAGCTATAAGAATGTCTGAAATTGTTCATGGAAAACAGTATGCTGATGAAATTAGTAAAATTCCATTATCAAATGACACTGTATCCAAAAGAATTTCAGACATTAGCAATAATCAATTTCAACAGCTTCTTATGAGGCTTAAAGACGACTTACGAGTCGACAGACATTTCAAAAATGGCACAGTTGTTACTTTTTGTAATATATATTTATGAGGGAAGCATCCATAAAGATATACTGTTTTGTCGTCCTCTGGAAGGTCATACTCGTGGAAAAGATATACATAAAAAGTAAATGAGTTTTTTGAAAAAGAAGGATTAAATTGGAAAAATTGTGTTGGTGTGTGCACGGACGGTGCTGCAGCAATGACCGGACAAGATCTTGGTTTTACAGCATTTGTTAAAGCTGGAAATGATAATATTACATTTACACATTGTATGATTCGCCGAGAGGCACTTGTTAAAAAAATTGCACCAGAATCAAACACTGTGTTTTTTGATGCAGTCAAAATCATTACCTTTATTAAAAGTCGAGCACTTAATAGTCGATTGTTTAAAAAGGTGTGCGTTGATATGGATTCGGATTATACAAGTTTATTGCTACATGCTAAAGTTAGCTGGCTATCAACAGCTCGAAGTTTGAAACGATTATTAACTTTAAAAGATGAAGTTCTTATATTTCTAACAGAAAAAAATTGTTACAAAAGTTTATTTTTTCTAATGAATATATATATATATATATATATATATATATATATATATATATATATATATATATATATATATATATATAGTTTTATATCATTCTATTTATTGTGTGTTATTACGACCAATATCCCGTCAACGTTTCCAATTATATATATGTGAAATGAATGAGTACGTATTCTTTAATCCTCATTTTATTTACATTGTAAAATAGTGCCATATTACACCTACATCTACGGTTAATATATATTTCATTATATGGAGGAGGGGGTCGTTTAAAATTTCCTAAGCTTGAAGGGGGTCGCTATATAAAAAAGTTTAAGAAGCCCTGGTCTAGATGATACACCAACTGAGTTGCTGAAACTAATAGAGGATGATAACATAAAAGTAGTAGTAAGACTTTTTAGTTCAATATATAACACCGGAGTGATTCCCACAGATTGCCTCAAATCCATCTTTGTCGCAATACTCAAAAAACACAATGCGAGAAAATGCTCAGAATATCGATTAATTAGCCTAATGAGCCACAGTCTTAAAATTTTCCTAAAAATTTTTCACAACAGAATTACACGCATATGCGAAGAAGATCTTGAAGATACCCAATTTGGTTTTACAAATGCTATGGGAACCAGGGAGGCAATTTTTACGCTTAACATCCTATTACAAAAATGCCGTGTCCAAAGAAAAGATGTATTTGCATGTTTCGTGGACTTCGAAAAGGCATTCAAAAAAGTACAGCATGTAAAATTAATGCAAATACTGAAAAATATCGGAATAGATGACAAGGATATTCGTGTCATTAAAAATTTGTATTGGAATCAAACTGCTATCGTAAAAATTGGAGATAACTACACCGATGAAATCTTCATACAACGAGGAGTCAAACAAGGTTGCGTTAAGTCGCCAACATTGTTCAATGTTTACTCGGACCAGTTATTTAAAAAGGCACTTTGTAGCAGTCACAACTGCTAACATATGACTAATTAATATAATTAATTATTAAAATCCTAAAACCCCTCAGAATCCCTTTATGAAACGTTTATGGACAATTGACGACACGATGCGATACGCGCGATAAAGTGGCCAAGAGGCGCTAAAGTCAGTTTTGGCCATCGACTCAACCAGAGAGGTACTTCTCCACGCCTTTACCGGCATCTTTCGTCTCAAAATCGGGTAGAAAATCTGGGAGTTGATCTAATACTTTCCCCGAACATCCAGGGAGGAATTATAACAACATAAATAAAGTATATATGTATATATGCATATATACATATATATATATATATATATATATATATATATATATATATATATATTATATATATATGATAAAGAATATACATGATAAAGATTCTAGATTAAAAAACCCGGCTTCCGGATCTGCCGCAGTGATTATTTAAAACCCAGGTGAGCAATTAAATCATTTAATTTTATAAGCATATCATTTTATTGATGTCTTCATTTTCTTTGGAAATATTAACAGTATAAAATCCGAGTTTTGTCATATGTATCATGTGGCCTTGAGCTTAGACCGTAAATTTATCGGACACCTAATTAGGGTTGTTATGTTTTTTTGTATACTTACTCGGTATAAAAAGTTTTACGCCTAATCTCCGAAATATTCTTTAAATGCGCAGACGCAATAAATTGACAGCATGGCAATAAGCTGATAAAATAAAATGTTTGTTTATTTTGATAATTCGATGTGAGAGTACGCGTTGACAGTCATCTTGGGGTACCTTGATGTTTCTCTAAGTGTTATTTTTTGTAGATTTCGCCCGATTAGGACAATAATTAATATTAATATCAGTTGAACCAAAGACCTACTGCCACCCATTGGTCACCAAGAAACGATTGTCTCCAGGACTACAGCATTCTCCTTCGTTCGTTTTTCGGAGCCCCAAGGACCGCCAGAGTCTTAAGGGGACTTAACCAGGACAGCTGTGGTGTTGTGACGGACATTAACTTCTAGTTTCGTAGGGTTAAGGTTTTTTTTTTCTCTTGTAACTTACAGCTTTGTATATGCATATACCAAGGTTAGCATTTATTACAGTTTTGTATCAACAATAAAAAGTTAGGTAAATGGTTATTAATTAATTAAATTAGATTCATTGTTAGGGAAGGGGTTCATGATTTTGTATAGTGGTTTTAAAAAAAAGGGAGGGAAGAAATTTATATATCAGGTTTTTTTTTTTAAATTATATATATATATATATATATATATATATATATATATGTATATATATATATATATATATATATATAATTATATATATATATATATATATATATATATATATATGTATATATATATATATATATATATATATATATATATATATATATATATATATATATATATCGTTACGAGTCTGTTGGCCATACTCATCACGATTACTTATAGTAGTCGTATATTTTGTTAGGTAAGGTAGTTTCTTTTGTATAACCGTCACGGTTTTTTTTTTGTATTTATATTCCCTACCTTATCTATATATATATATATATATATATATATATATATATATATATATATATATATATATATATATATATATATATATATATATCAAATTATTCTCGACCGTACTGTGTTAAATATTATTTGTAATCTCAGCAATTGGTCTGTATGAAATAAAACTCTATTTGTTATTTCTCAATATTTCGTCACGATTTTGTGACTTCTTCAGGAGAAAACTGTAAATTTATTATAATTATTATATGTAAACAAAATGAATATTTCAATACTTACAACTTAAGATTAAAAATGTAAATTTTGAGAACATATCCAATTTAAATAAATGACATTGTACAATTTTTAGCGAATAAGTTTTAGTAAACAATTACATATTGTGACAGTTATCCATATAATAAGGTGCAAAAGTAGAAGATTGAGAAAGAATCAGGATTCCTGATTCCTGATTATATGGATAACTGTCACAATATGTAATTGTTTACTAAAACTTATTCGCTAAAAATTGTACAATGGGAATTCACTCTATAAAATATTGCGGTTAGCATAACTCCCAAATAAATTAAAATCAAACAAATGTCATTTATTTAAATTGGATATGTTCTCAAAATTTAAATTTTTAATCTTAAGTTGTAAGTATTGAAATATTCATTTTGTTTACATATAATAATTATAATAAATTTACAGTTTTCTCCTGAAGAAGTCACAAAATCGTGACGAAATATTGAGAAATAACAAATAGAGTTTTATTTCATACAGACCAATTGCTGAGATTACAAATAATATATATATATATATATATATATATATATATATATATGTATATAAGTGAGTTATTTGTTACTTGTTCATGTTATAAATATATTTGTTACAAGTAGTTTAGCTTTTATTTCAGTTCCTACTTACAGTTATAATATAGCAGAGCAAAGGTCAACAATGTTTGTTTATTTTTGGTTTTTAAAATTTATTGCAGGTTATTATATCAATAGTACTTTATTCCTTGTTATTCATAACTTAATTTATTTATTTTTCGTTAATTTCCTTCAGAAATTAGCTGGCGCCCATTTCAGTATTTTCCTAGGCATTTCCGTATATTCTCTTATCTTACCCTTTTTATATTTTCAGATTTTCAGTTGCCCTATTATATTGTATTCTTTTGGTTAAAAGATCTCTTTTTCCATTATCTTAAAGCCAAATTCTAGTGTAGTGAGGCTAGCCCGAATTCTTGCTTGAGGTTTGGTGTCTCTGTGTTCTTTTGAGCTAAGCCATTCTTTTATAAGAACTTCTTTGCTAGTTCTTCTCTAATTTATCATCTCCTTCTCCATATACTCCGCCCTAAATATTAATTGAGGTTTCAATTGGCTGTTAAAATTCAATACTCCCGGAGTATCGAGGTTTCAACTTGAGAAACAACCATATGAAATAAAAATCAACGAGTAACTACTTAATGTGATTAGATATGCAGACGATACAGTAATTCTGTCAGAAAATATTGAAGGTCTCCGAATTCTGCTTGATCGTATTCAAGGTAGGAGAGGCAATGGGTATTAAAATAAACTCAAACAAAACCAAATTTTTGGTGTTTAGTCGTGACCCACATTCCAATGCAACAAGCTTTAATTCAACGGAGTCCAAGTTAAGAAAGTTCAGAAAATGACATATTTGGGAACTGTGATAACGGACCAACTATATCCAGAGATATAAATAAAACGTAGAATAGCAATGACTAAAACTACTTTTATAAAAATGAAGTCATTTCTTTGCAATAATCATCTTAGTTTAGAACTAAGACAAAGAATAGTTAAGTGCTATGTTTGGTCCGTATTTTTGTATAGTGTAGAAGTGTGGACGCTAAAAGTATATATCATGAATAAAATTAAAGCAGTGGAAATGTGGGGTCATAGATGAATGCTAAAGATACCTTGGACAGCAAGGAAAACTAATGAAGAAGTACTAAGGAGCGCTAACAAAGATAGAGAACTGATAAATACTGTTAAACATCGAAAAATGTCTTATCTTGGACATATAGTAAGGGGAAGTCGATATAAAATATTACAACTGATCCTTAAAGGCAAAATAGAGGGCCGTAGAGGTGTAGGAAGAAAACAAGTTTCTTGATTAAAAAACATTAGTAAATGGACTCAGATATTAAATGCAGGACAATTATTCCATATTGCAGAAGATCGAGAAGCCTTCGCAATGGTGATCGCCAACGTCGGATAATAATTCTAATATGGCACGTGAAGAAGAAGACATATGATCAATTACTTATATTTATTTACTTATGTTTGATAAAACTACGGTTTAGACCGAAACAATTTTCGTGAAAAAATTGTGGTATGTATTTTAAAATTCTCTACTTAAGAAATACGCATTGATACCGAAAAAGCGTGTGGTATTATGTGACTAAATTTTCTAAAAAATGGTCTTTAGTATATTATTCTATGTAATTTTGTGTAACGCTCTAACACCATAATTTGATGTAACACAATTAGTACGCTATTATATAAATATTAACATTGTTTTACTCGATTGAAATGATGTTCAGTGGTTGTGTTAATTAATACATAAACTGCTTACCATTTCCATCATGTTAGCCGCGGGAGGTTGACCTCCTATTTGTCCCAACGCAATCGACTGCCTCATTGCATTATGCAAGTCCAATATTAACTGTTTGTTGTATTGAGATATACTCCTTGTTCCTGAAAAAAAAAATCAATCACTATTAAGTTTATTTGGAAGTCATAAAAACTAAAATTGAAAGTTAAATAGATAATTTTAAACATTGTTCGTGATTGTTTACGTAATAACATCAACAAAATATTCTCCTATTGATTATCAATAATAAAATATTAATAATTTAGAAAGTGGTTCATCTAACGTATAAGAAAAACGTTTTAGATATCAACACTAATATTCCCTACATAAACAACTAATCCGATTAGCCCAATGGGCACCAGAGGTGGAAGATAAATCTGGACAGAATGATATTGTGACGTCTTTTTATTGCTCTAATTTATTTGTCTTTATTCTAATTTATTGTCTATAATCTAATTTATTAAAACTCACGATAGCTAATTACTAATTTATTAAATAACTTTACAAATGTATTTATTTCACGTTTCGTTACATTTAAATATCGCGTTTACCGATCTTCTTCTGACTGACTCAAATACAAAAATCTTTCATTTATATACACAACTGTTGTCATCTGGAACTTTCGGCAAACTTCCTGAATAATCTCGTATTTTGGTGAAGGCGCTCGACTCGTTTTTCAACCTCGAGACGTGGATGACTCACTAAAATTAGTGTCTAGAGATTTCTGTAAACAACTGGTAGCGAAGCTCAGGTATATTTTGACCTACAAATTACGAGAATCAATAAAAAAGAATTAGTCATAAAATATTTACAGTTCTATATGCCATAACATTTAAAATCGTAACATTGCCCCCCTCTTAAAAGATGGTTCCTCCTGGAACCTTGTCGGGACTGGAACTTGAACGACATGCTGATATCGGCAACTGGACCCTATTTTACAACTTCCAGTTGTATAGAAATGACAAGGGACGGTTTTCTCTCCGCAGCAGTAACTATGCGGATTGCAACAGACTAACACCTGGACTTCGGTGTCTTTAAAGATTTCCTCCACCATGTTTCGTATAACCCTCCAATCTAATTGGCGGCACTCCAACTTTGGCATGGCTAATTTTTGCACGTCGGACTCTAGTACGTGCTCTCTCAACTGAAGTAAGGCTTCCCATACATCTCGGTAGGTAGGTTGGTCACGGGCAGTGTCTTTTGTTACCAGGTAGAAAAGGTAACGTGATGCATCTTGAAGTTTCAAGGTTTTACCAGGAGCTGGCACTTGGCATTGAAGTTCTGCAACTCGACCAAACTTCCTTCGAAAGACGGATGCCAACCCTGGTGCATCTTTGATACTGGCCGGGATGGTAAGGGCCAGTGAGTAGTCATCGGGAAGCGCGAGTAGATCTTGCCTTTCTTCAGTGGTAACACCATGTCTTGCTTTACCGGTACCTCCATAGGCACCCATGAATTCCTCAAACGTGAGGTCAGACACATCTTGGACTTGGTTTACTTCCACTTCTTCATCTACGTCGTGGTCACCCTCGAAAGACGCCAACCGGTTATGGTGTACTATCATCGGCTTTCCTCTCGGAATCTTGCTTATTCGGTAAATAACATCATTGATCTTTTCCATAATGAGGTATGGACCTTCCCAAAACTGCTGCAATTTGGGAGAACAACCTTTTCGCTTTTTGGGGTTATAAAGCCAGACTTTATCGTTCTTCTTAAAACACCCCTTTTCGGCTTGTGTATCGTACCGTTTCTTCATTCGGTCACTAGCGATTTGGAGATGGGAACGGACCAACTCGTGTACATCGTCCATTCTTCTTCGTAATTCGATCACATAATCTTCACCTGCTACATCTTCTCCAGGTCGACACCCAAACTCTAGATCACAAGGTAGTCGCATCTCGCGTCCGAATAGGACTCTGGCTGGTGTCTGGCCTGTTGATTCATTAACAGCAGATCTGTAGGCCATTGTGAAGAACGGAAGATATTGGTCCCAGTCTCGCTGATGATCGGATACCATCTTTGTCAAATACTTGCCAACTGTTCTATTCATTCGTTCTACCATACCATCCGATTGCGGATGATAAGCCGTAGTTCTTGTTTTCTTCATACCTAGTCTATCACATATTCCTTGGAATAAATCGCTTTCGAAGTTCCTGCCTTGGTCACTATGGATCTCCAAAGGCACTCCAAATCGGCTGATATATTCTTGGATCAACTTATCTGCAACGGTGGCGGCCTTCTGGTCTGGAAGTGCGTAAATCTCGACCCACTTAGTGAAGTAATCCATTACTACCAACATGTACTTGCCTCCATTATCACTTTCTGGAAATGGCCCAGCAATGTCCAAAGCTATTCTTTCAAACGGGCTTCCAACATTATATTGTCTCATAGGAGCTCTCCTTTTTCGATAAGGCCCGTTACTCGTAGCACAAATAGTACATTTCTTACACCAGTCTTTTACATCGTCGGAACTGTTCATCCAACAAAACCGTTCCCGAATTCGCTGAAGGGTCTTTTTCACACCAAAATGCCCTCCTGATGGACTGTCGTGTAACTGATGAAGTACTTCGGCTATTCTGCTCTTTGGAATCACCAACTGTCTTCTCTTCTCTGAACCGTCATCATTTTCCAGGACTCGTTTGAGCAAGCCATCTTCCATGATAAATGAGTCCCACTGGGCCCAATACGTCTTTACTACCGAGCCTAGGTTCGATATTTCCTGCCAAGGTGGTCGACGGTTTTCCTCTTTCCATTTTCGGATTTTCTGGATAACCGGATCTCTCTCTTGTTCTTCCCTGATCTTGGTAGGCGTCCAGTCGTCGTGGACCACCGTCGTTCTTAGCACTGCTGCTTCCTTGGATTCCGTTTTGTTGCAGTGAGGACACTCTGCTGGGCATGGCCTTCTGGAAAGAGAATCAGCGTTTCGGTGGCTAACTCCGGCCCGGTGCTCAATCTTAAAATCATATTCTTGGAGTCGTTCGATCCACCTGGCTATCTGACCCTCTGGATTCTTAAACTGCATCAACCACTTAAGGGCGGCATGGTCGGTTCGGATTAAAAACTTCCTTCCATAGAGGTATTGATAGAAGTGCTCTACTGATTTCACTACTGCCAGAAGTTCTCTTCTCGTGACGCAATAATTTCGCTCAGGTTTTGAGAGAACTTTACTAAAATATCCAAGGACTCTTTCCTGTCCTCCTTGAATCTGAGACAGCACTCCTCCAATTCCCACATTACTTGCATCTGTATCTAAGATGAACTCTCCTTCTGGCAGTGGATACCCTAAAATTGGTGCTGTGATTAAATGCTTTTTTAAGGTCTCAAAGGCATTTTGGCAGTCTACATCCCAGCGGTATTCTCTTGCTTCCTCTGTAAGTCGTGTTAATGGTTTAGCGATATCTGCAAACTTCTTAATAAACCTCCGGTAGTAAGTACACAGTCCCAGAAAACTTCTCACTTGATGTTTGTCAGTTGGTTTTGGCCATTCCTTAATAGAATCGATTTTTCCCTTATCCACGGCCACTCCTTCTTTACTGACTATATGACCCAAATAATTGACTTTACCTTGAAATAACTGGCACTTCTTGGGGTTTAACATCAATTGGGCAGCTTTAAGTCGATTAAAAACGTTTTCTAAATTCTTCAGATGGTCTTCAAATGTCTCCCCCAAGACGATTATGTCGTCTAGATAAACTAGGCATGTTTTCCAAGATAACCCTCTCAAAACATTTTCCATAAGCCTCTCAAATGTCGCAGGAGCGTTACAAAGTCCAAATGGCATAACGTTGAATTGCCATAATCCAGATCCTGTGGTGAAGGCTGTCTTTTCTTTATCTACCGGGTCCATTTCTACCTGCCAGTATCCAGACTTCAAGTCCAAAGTAGAAAATAATTTACTTCCAGCCAATGTGTCCAATGTGTCATCGATCCGAGGCAGAGGATAACTATCTTTCTTGGTAACGTTGTTCAGCAAACGGTAATCCACACAGAACCTCGTTGTTCCGTCTTTCTTCTTAACCAGGACCACCGGAGAGACCCATGGGCTCGTAGAAGGTTCTATCACCCCGTCTTTCTTCATTTCCTGAAAAATCGTTTCAGCTTCCTCTCTTTTCGCCTGTGGTAATCGTCGAGCTGTTTGACGAATTGGCTTAGCATTACCAGTATCAATTTTATGCTTAACAACGGTAGTTCTTCCCGTCTTTCCTCCTTTCGGTACGAAAATATCACGATACTGCCGAAGAAATTCCTTTAATTTCCTTTTCTCAATCTGATTCGGAGACTGTCCAGCAACCGCAACCATTTGATCAAATTTATCGTTGGAATTATCAGACGTTGTCGTCTGACGGATTATGGATGCGACAGGTACACAAGTTCCTACTTTTGTCTCTTTCTTGATGGTCACTGGGTAGTCATTGACATTAATAAGTCTCACAGGAATTTCTTTAGCCGAAGTCACTAATTCTTTTCCAATTATGATTCCACGGCCAACTTCGTCGTCATGATTCCAAGGCTCCATCATAACAGGTGTTCCTTCGTCCACAATTCCCTGTAGCCGCGCTACTATTATCGTTTCACTTCTCGCAGGCACGACTGTATCTTCTTTAACGGCTGCTTGCATAGTGTTGTCATCATGTGGATGGAGAAATACCTCCTCGTTACCAACTTTGATTACCTTATTCTTAAAATCCAATTGGAATCCATGCGTATTCATTACGTCCATTCCTAATATAACATCCTCTTCGATGTCAGCAACTATAACAGTATGGACGAACTTTTCTGCTCCAATTCCTAATTGTACCTGGATTTCTCCATGAATGTTGGCATTTTCACCTGTGGCGGTCCGAAGTCGCAACCTCGTTGGTAACAGTTTCTTTCGGCTGTTTATAACTGTCGGGCGTATAATGGTTCTGGTCGCTCCAGTATCCACCAACAACGTATGCTTTTTACCATTTATTTCTCCATCTACATATACACTATCTTCACGACATTTCAAAGAAGCTATTAGTATCAGAGGGTCTTTGGTAAAGTTCTGGGTCGAAGCTGCTCCCCTAAGGCCGACGCGTTCTGGTTTTGTCTTCGGTCTTATGGTCTTCGTTTTCTTGTGTGTCATGCTTTTTATCATATTAAAGAGCTGGTCAAGTTTATCTTCGTCTCCTTCCTCTTTTACAGTTCTAACTTTACTGTACCCGCCAGAGGCTAGCGTAGCTGACTCGTATTCGAGGGCGGCAGATAAGACATCCATCAGCGTCTTGTGACGAGCTAATCGTAGTGTTCTTTGCATCTCATGATCACGAAGACCATCAATAAACGTTTGAACGGCCAACTTTTCCATCATGTCTTCGGGAGCTGTTGGATAAGCATATCGCACTAATCTGGCAATATCTACTTCATATTCTTGAAGAGCCTCATCTTTCTTTTGTCTTCGATTTTTGAGCTGCGACTGATATACATGCTCTAAGTGTTCGTGGCCATATCGCATATTTAACCTCTTCTTCAGTTGTTCGAAATCATCCGTCTCCTCTACGGCTATGGTCTGGAGCACATCTAAGGCATCTCCTCGAAGAGCTATAATCAGGTTTACAGCCTTTTCTTTTTCTGACCATCCATTCGCTCTTGCAGCTGATTCGAACTGTTTCATGTAGTTGTTCCATGATGATTTTCCGTCGAAAGTCGGAACTTTAACATGAACAGAAACTCCACATCCTTCAAATTTCGGCCGCGTTTCCAACTTACATTTCGTCTCATTTTCTTTTATCTCTACCGGATCTAAAGCTACCGTATTAATTGGTGGTAGCACTCTCGTGTTAGTTATCATGGTCTCTAACTGTTTGATTTTCTCTTCAACTTTATCAAATGTTTTAGAGACTTCTTCAAATTTCTCATTATTCTTTTTAGAAGTTTCTTCCATCATTTGAGAAACATTTTCAAATTTCTCGTCGAATCTTCTAGACACATTTTCGAGTTTCTCGTCGTTTTGTCTACCTACTTCTTTAATAATTTGAGACGTTTCATCCAATCTTTTGGAAACAGTCTCGAATTTTCCATCAATTATTTTCGTTAAAACGGCTTCTTCTGCTGACTGGAACTGGAATGTCTCTGGGTCGTCTCCATTCTTGTTGAGAACAGTCTTCAGTCGTTCTTGGAGGATCTTCTTGGACCCGCTGCAGTCTTCATCGCGTTCTTCTAGTTGCTCACGCAACTGTTTCACTGAAAGTTCTACTAGCAGCATCTTTGGTCAGGCACACACGTACTTTTTAAATGTTCTTTCGTACAACGATCACTACTGGACTACGCGGATGTTCCCGACGAACAATACCTTTCAAAAGTTCAAAAGTCTTTTTCAAAAATCAAATTAAATTTATCTACAATCCCACTTCTGCACCACTGTGACGTCCTTTTATTGCTCTAATTTATTTGTCTTTATTCTAATTTATTGTCTATAATCTAATTTATTAAAACTCACGATAGCTAATTACTAATTTATTAAATAACTTTACAAATGTATTTATTTCACGTTTCGTTACATTTAAATATCGCGTTTACCGATCTTCTTCTGACTGACTCAAATACAAAAATCTTTCATTTATATACACAACTGTTGTCATCTGGAACTTTCGGCAAACTTCCTGAATAATCTCGTATTTTGGTGAAGGCGCTCGACTCGTTTTTCAACCTCGAGACGTGGATGACTCACTAAAATTAGTGTCTAGAGATTTCTGTAAACAACTGGTAGCGAAGCTCAGGTATATTTTGACCTACAAATTACGAGAATCAATAAAAAAGAATTAGTCATAAAATATTTACAGTTCTATATGCCATAACATTTAAAATCGTAACAATATGTAGCTCTAGTATTTTTCATATTAAAATCATTTTACGTCACTATTTATACATACTAACGTCACTTGCATTTAAAATTTCCATAACATCAACCTTGAGAGTTAAAATGGTATGCATACACATACGGAGCTGTTCGATTTTTCATGTGTTAAAATGTTATTAGAAGAAAAATATAATCGTGATTATATTGAAAATATTAGAATTATATTGATTAGCGAATAATCTCCATTCTTTCTCCATAGAGACTATTTTTTATAGATAGAAGAATATTTTTGTTATAATGATTAAAAGGAGGGCTTTTAATGGCGTGTAAAACTGAGAGAGAGTCTGTTACAATTACCACAGATAAGAGTAAATTCATCTTGCACCAATCTAAAGCTTTCCTAATAGCTATAGCTTCTGCATTAAAAATCGACGAATAATGAGGGACTTGATATTGCTTAACATGGTTAATATTAGAAACTAAAAATGCACAGCCTGTTTTAAATCTTATTTTTGATCCATCCGTATAGATGATGATTTCATTCTCTCCTAAATTACAGACTATAGATTTGAAAATTAATTTTGATAGAAATATATTATCTGGGCAGTTTGGAATTATAATGGTTGGTTTAAATATTAAGGCTACAAAATCGATTTCGTAAATATGATATTTTTTTGACTATGTCTCTCAGTGTCAATAAAAGCATCAGCAAGCGGGGGAGACGTTTTAATGCTCCAATATTTGTATGTAAGATTCTGGACCGCTATATTTGATATTTTTTTGACCATATATGTACTAAATGTCCTAAAATTTATTAGCTAAGTTCTTCGAAGGCACAAAGGCGGTTCTTGTGCTTCAGCGAGAATTGCACAATTCGGTGACGACATCATAATTCCTAGACTTATTTTAATTGCCTTGTGGTGTGTAATTTAATTGCGAAACATGCCATAAATAGTAAATCCATAATCAATTATTAAGCGGATGTATGACATAAAAAGTAAGGCATATTTTAACATCTGCACCCCATGTATATTTCGAAACTACACGCAGAATGTTGAGCTCTTTCTCATAGTTTTGCTTTACGTGTTTTATGTTGCTGGTCCATAGGAGCCAAGATTTAGATATTCTTTCACTATGGGTTTAGTAAAATCACCTATGGTATACAAATCAGGTGTTTGAAGTCTGTGCCTAGTAAGACACATAACCGCTGTCTTTTGCTGTGAAACACTAAAGTCCATAGTATGTAACCAATCACGCATGCAGCAAAAAATATACTCTAAATCTGTACTACATCGTTCATATGAACTATGGATAGTATAGAAACAAGTACTGAATAACTTTTATAGTGTCATCCATCAAACTATGCAGCTCTGCTATGTATACATTAAATACACGTTGACTCAATATTTTTTTTTATTGAGTTTATTGTGTTCAATTACAAGGTTATTGACACTGGGTCAATTTTGGTACTATAAATTTTACATTACAATATAATTATAGTTTATAATAAATTAATTTTACATTACATTAGAATAAAGAGAGTAAAAGACAAAGTAAAAACAGAAAAAAAAACATTAAATTTTGTAATACAAATTCGTTTCTCGAAGGAAATCTAGTACATTCGGAATAAGATCCAATTGACTGAGGATCATATTTGTAAGACCATGTATAGAGTATTTTTTTTGTGCTTGCTCGTACTCGACACACTGTGTAAGGATATGTTGAACGGTTAATGAGTCACTACACTTTTCACAGACAGATAATTTCTCCGAAGCCATCAGGTGTTCATGTGTCAGCCGTGTGTGACCAATTCTTAGCCTGCGAGCGATTACATTGTCTCTTCTACTTAAGTTAGACAGCTGAAAGGTTTCGATGGTAGGTTGTATTTTGTGTAGTTTCGAGGTTAAACTTTGATCTGTGATCTGAAAAGTAGTTTTAGATATGATGCTAGTTGAACGGATTTGGTGTCTGATTTGGTTGTAATTGCTTTCTTCGCAGCAGTATCAGTAGTTTCATTACCTAAAATCCCGACGTGTGAAGGAATCTAGATTAATGTTACGTCTATTTCAGAAGAAGTGAGACAGTTTGTTGTTTCATGTATGGCATGAACTAATGGATGTTCGGAATATATATTTTTAATCAAGTCGATGGAGGACATCGAATCTGTACATATTGCAGTGTTCTTGGCTTTAGTTTGATTGCATAGACATTTTAAAGCTTGTAAGATGGCGTACAGCTCTCTCGTATAGATTGAGGTGGGTGGTGGAAGGCAGAACTTCTGAATGATACTATTTGCAGTTGTTACAGAATATCCGACTCCTGTCTCAGTTTTAGATGCATCTGTATAAAGAATCTCGTCATATGAGTTTGTGTTGACCAGCTCTAGAAAAGTTTGCCTCAGAATTTGGCTGTTGGTTTTATTTTTGTAAAAATTAATAAGCAAAAGGTTAATTTTTGAAATGCTATTATTCCAAGGAGGAGTTGATGATAGAATATGAGTATCTGCTATTGAAAAATCAACAGGTCGTGAAAGGGGAAGTAAAATTAGGGGCAGTGTCTGATATTTATTGTTGGGTTCACAGTTGTAGGGTTTGTAGATTAACTTATATAGGGTTGTTTTGATTCGAAGATACTCTAGCAAAGTATGTCAGAAGAAGTTATTGTCTGCGGAGCGAAAGGTGAAGTTCACCTGTTTCACAGCGAAGACTTTCGGCAGGGCTGGATCTGAAAGCTCCGAGGCATATTCGTAATGCGGTATTCTGGATAGTATTAAGAGTCCTTAAATAAGTCTTTGAGGCTGACATATATACAAAGTACCCATAATCTAGTCGAGAACGAATGGGAGATCTGTATACCTTAATTAGGATGTCTTCATCAGCTACCCAGTGACGGTTTGCTATAGATTTTAATAAATTTAATCTAGCTAAGCAATTAGATTTGACGTTTGTAATCTGTGGTTTCCATGTTAGTCGACTATCAAAAATTAACCCCAGTATTTTGTGTTCATTAGCTACCGTGAGCGGAATACCGTTTAATGTAATTGGAGGTGATAATACGCTACGTGTTCTTCGACTGAATTTGAGTACTTTTGATTTTTCAGCAGAAAAATTAATACCAAAATTTATAGACCAAGAAGTTATTTCATTTACGGCTTTTTGGATTAAGTTTGTAGTTGTTAACGTATCTTTACCGCGGCAATATAGAATCAGGTCGTCAGCATATAAGTTGTATTTTACTGGATTGTAAATATTCTTGCAAATATCATTGATAGTTATTATAAATAAAGTGGAACTTAGAACTGATCCTTGGAGTACTCCGTTTTCCTGAACGTAAATTGAAGAAGCTTTTTCGTTAACTAATACTTTGAAGCGGCGCGGCGTCCGGAGAGAAACTGTTGTATTTTTCTAGAAACCATATAAGTCTTTTGTTTATTAGTTTTTCTAGCAGTTTACACACGGTGCATGTTAGTGAAATAGGACGGTAAGAATTTGGATTATTCGGTGACTTATCCTGTTTCTTGATTGGTATAACGATAGATTCTCTCCATAGAATTGGAAATTTCTGATTGGTCCATATTATGTTATTATGAAAAGATTTTTAAGAAATATGAAGGGGATGTTGTCGGAACTTGCAGCTGAATTTTTGCAAGTTGGCGAAATATTTAAGAGTTCCTGTAGTGTAAACGGAGTGTTTAAGAGAGTAGAGTCAAATTTAAAAGATTGGGAAGGATACTGTACCGGAGGATTTGTTTCTTTGGGCGCATTCTTGTTTTGAAACCGTTGATAGCAATTACATTAACGATATCTTGATCGTCGGTTACTAAATTACTTTAATGTAAAAGAGCTGGAATTCTTGTGTGCGTATTTTTTTCCCGCATTTGATTAATATTCTTCCAGACTTGAGAAGGGGCAGTATTATGAGTTAAAGTGGAGATATAGTTCTTCCATGAGTATTTCTTACTTTGTTTTAAGATATATCTCGCCTTGGATCTAAGTTTTTTAAAACATATGAGATTTTCGTCACTTCTCTTTCGGCGGTACTTATGAAGAGCAGTTTTGTATTCTTTGACAGCAGTTGCAGAATGTTCATTCCACCAAGGTGTTAATTTTCTTGTAGAAGTTATTATACTTTTTCCTACGTAAATGTCGGCAGCGGAGATAATACATTTGTTAAAATTATCTACATCAGTATCTATATTTCCAAAGAAGAAAATTTGTTTCATTTGATGGTCTATTTCAGTTCTAAAACTTGCCCAGTCGGCATTAGAAGTCTTCCACTTTATTACTGTACCTGGTGATTTTTCTTTATTATTTGCTATGAGGATGGGAAAATGGTTACTATCATAAAGATCATCTACAACATTCTATGTTAGAGAGGGATATATTTTGAAGCCGCATAGGTTTAGGTCAATTGCTGAGAAACTTCCTATTGAAATATTAATATGAGTGTTAGAACCATTATTTAGAAAACAAGTGTCGATAATGTTTAGTACGTTTTTTACAACTTTTCCTCTGCCGTACGTGGTTTGCGAACCCCATGCAGTATTGTGGGCGTTAAAGTCTCCAACGATTAGAAATGGTGCTGGAAGTTGAAAAATTAAGTCTACCAGTTCAGCTTCAGTAGGATTGTAACTTGGTGGGATATTTATACTACAGATAGTTATTCTTTTAGGGCACCATATGGTTACTGCGATTGCTTCTAGGTTTGTAACTAAAGAGAGATATGTTTAATAGACATCTTTTTCGACAAAAATTGAGGTTCCTCCACTTGCTCTGAGGCATTCTCTTCTTCCGTGATGATATCCTGCATAGCGCTTAAGAACAATATTTTGATTTTGTTTGAAATTGGTTTCTTGTAGGCATATTATGTTTGGATTGGTGTCTCTGATTAGTTGTTGGATTCTTTCTAAGCGGCAAAAGAATCCATCACAGTTCTATTGAATAAGTGTAAAAAGTATTAATGATTGGATTTTTCGGAGTGTTGGGAATGTTTGGTTGTGTCATCATCGTCAGAAGTGTCGAAAGATGTATATGACACTAGGCTGTGTGTGTGTCGTCTAATTCTGAAAGTAATTCCTGTTTGAGCTTTTTTGTAATTCTTGTGAACTTATTTTTTAGTGATCTGGTGGTTAGATGTGGGTAAATTGCATACATGTCAGATAAAAGTAAATTGATGTCAGAAGTAATTTGTTGGGCTTCTATTGTGAGGTTACTACTTGATGGGGACTACTTTTCAAGAAAGGCTATGAGATTATCTGGCTGAATAGAGAAGCTTTGTGGTGTAGAGATCTTTAATTATTTGCTTTGATGCATTTGATATTTTGGATTATCTGTGGGATCCATTTTTGACTTTTTCTTTGCGTGTCTTGTGGTTTTTTCCTTAAAGTCTTTAGGAGGAGGCATCAATGGCGAATTTCCAATTTGAGGATTAGATACAAGTTGGTCAAGCGAGTGGGGGTTAGCTGTACTAAGTGGGCTAGAAAGTGCCCTTTTTTGTCCTTTTGTATGGGTTCGTGGGGCATTTGTTCTAAAGTTAATAAGGTTTTTGTTGCCGATGGTTGTTCATCGGCAGATTAAGAAACATTGATATTTTGGTAGTTTGTACAATTTGCAGCTGTATGATCAGCTTACTTACAAATAAAGCATTCCATTCTATCAGTAGATAGAAATATACGGTATGGTGTGAATCAAATTCAATAACTAGGGAGGTCTGAAGCTCATAATTTTCAGTAGGTGGAATTATGTCTTCGAAATGAAAGGATATGGCTATATTTATCTCCTTGAATTTCAGCTCTTAAGAAAGAGACGGAAGAAGCTAGTTTTAAACTAAGGTCGTTTAAAGAATTTTAAACGAGATAATGGGGAATTGAGGGACAGACATTTGAAATTATAATACGTTTTGCTGGAGTAACTAACCTCCTAATAGGTAGGTCTAAACCGTTTATTTTAATAATAGGATTGTTGGAAATAAGCTGGTCAACACGCTCAACTTTGCTTAAGTATATGCAGATCCGGTTGTTCGAGATTCGAGATGCAAATATTATATTTTTAGGGCCAACAATATCTCCAGCGGATTTTACATAGTCGAATAGTTTTAGATTTTCTTCTGAGTGGTAAATAACTGCTTGTTCCTTTTTAGGGAAGGAAGGCTTTTTTCTAGATTTCATGGCAGCTATGTAATATGTAGGTGTTAAAGATTCGGTGTTACTGGATGAAGTTATTGCTGTGGTATTAACTGTAGATTTATTATTCATAATTTAGTTGCTTTTGTAGTCAAAAGCAATGGAGTGATTAAGATTAATGTATCTATTTCTTCTTAAATGTTGTAGCATTTTAAATTTGATTGATTCTTTGAAGTATATTTAAAGTCGCCTCGTATATGAAATCGTCTTAATAAAACGAAGAATGTTTTCTGTTTTTTAGTTCGTATCTTTCGAAAAGTGTTTTCAATCATTCTAACGTCGTAGAGTAATAAATCCATTTAATTGTTGTTTATTTTACTGTTTTGTTTTTAAAAAGGTTAACCTCAGTAAGTAAGCTCCATTTAAAAATATGATAATAAATATTTAAATAGTTACCGCTACAAAATGTCGCGCAAATAGGGTCCCCAACGCCCAGAGTTGTAAACCGAAAGCGCCATTATAAGTCGTTTTTTTTTTGTATTTTGTTAGTATTATTTGTATTTGTAACTGTTTGTGGTACACATAATTAAAGGTTAAATTTTATTTTCTTAACTTTTTATTTATTTTTTTTAAGCTAACCCTTTTTGAGTTTATTTGAAAAAGATATGTTTTGATTTTATTTTCTAATTATTTCCCTAGTTACAACTAGTGGTTGTAATAGGCATAATTAGGCACCTCAAGTGGCGCCCTATATTAAATTCCTTGAGGTGTTTCTTGTTTAATTTTTATTTTGTTTATCCCAAGAGCCCTTTATTTCATTTTTTTTGTAGTTGCCCCATTCCAATGCCCTTATCTTTTACTTATCCACGACCCCAGCTCTCCTACGAAACCCTGAGTGTCCGTTCGCATCAGTAGCGATTATTTTGCTTGCCTATCTCCACCCCCAATAGTTTCTTCCCCAATTTTCTACCTTATATTAATGCCCCTGTGGTAGGCAAAATATTATCGTTACAAAAATGTCGCCCAACGTGTGTGGCCTGTATTAGATTTTCGCCATTTTTGTATCTTGTCGTTACAAAAATGGCGCCCTTGGCGTGGGGCCTTTTTCAGGCTTTTGAATGTTCCTGCATCTTTAGGTTTTTGTCCCTTTTCCAGAAGCAACATATCTTTTTCAGTTTTTCTGCCATAATTTTCTGCCATTTTTATGAAACCCTGCCTTCCGAGTAGTGCCCCGGTGTCCCACAAACAGTTTGTTTATGTATTTGTATCAACATATGTATTGTTGTTTTTTTTATGTATTGTTCTTGTATTGACATATGTATTATTGTATATCAACAGATGTATTTGTTGTATATTGACATATGTAATGTTGTTTCTTTTATTTCGTGTACTGTAGAAATTTTTCTATATGTATTTTATGAGTATTGGTAAATGAAAGCAAATATTTTGAGATTGAATATTGAATTTTAAGTTATTTACAGTAACAAATTAAGTATACCGTTATTGTGCCATTTATTTTTGATTGATTTGACATTTCTTACAGAAAAATCGGTTTTTTGTAATTTTGTTTTGTCCGGTCATTTTGAGTAAATGTGTTTATTGTTTGAGTGACTTTTATTTGAGCTGATAAGTATAGTTGTGTTTTGTTGTTTGTCCCTTGTCCTAAGACATTTCATTGTTTCCTCTAGGCCCTCTCTGACGGCGTTTGTGTTATGCCACGGGCAGTAGGAGATTGTGAATGTGAAGAGTAGTCCCCTGTGTTCCCCTGTTGTTCCCTAATTAACCAGCTTTGACGGCGTATGTAATGCCACGGGTTAATAGGAGATTGTGTTCCCCTGAGTCGCCTTTTGTGTTTCCTGTCTTGTATCTGAATGATGACAAGTGTTATACTCGTGATCAGAGGTGCTATTTAGTTTTGCCTAGGAGCAGTCTCATTTAGTTTTCAGAACAAGAGCAAGGTTTTTTAATGTTGTGTTATTTTGTGTAGCTCACTCAAAAGTCAAGTTTTCAATATTATTTTCAATAGTATTTTTGTATCACCCTGTGAAGTTTATCGAGTATGTTGTTTTGTATACATTGTGTATTTGCTTTCACCCAAACATTGTTTTAGTATTTTTGTCCCGCCCTATATGTGAAGTTCG
Organism: Diabrotica balteata; assembly: GCA_918026665.1. NCBI lineage: Eukaryota > Metazoa > Arthropoda > Insecta > Coleoptera > Chrysomelidae > Diabrotica > Diabrotica balteata. The sequence continues at coordinate 44,998,832 of OU898280.1, forward strand.
TCTGAGTTTGCTTCGAATGGTATTTTCAGTTATATTGTGATTTGCTTTATTCAGTTTCTCGTTAAATCAAGTCTATTCCTGTCCCAAGTTAACTGCTACGATTTCCATTTTCTGTTATGTCCAGTTTTCGTAAAATTATGAGAAATAATTTTCGTCTATTTCCTTGTGAATTAAAAAATACGTATTTGGAATGATGTCATTCCTTATTTGCCGGTATTTAAAATGTGAACGATATTAAGTTTGTTTATTCTTGTTCGTCTAAGTATCATCCCATGTCTGAGAAAAGAATTTTGTTTACGTTAACGAAATAATTTATTTCGTATGTAGACGCTGTCCTTTCTTTAAGTGTTAAGTCAATTTATTTCGTCTTCTTATTGAGTGTTTGGCAATTTATTGCCTTTCAGAAATCAGCTGTTGTACGAAAAATATAGGTCAAATTTTTTCGTATTTTTAAAGTTTAATAGTCCAGGCAATGTGTGAACTTTTTTTAGCCCCGAAAAAGAAAAAGTTTCTGATTTTACAGTCCATGGTCAGTCCGTGTGTTCTCGTGTTGTCTTTTGTGTTATAAGTAGGAGGAAGTAATAATACGATTTCGTTTGTCCATGGCTAAGGCCGATTTGTTAGTGACAAAGCGAAGTATTGTTATTTGCCTTATGTTTGTTATTTCCGTGTTTCCCCGTGTCTTCTTTGTTCCTATTCTGTGTTATAAGTAGGAGGAAATGATGATACGATTCCGTTTGTCCTTGGCTAAGGCCGATTTGTTAGTGACAAAGCGGAGTATTGTTATTTTTCTTTTGTCTGTTAGTCTTGTGTTTCTCCCTAGTTCTTTTTTGTGTACACGTAGAAGAGAGTGATGATACGACTTCGTATATTCCTGGCTAAGGCCGATTTGTTGAGAATACATAGCGAAAGTATTCTGATGTTTTTTCTGTCTGTTAGTTTAGTGTCTTTCCGTGTCTTTGTGTGGTCAAATGTAGTGGAGATATGTTGATGGTCTGAAATATATTAGTTTGTGATTTTAGTATTGTGTTGTTGAAATATCATATAGGACGTACAGGCATGTGACCTGGATTTGTGTTTCCTTGGATATTTCTGTTGTTGTGTAAGACTGCATAGCAGCATCCCCTTTCCGTGAATTATTAGAAAGGATAAGCCTTTCTAAGTGTTGAAGTAAGACTATTGGCGATAGAGTCTCAATAGCATTCCTTCTTGTTGTAGTGTTTGTGATGTAATGTTTTTGATTTGGCAGAAGCGGAGGTACAAATACTTGCATTGTCCATTGTGACGTTTTGTTTGCAGAGGTGAGAGTACCTGGCCGCTTATTGTGAAAGTATTGTTTATGTCGATTGTGAGACCATGTTAGTGAAACATCTGAAGTATTTCTAGTACTACCGTTGAATGACCCACTTAGAATACCCCAGTTTTATGTTGTGACCCTGTTCGAGTTTTGTTAAAGAATAGTGAACGTTTTCTTTCTGATTTGTATGAAGATGATTTGTATTTGATTATTATCCGTGAAAAGATGGAGTTTATTTCTTGATGTTGTCGCTTTATTCCCTTCCCAAACTGTGTCTTTGACCTTATTAGTTGTCATAAGAGGAACGGCTAGGTCGATGAGTTTTGGATTCGTCCGCCAGGTGACCTGTTGAGCTTTTAAGGAAGATAAGCATTAGTTTTTGCCTTGTGTATATATATTCTTCTTCTTCTTTTCCCTTTCTTGCCCTGCTTTGAGATTTGTGTTCCTAGTTGGAAGTTTTATTGTTGTTGACGGACTGTAATGATTTTTTTGTTCTTTTGGAAGACTATGGTGATTCTTATGTCCCCTTGGAGAGCTGTAATGAGGTTTTTGTCTCTTATGAAGTGTTGTCGTGACTTTTTTGTTTTCTTTGGAAGACTGTTACGATTTTTTTTTGTTTCTTTTGGAAGTATTTAGTTTGAGACTGAACTGATTGCGTATTGATTATGGCTTTTATGCCATGTGCCCCTGTTCTTTTTTCTTTTCCAAGATTGTGTATTATCGTTTTGGACTTATGTTCTTCTTTGGTCCTTTTGGGAGTTTCCTAACTTGGAAATTTTTCGCTGTATCGATCCCAGAGGATATTCCTATGGAACTATTGGCCATCCTGTTTTCTTCTGTTTGTGTTTAATTTTCAACCAGTGGTTGAAAATTCATTGCTTGACTGTTATAGTCAAGTTTGTTATTCTTTGATATTGTTTTGGTTATCTATTATGTGGATAACCATAGCGAAGCTTGTCTAAGCTGTGTTGTTGGCCACCCGCCTTTGTTGAGCTGGAAACACCTTTCTTTTCGCTTCCAGAAACTTCAACACTGGTCTGTTCCACGTTTTTGGTTAGGCTAGAGCCATTTTAGTAGAAATCTGCCATTGTGTCGTTGTGCTTAAGAGCCAACGAACTGTACCTGGTGCCGATTCGTCAAATTGAGCATCCAGTTTTATTTTGTATGTTATTATGTTAGAACCATAAACAGTTATGATGTGTAGTTTTGGTTATGATTTTTGTTTGTTGTTTTTTGTTCTGTTTGAGTTATTGAAGTCATTATGTGTTGTTGCAGTAGTTAAAAAATGCTACTGTTGTTCCAACCTGATTGTTGTTCGCCCTAAACGAAAACTTTTCCTGTTAGTCCAGTTTTCGCTCTTACGTGGGGGTATTGTAGCATTTTAAATTTGATTGATTCTTTGAAGTATATTTAAAGTCGCCTCGTATATGAAATCGTCTTAATAAAACGAAGAATGTTTTCTGTTTTTTAGTTCGTATCTTTCGAAAAGTGTTTTCAATCATTCTAACGTCGTAGAGTAATAAATCCATTTAATTGTTGTTTATTTTACTGCGGCGATTTCTTTTCATGTAAATGCGTTTCAAAGGATATCTACGTCGTTCGTTGGTTTTGCTATTTCAGCAGTTCGTTGATTTTCAAGTTAAGCGAACAAATTTTTAATTTCGTCACTATCGGTGGAGCCGCTGTCAAGGGCAGTTGGTTTCGTTTGTTTAGTCCGAATTTTCATCAAATTCGTAATGTTTTTTTTTGTTATTAGTTTTTTTCATCAGAAGTATTGAAGTTTGGTAGCATGTGTAGTTACAATTTGAGGTTGGTTTATGATATTGACGGAAAAGTGCTTGGGTGGTATTCTTCAAGGAACCGGCAAATTTATATGTGGAGAAGTGAATATTATACTCAAATGTAATGTGTCAGTTTTTGTCTGAGTTAATCACCGATTTGGGTCGTGCTGTGTTTTGAAGAGCTTTGTGTTTTGAGAAGTTTTGAAAAGCCAAGCTTTGAAGATTGCAGTTTAATTAACCCGAAGTCGATGGTCCAGTGCCAGCTTTCATCGTATATTTGTTGTCCTGGTCATTCCAGACCATTTTGCAGCTTGTGAGAAGCATTTGTTTGTTTTGCAGTGTTTTTGAGTAAAGTTCCAGCCCCAAAACTTTTAAAGGAGATATAATATTCAGTGATATCAGGTACTCTTTTTTTTTCGTAAACATTTTTTAAAGTAAAAATAGACAGTTTTCATCGATAATTGCTTTCATGACAAGTTACAAAAATTGTAATAAATAAAATTATAAATATTAGGGATTGGTTAACTGTCATATTAATTATTCTTATAGTTTTAAAAATTTAATCTTGACATATGACAGTTAGCATTATTGTCTTCAGATATTTGGTACATACATAACCATAAACTTTGAATTTGTTTTGTTTTTAAAAAGGTTAACCTCAGTAAGTAAGCTCCATTTAAAAATATGATAATAAATATTTAAATAGTTACCGCTACAAAATGTCGCGCAAATAGGGTCCCCAACGCCCAGAGTTGTAAACCGAAAGCGCCATTATAAGTCGTTTTTTTTTTGTATTTTGTTAGTATTATTTGTATTTGTAACTGTTTGTGGTACACATAATTAAAGGTTAAATTTTATTTTCTTAACTTTTTATTTATTTTTTTTAAGCTAACCCTTTTTGAGTTTATTTGAAAAAGATATGTTTTGATTTTATTTTCTAATTATTTCCCTAGTTACAACTAGTGGTTGTAATAGGCATAATTAGGCACCTCAAGTGGCGCCCTATATTAAATTCCTTGAGGTGTTTCTTGTTTAATTTTTATTTTGTTTATCCCAAGAGCCCTTTATTTCATTTTTTTTTGTAGTTGCCCCATTCCAATGCCCTTATCTTTTACTTATCCACGACCCCAGCTCTCCTACGAAACCCTGAGTGTCCGTTCGCATCAGTAGCGATTATTTTGCTTGCCCTATCTCCACCCCAATAGTTTCTTCCCCAATTTTCTACCTTATATTAATGCCCCTGTGGTAGGCAAAATATTATTGTTACAATGTCCGCAAACAACAATAAATCATACTGTAAAATGTGTTGTCTATATTGCTAAAAGCGTAGAGCTCTTGGCAGAATTAATTGCTTTCTTATCAGTAGGTTGAAAACAAAAAAGAAAACTAGACAATTGTTTATAAATATTGCAATACTTGCTTGTTGCCTGGAACACGTTGCATGCAGCAATAAAGAAAATATCACCAATCGATACACAACTGTTTGTTTATCATTATTTGTAATTAAGTACTAATAAAAAACTTGTATTTAAAGTAATAAATTGCGAAAATCGACACTAATTTACAGAGCGATACGTACACGTTTAGTCTTAATAGGAAAGTCCGTACTCAATATTGATCCCTGCGGCAAACCGTTATGTACTGTTCTTGGCCCGTGGAGTACATTTCTGTGGTCACGAATATAAATTTTTCTGTTTAGAAACAAATTTATTAAGTTATTTGATACCTGTTTGCTGATACCCATTCTACACAATTTTGTTTTTAAAATACTCAAATCAACCACGTCATATGTATCTTTTAGGTCCACAAATAGGCATAATAGTAGTGGGTAGGAGAGAATTGCTTTCAATTAAATATTCTAGGCGAAACTTTATCATGCGTTCAAAAGTCTTGATCAGACAAGACATTAACGATATAGGTCAATATGCTGAGGGAATTTTGGATCTTTAGATGGTTTTTTTATTAAACATATAACAATGTTTTTTAAATCCTCAGCATAATCTTGTTTTACCCACCAGTTGTTAAAAATTTTTAAAATTATTTGTTAAACTAAAACTGAAGATTGTGTAAAATTTTATATGAAACCATCCAAACCAGAAGTCGTGCTTCTGCTTTGGTTTAATGCCAAAATTAACTCTGAATAGGTAAAAGTTTTAGACATAATTTCTAAAGTAGAATAAAAATGAAAATGTTTTTGATTGTCTACATCGACATTAAAGACCGAAGGAGGGGCCAGCTGATTCAGAACATCCTTAATTAAATCTTCGTGCAATGGAGGTTTCTTTTGTTTATGATATTTGTTTCTTATATGTTTTACACAATTCCAAATGTTTGAAAGGGGTGTAGATAGATTAAGAAAGGTTATCCAACTATTTCTTTGTTTTAACTTAAAAATGAGTTTAGCCTTTGCTGGAATATTTTGATAAATCAGATAATTTGTAATATTTCCTTGCCTTCTGAACAATTTAAGTGCGTGGGAGCGACTTTCAGCTATATCAAAACATTCTTCGTTATACCAATAGGGCCTTGGGACAGAAGGAATGAAAGGTTATTTAACGGGCATGGATGCTAATGCTGCTGAAGATATAACTTTAAATAATTTCTTTGCTATTCGACTGTTATCTGAATCATTTAGAGATAAATTTGTACTAATTTTATTTTCAAAAAATGTTTGAAAGGTTGACCAATTGGCACGACCGTCATTCCACTTGGTTGCCGGATTCATTTCGAAAGATATTGGTGCAATTTGGAGCTGAATTTGAATAGGGTAGTGATCAGAATCTAAAGTGTCTTGATGTATGGACCAATTTACCAAATCTGCCAACCGGACCAATTTACCAAATCTGCCAAGAAAGGGGAGATAGGAGTTAAATCAACTACAGAGTGATTATCATTGAGATTAACTCTAGTGGGCGATCCATCATTTAAAGTAATTAGTTCCAAAAAATCTAAAGCTTACAGTAAAGTGTACATTAAAATCGCCGCAAAAAATTGTATGAGAGATATCAAACTGTACCAATAAATTTAACCAATCTTTTTTGTGGCTGTTATGTCTAAGGGTTTGTATACTGAAATGAAAGAAATATTTATATCTGGAATAAATACTGCACATACTTCAATGTCTCTTGAAAAATTTTGGATTATTACACTTTCTTGATAGTTAATTGTTTGTAACATAAATATACCAACTTCGCCATATCCGTCATCACGACATCTTTTAATGAAATTATATCCCTTAGTACAAAAAACATCGTTTTTATTAAGGTAATTTAACAAATTATTTTTATTAGATGTTATTGATCTACCATTTCACTGTAAAATTACTAATTGGTTTTTAATTGTTCGTTTCTTAGCCATTTTTAAAGTTTATTCAGTAAAATAGTTTTTCACTTGAATCTGATTCACTACATGTTTCCATAGCATCATTTGGATCACTTGGAACAAAGGCACTTTCTACAAAGTCCCTGATATTAGATTCCATGAGAGTATTTGGCGCTAATTGAAAATTTTTTTTGAAATTTATTTATGAAGGAGGTGATTAACATTATAGCTTTCTCTTTATAGTCCATAAATTCTTCTCTGTAGGGGTTAGGTATAATGGGTTTAGGTTTTTAACTAGGTTTATAAGATTTTTTTACAGGCATCGTATCTGGTGTAGGTGAGGTTGGGTGTGTTCGTTTAATTGTTTTAATAGTATTTGCTTTAGAAGCTGGTCTTGTTTTTTTAAAGTAATATTAGACGATGGACTGTCGCCAGAAGTCATCGATAAAGTTGGAAAATTGTTATCGTTGTTTAAAATAAAGAATCGGTTATTTGTAGCCACCTTCGCATATGATGGATTATTATATATTTTTCGGCTTCTTTAAAAGAAATATTTTCAACTGGCATAATTTGTTTTATCCACTTTTGCTTTGCATATACAGGACAAATACGTGAAATGGAGGGGTGGTCGTTATTATTACAATAAATGCACAAATTATTTTCTTTACCATCCTCTTTTGTATGACTTGTATCTGTACACTTTTGACATTTCTCATTTTTGATTTACATTGTCTAGCTCAGTGATCATATCTCAAACATTTGAAACATTGTACAACGGGTTGTATGTAAGGTTCAACATGAAAATTGCATAAATTTATTTGTATATATTTTGGAATTTCAGTTCCTAAAAATTCTACTATTATCATTTGTCTGTTTACCAAAACTACGTTTCCATCAGAGTCTAACCATTTTCAACCAAGTTTCATCTTTAAGGAGAAAATGCCCTATTTTAATTGGAAAAAGTCTCCCTAAATTTTTATTTTTGTGTTCAGTAAACACATAAAATGTACCATTATCTCCTGGTCTATAACTGTTATTCATATCTGTTAGTGGAACATATCTGTTATTATCACTATCATTTTTATTAAACGTGTTTTTTTCATCGGGCAGCTTATCGGCGCCCGTTTTTTCTGACATCACTTACTTCTTGAAAAACTCTAATATGCTCTCCGTAAATATCAATACCAAAACTAACAACGAATTATACTTAATTCGCAAAACTCAAATACTTCCACCCACCTTGACTAACGAATTCGAATTGTAGTATATTTAATAGTTTAGTATATGTATGTAATATATTTAGTATGTTTAATAAATTAATTCCTCTGTAATTTTTCGGGTCAGATTTGTCTCTCTTTTGAAGAGAGGTATTAGGATGCTTGACCTACTGACCAATAAAACGGTTCAACTGGCTGCCTACGCCGATGATATTAATATTATGAGTAGAACATCAACAGGAGCACAGGAAGCATACGCAGAGTTAAAAACACAAACGAAAAGGCTAGGTCTGGAAATTAACACAGAAAAAACAAAAATAATGGTACAGACGAGAAGAAATATAATCCCACAAAACATTATACATGAAGATGACATTGAAACGGTTGGAAAGTTTACATACCTGGGAGTAGAAATATATGCCGATGGAGCAGAGGATGGAGAAATACGAAAAAGGATAACGCAGGCAAACAAAGCTTATTTTGCCCTCTCCCATATATTTCGGTCTAAAAGTGTCCACCGAAATACAAAGATGAGAATCTATAAAACTTTAATTCGGCCAATAGCATGTTATGGCAGCGAAGCATGGGTCATGAAAGAAACATCCAAAAACAAACTCGACACATTCGAAAGAAAAGTACTGAGGAGAATACTAGGACCTGTGAGGGAAAACGGAATCTTCAGAATTCGATATAACAACGAGCTCTATCAACTGTATAAGGAAACACCCCTGTCAGACTTCATTAGAATACAAAGATTGCAATCGGCCGGACATGTGATACGAATGGGAGAGGATAGGCTACCAAAACGAGCACTGAACGCCAGAATGCAGGGAAAGAGACCAGTTGGAAAGCCAAGAAAGCGCTGGGAAGACACAGTAAGCAGCGACGCACAAGCACTTTTAGGAGTCCGTGTATGGAGAAGAGCAGCCACAGACAGACAAGGGTGGAGGCAAAAAATAAAGAAGGCCAAGGCTCATTTTGGGCTGTAGTGCCGTAGAAGAAGAAGATTAGGATGCTTGATATCCATTATTGAGGAATTCTGTTTTGTACTATTATTTTCTGTATTAGTGTCAGTAGTTGTTTGATCACATATTTCCCCGCACTGTAGGAGTTTGTTCAGTATTCTGTCATCTCTTCTGTTTTTCTTCTGTTTTTACCTCTTCCTCCTCGGTATTTATTTCTTTGTTTGCCGTCACCTCTGGTGTTAGTGGTTCATTTTCGTCACCTTTAGCAAATAGGGATAGAAAGCAGTCCACCAATGTTTCCTTCTGAATGTGATTCCTTTTTATTAGTTCGTTCATGTCTTTTTTTGTCGTCTGATAGAACTCGTGTTCCATCTGCTTTGAGACGCTCTGCCAGTGTTCCCTTTTTATTTGTCTAACTAAAGTATTCGTTCCATTTCTGACTCGTTTATAGTAGTTGTATGTCTGTTGTGTTTGTTGTGTTCTATATTGTAAAAAGGCTTTTTTCTTTTCTTCACATTTTGTCTTCACTTTCTTTCTAAACCATGGGGTTTTATTTTTTGATATGTTAGTGTTTTTGATCTTCGTCTTTGAAAGTTATCCCGTTGCTTCGTTATTTATGTTATTTTTGAGTTTTTCCCAGCTGTTCTCGATGTTATCGTTATTAATCGAAGAAAGCAGAAAAAACTCAAAAATAGTTATACCATCAATTTTATTCAGAAAGATTAGAATATTATTAGCAATATTACAAGATTGTAAAAAAATCTGTGATGTTTTATTTTTATGAAACTAATTTACTGACTTAAATAACCTGCGGCTTTTGTTTTCTGAATCTTTTTGGTACATAATACGTTTTTGTCATTTTACAGTTAGTTTATTTTGCAATTAATTTTTACATTATAAAAAAGTGAATATAAAATCCAATCCAAAAATCAATCAAGAGTAAACGCAATACAGTCAAAAGGTTATGTCATACCACTGATTAGAAATACATATGTGTAGTTTTTAATCAATGGTTATACCAAAGAATATAGACGCTTAATAAGCGTCTGTATTCTTTGGTTATACTTCAAACAGAGTACAACAGCATATGCGTAATGCGCAAGTGCTGCTAAATGCACCACCATTTTGTTTTTTTTTTAAAGAATTTTTATAGTTGCATATTTGCCGTTCCAGCAATCGTCTGTCCGCCATAGAGAAGTAATTTTTGGGCGAAAAATTTTGGGCCTTCTTTAAAAAAAAAAACAGAAGAAAAATGTTTTAAAGTGTTTAAAAATTGTATAATAAAATAAAAGAAGTCTACTTGATATAATAAATAAGATCAAAAAAAAATTGTTAAAAATGTGCTAGTTTTTAGCATTCTAGAACAGAGTTTCCCAAACTTATCTAAACCGCGACCCCTTTTTGCTAAAAAATTTGTTCGCGACCTCCAAATTCCCCCACCTCCACTCATTTATTCAATAATATTTGACAGAAATAGCGTGCCTAATTTACAATTATCTGATGGTTTCTCAAATTTAATTTTACTTTACTGTTTAAGTTTAAATCAAAAACAATTATTTTATTTGAATACAATTATTTTAATAATTGCGATCTGTCCCACTAGTAATTAGTTAGTAGGTACTTCTGCCAGAATAGCATTTACAATAAAAATAAATAATAAGAAGTCGACTGCACATTGTACACCGCGACATATTAGCTTGTGTCTACATCGCAAAACTCTTCCAGGATAATCACGAAAGTGCTCGCTACTAGATGGCACTCTGGAACGTTCTCATAGTTTGAAAGGCATTGAAAATACCTATTCAGTCATAATAATTTTATTTGAGTTTAAGCTCATTTTGAGAAATAAATGAAATAAATACTAAAATTGTAGTTTCGCATTTAATTAATAAATATTAAAACCTCCGCATCTGGTTACTTGTCAAAACGTTGACGTTTTTTAATTCCCTAATTGTTTTTACGTCAACGTCAACTTGTTTGACAATTAGCAAAGGGCGAACGTTAGAATATTTATTGATTAAATGCAAAACTACAATTATTTTAATATACCTATTCAATCATCCCAATTTTGTTTGGATTTAAGATGCTTTTGACGAATAAATTAAATAAATACTAAAATTCTAATTTGGCATTTAATTCTAACGTCAGCCTTTAGTTATTTGGAAAAAAAGTTGACGTTTGTTAATTCTCTAGTTGATTTTAGTTTGCAAAAGCGTTTATAGCCCAGTATTTAGTTTCTGTTTCTACTTAGTTTAGTTTCTGTTTCTACTTAGTTTGGTCAATCTAAGTTTAGTCAAGTTGTTTTTAGTTAGTTGTTCTTAGTTATTATTTAGTTTAATTATTGTTTAACGAGACGTTTAAATTTTTACAAAGCAGAATGGTACGTACTGCAGCCGATAAAATAGCAGCTGTGATAATTGGTGAATGTGAAAATAATTTCCATGCAGCGGAACGTCTTTTTAATGAGAGGTACCCCGATCGCCCTATATCGAGATCTTATTTGAGAAAGCTTCTTCGGAAGTTTAAACAAACAGGTAGTGTTCAAGATGTCAAACGATCTGGTCGACCAACAATTAGTGATGACAAAAAAATTGAATTAGTCAAAAGACAAAGTACACTGAGTGTTGGCTCAAAACAAATTTCATCCATACAAATTAATCATTGTGCCCAAACTTTCAGATGATGACCCCAACCGAAGATTAGAATTCTGTGAAAATATGTTCAATAAAATTAACTTACAGCCCAATTACATAAAAACAATTTGTTTTAGTGACAAAAGTACTTTTTCTCTCAATGGAAATGTTAACACACACACAATGTGAGGTATTGGGAGTGACACATATCCTCACGTCTTTCGTGAAACACATACTGAATTAAAAAAAAAATAAATGTTTGGGCAGGTATTTTGGGAAACCACATAGTTGGGCCTGTTTTTAGCAATACTAATTTAACAGGTGAAGTGTATCTAGAGATGTTACAAAATGCAATTGAACCATTAATACTTGAAATTCTGGAGGATAATCCAGATGAATTCGGTAACTTGGGAATAACGTTTCAACAATATGGTGCCCCTGCACACCATTATGGTGCAGTAAGACCTTACCTAGATTAGGAATATCGTGGTAGATGGATTGGACGACGAAGTAAGAAAGAATGGCCAGCTCGGTCACCAGACCTCACACCATTAGATTCTTTTTCTGTAGGGATACTTAAAATCTAAAGTTTACGCTACAGCAACCGACAATATTGCAATAGGGCAATTTCCCCCGACACATTTGAACGAGTACGGCAAGAGTTTAGAAATAGGATGCATTACTGTTAGGAAGTAGATGGAACACATTTTGAACACTTACTATAAGAACTGGTTATTAAATATTTATCAATTAAATGAGAAGCTACAATTTTAGTATTTATTTAATTTATTCATCTAAATTAGCTTAAACTCAAACAAAATTATTATAACTGAATAGGTATTTTCAATACCTTTCAAACGATGTATCACTTGCTATAAGGTCTCATTTAAAATTATTTGTCACAGTGGCGCTGTTACGTCATCTGTCACTATTACGTCACCTGTTATGCCTAGTTGAGAAGCCTACGTCTGTTTATTACCTTCCTCCAAATTTCACTATTATAACAATAACCATTCTAAAGATACGAGGGGGGGAACGAACTTTTGACTAGCACTGTATAATGTATGGGGAAAGAGAGGCTGCAAAATTAAATACAATACCTCTGTCAAATAATACTATCCAAAGAAGAATACGTGATATGGCAGAAGATATTCAAGCGCAAGTTGTGGAGAAAATCTTGTGGAGAGAATCCACAGATATATCTAACTGTGCCCAATTCATTACGTTTGTAAGATATGATACAAATAATGGCATTCAAAAAGATATTTTATTTTGTTCCCCATTGGAGACCAATACCACTGGAAAATGTTTACCCGACACTTTTGTAAAACGTACAAGTAAATATGATATTGACTGAGGTAAATGTATTGCTATATGCACAGATGGTGCTAAAGCTATGATAGGACATAAATCTGGTCTTGTCGTCAAATTACAAGAAATAATGCCTAATGCCAAATGGAGACATTGTTTTTTACATCGAGAAGCTCTTGCGTCCAAAGCTTTACCTCCTGAAATGGACTGTGCTATGAAAACCATCATTAAAGTTGTAAATTCCATTTAAGGAAAAGCTTTGGAGACCCGTATTTTTAGAAAAATTTGAGAAAACATGGGTGCCTTATTTAAATATCTTCTCTATCACACCGAAGTAAGGTGGCTTTCAAGAAGCAACGTCTTAAAAAGAGTATTTCACTTAAGAGCAGAGTTTTTAATGCATTTGAAAGATGAGAAGTCCCCATATGAAAATCAATTTTCCGATCCTATTTGGCTTTTGAAACTAGGTTTCCTTGCTGATATTTTCGAGCAATTAAATATTTTAAACAGCAATTTACAAGGTCGCGACATTAATATAATTACAGCCACAGATAAAATTAAGGCGTTTCTAAGAAAAAACGATGTATGGTCGACCTCACTTGGCAAAAAACAAATCAATTCATTACAGTGCCTTCAGGAAATTATGGAAAATGTATCCAATTACAGTACTACAGAATTTTAAACAAGTTTTTGCTGACATGCATGTTACTTTGCTCAATTGAAAACAACAGCTTTGTGATTATTTCCCTAAAGAAATTCAAAACAGTTACGACACGGCAGATGGATACTAAATCCGATTTTAGCCGATTCCTTTCAGCATGTTGAAATACCAATAAACATGAACGAAAAACTTATTGAAATATCAAGTGATGGAATGTAGAAGCACCAATTTTTTCCTAGAACTCGGACCAATTTTGGACTGAAAAGATGCAGGAATACCCTCAGTTGGCGAGTGAAGCTGTAAAATGTTTGGTTCCATTTGTAACATCATATTTGTGTGAGTTGTTTCCCGTCTATGACTGCCATTAAAGAAATCAAGAGTTAGAAATCGTCTCATACTTGAAAATGATATAATTGTGTGTTTCTCAAATACACAGCCTAGATTTGAAAGATTAGTTTCACAGAAACAGGCGCATAGCTCTCATTAAGATTATAATATTTGACTCTTTTATTTTTACGGACTTTAATATTTAGTTTTATATTTCGTCTGATAATTAATTGTTAATTTTTATTTACGGCGTTGTTAAAATAAAAATACATGATCTAACAAAGTGGTGCTTTTGTCTTATTTTGGAAATGTTCGGCGACCCCCCTAGTACCTCATGGGGACCCCCCAGGGGGCCCCACTTCGGAAAACACTGTTCTAGACATTAATAGTACTTTAAGACGGCTTATAACGTAGCGGCTTCTACTAGGTGGCTTTGGTGAACTGATGTTCGGTTAATAAAGTCTTCTTTTTCTTAAAATTGAAATAACAATAATGCACAATTCAAATGCATTGGACAATAAATAATTTGTATGCAAAATATTAAAATTCATCACATTTATCGCTATACACCTTGAATAAAAATGACCATTTCCCTTTGCTACAGGAACATCGATTATAATACAAAATAGGAAATTGATTATTCTTCAACCTCCCATGCAACGAATACTGACTTACTGAATAATTTATATCCTAATTTAGTTTGACAAAATTATCAATCATCTGCTAACAATAAAATAAGGAAATAAAGTGAATATAAGTGTCGATAAATATTTTTATATTTTATTAGGATAAAGCAAATGTCCGATAGAAATGATATTCTAAATACTGTTGATATCTTTTGTTGACCAAATAATATTATAATTATAGATCGATATAGAAATTACATGTATAAAGTGAATACTAATACATATCTTGGCATTCTTACTATTTGTGCTACGTGGCATTATCTTAAAATTTGATTTTTGTAATTAAGGGATGGTTTTAATGTAATTTTAAAAACTACTTTAAAACAGAGAAGCCATATCCATAAAAATAGCTTCTAACCAACCAACGAGACCTTGAATCTATATATATATATATATATATATATATATATATATATATATATAACAAGAAATACTGGATATTATTGACTGTCGATATAAACAAACAACACAGTTTATTAGGGATGCAGTCAGAATTATTGGCCGGGATGTTAAAAAAACACTCTTTTGACTTTTTGTCGAGCTTTCGGAATATTTTTATTCCTTTTTCAAGACACTGTAAAGGACAATTATGTAAGTATTTAAAAATAATATCACCATTCTTCAGTGTAACTTACTAGCCGTTGAGATTATTTTATAAGCATTGAACACTCAACATTAATACCACACATTAAAATATACAATTATGGACATAATACATCATAAAATTTTTAAAAATTTGTTGTTAAAAATAGTACAACTTGATTGATGGCATGTTTTACTGGTGTATATTAACTCATACAGAGAATGGAAAGAAAAAACAGTGTAATTAATATGTAATTAGGTGTAAATTGATGTTATCTTTCTTTACAAGCATTACTAGAGGCCTTTCTTAGGTGTATATAATTTTTAACCTGTCTTAATGGTATGCAACATATTATACAGAGGTGTAATATTTACCTGTACAAAACATAAAAAATATATATTAAATTATAACGTAGTTGATGCAAAGAACTAAGAAAATCAACGATTAACTTCCAACAATAGATAATTA
The DNA here is from genome assembly GCA_918026665.1 of Diabrotica balteata. Lineage (NCBI taxonomy): Eukaryota > Metazoa > Arthropoda > Insecta > Coleoptera > Chrysomelidae > Diabrotica > Diabrotica balteata. The sequence continues at coordinate 45,014,082 of OU898280.1, forward strand.
TTAAATTTTAATTTTAACTTTTGGTAGCATTATTAAAAGATGTTAATATAATTTAAAAATAAAATAAGTGTAAAAGAATGAAGTTACCGGTTTAAGCCTTACACCTGCTACCAGGAAAATGGCGTTAGATTGAACAGACTGACACAGATCTACGAAAAGACAGCCAACCTTGAGGTTGAAATTATTTCAACAGAACAGCAAGGTCAGAGGTACCACCTCAAATAATTGAGCGGTTTATTTAAAAGTTAATGAGCTTTGGATGACAGCCCGCTTGTAAGAGACAATCCAATGAAAGAGACTGATATAGTAATAACAATCACTCGCATTAGCCCGTCTAAAAACAAACAAACAGGAGAATTTCATCCAAACTCTTATATTTAAATTTATGTTAAACATTGTGGCTGAAGAAATTTTTGCCAACAGGTGAATAACAATTAGATAATTTCCAACAGTCTAAGCTTCATACACTTAGATCTGTAATTTGTAAAGGATTCTATGAATCAATTACAATGTTAATATTATTACTATACTATTAAATAGTGACTGGTTCACACTCATATGGACAAATTATAATGTAGAGGTAACCTTGTGATGAAAGTTGCCTATATTTAAGTAATTGCTATAAAGAATTGAGTGTTATAGTTTATTTTATATTAGTTATTTATTTATTATGTTATATTATTCAATGAAAAATTTTGTGTTCAAATATGTATATTACATGATAATTATATTGAAAATGAAAGTAAAGCCTAGTTCTGCAATATTAGAGCATGATAAATTTGGCTCAAGTTACTTATGTCAGTTCTCTTATTTAGAGAATTAGGATGTTTAAGAATTGAACACATTTCTAAAAACTGTCTTTTAAATAGATTACGTTCAGTGCCAAGAATCTTAACTTCATTAAAATCCACTTTATGTTTGGTGCTAATAGCATGATGTGCGAGAGCACACGTATTTTTTGATAAATTAATATCACTACGATGGGAAGTAAGACGACCTTTTAAAGATCTACCGGTCTGGCCAATGTAGCACAATTCACAGTCAGAGCATGGAAGGTGGTAAATTGTATTGACTTGTTCTAAAGTAGACAATGGTGTTTTAGTTTTTGAAAATAGATTTCTAACAGTTTTTGCGTTCTTGACAGCAATTTTAACAGGAATGTTATTTTGTTTATACAGTTTAATAAGTTTCTCAGTAACTTGAGGAAAATAAGGTAGAGAAGAATAATGGATAATAGGATTCTCAGACTCAGTATCAGGCAGAACAATGCTATTAATTGAGTTATTTGAAATAGTTCTGAGTTGGTCACCATTGGGTATGTCATCAAACGAGGAACCATAGCTTTGTGTGTAAAGGTATTTGTTTATGATTGATGATGGATATGAGTTCTGTATTAGAATATTTCTTAATAACTTAAGGGATTCCCTTCGATTAATTGGATGTGTCAATTTATGTAATCTGCAGCTTAAAGCTTGTATAAGGTTTAGTTTATACTTCATAGGGTGACAGGAGTGGTAATTAAGGAACCTATTTGAGGCCATGGGTTTTCTATACCAACTTGTGGTTAGGGTGTTATCTCCCATTCTAATGACACGCATGTCTAAGAAGGGAATGCTATTGGTGATGCTGTCCTCAAGTTCAACAGTGAACTGTAAATGAGGATCAAACTCATTAAAGAAGGATAAGGTACCCTGAACCTTGTCAGGTGGTAGGGCTAATAATAAATCATCCACATACCTCTTAATAAAAGGGATTTGAACATCCAAACGACCCAATCGGTCAGAAACTAAATCATCCAATACATAGTTGACTAGGATAGGAGAGATTGAGGAACCCATAGGTGTGCCAAAAATTTGAAGGTAATATTTGTCATCAAAGACCAAGAAATTAGTATCAAATACTAGTTGCAAGAGTTCTGCAAATACATCCCAGGAAACAGGACAGTTAGGTTTAATTGAATTCCAGTGGTTTTTTAAGGAAGTGATAACACTGGACAAAGGTAAGTTGGTGAAGAGAGAAACTTACCTTTGTCCAGTGTTATCACTTCCTTAAAAAACCACTGGAATTCAATTAAACCTAACTGTCCTGTTTCCTGGGATGTATTTGCAGAACTCTTGCAACTAGTATTTGATACTAATTTCTTGGTCTTTGATGACAAATATTACCTTCAAATTTTTGGCACACCTATGGGTTCCTCAATCTCTCCTATCCTAGTCAACTATGTATTGGATGATTTAGTTTCTGACCGATTGGGTCGTTTGGATGTTCAAATCCCTTTTATTAAGAGGTATGTGGATGATTTATTATTAGCCCTACCACCTGACAAGGTTCAGGGTACCTTATCCTTCTTTAATGAGTTTGATCCTCATTTACAGTTCACTGTTGAACTTGAGGACAGCATCACCAATAGCATTCCCTTCTTAGACATGCGTGTCATTAGAATGGGAGATAACACCCTAACCACAAGTTGGTATAGAAAACCCATGGCCTCAAATAGGTTCCTTAATTACCACTCCTGTCACCCTATGAAGTATAAACTAAACCTTATACAAGCTTTAAGCTGCAGATTACATAAATTGACACATCCAATTAATCGAAGGGAATCCCTTAAGTTATTAAGAAATATTCTAATACAGAACTCATATCCATCATCAATCATAAACAAATACCTTTACACACAAAGCTATGGTTCCTCGTTTGATGACATACCCAATGGTGACCAACTCAGAACTATTTCAAATAACTCAATTAATAGCATTGTTCTGCCTGATACTGAGTCTGAGAATCCTATTATCCATTATTCTTCTCTACCTTATTTTCCTCAAGTTACTGAGAAACTTATTAAACTGTATAAACAAAATAACATTCCTGTTAAAATTGCTGTCAAGAACGCAAAAACTGTTAGAAATCTATTTTCAAAAACTAAAACACCATTGTCTACTTTAGAACAAGTCAATACAATTTACCACCTTCCATGCTCTGACTGTGAATTGTGCTACATTGGCCAGACCGGTAGATCTTTAAAAGGTCGTCTTACTTCCCATCGTAGTGATATTAATTTATCAAAAAATACGTGTGCTCTCGCACATCATGCTATTAGCACCAAACATAAAGTGGATTTTAATGAAGTTAAGATTCTTGGCACTGAACGTAATCTATTTAAAAGACAGTTTTTAGAAATGTGTTCAATTCTTAAACATCCTAATTCTCTAAATAAGAGAACTGACATAAGTAACTTGAGCCAAATTTATCATGCTCTAATATTGCAGAACTAGGCTTTACTTTCATTTTCAATATAATTATCATGTAATATACATATTTGAACACAAAATTTTTCATTGAATAATATAACATAATAAATAAATAACTAATATAAAATAAACTATAACACTCAATTCTTTATAGCAATTACTTAAATATAGGCAACTTTCATTACAAGGTTACCTCTACATTATAATTTGTCCATATGAGTGTGAACCAGTCACTATTTAATAGTATAGTAATAATATTAACATTGTAATTGATTCATAGAATCCTTTACAAATTACAGATCTAAGTGTATGAAGCTTAGACTGTTGGAAATTATCTAATTGTTATTCACCTGTTGGCAAAAATTTCTTCAGCCACAATGTTTAACATAAATTTAAATATAAGAGTTTGGATGAAATTCTCCTGTTTGTTTGTTTTTAGACGGGCTAATGCGAGTGATTGTTATTACTATATCAGTCTCTTTCATTGGATTGTCTCTTACAAGCGGGCTGTCATCCAAAGCTCATTAACTTTTAAATAAACCGCTCAATTATTTGAGGTGGTACCTCTGACCTTGCTGTTCTGTTGAAATAATTTCAACCTCAAGGTTGGCTGTCTTTTCGTAGATCTGTGTCAGTCTGTTCAATCTAACGCCATTTTCCTGGTAGCAGGTGTAAGGCTTAGACCGGTAACTTCATTCTTTTACACTTATTTTATTTTTAAATTATATTAACATCTTTTAATAATGCTACCAAAAGTTAAAATTAAAATTTAATAATTATCTATTGTTGGAAGTTAATCGTTGATTTTCTTAGTTCTTTGCATCAACTACGTTATAATTTAATATATATTTTTTATACTTCTGACCACATGGTCACTCATTGTGCTAATTTTTTAATAAGTCACTAAATGTTGTTAGTAAATTAAATGTTTATACATTTCTACTTTATATTGTCCATTTATTCAAGTTTAATTCATAAGCTTGTTAACATCTTTGACTGCTACATGTCTTTTTAAGGTAACACCTGTAACATCTTTTCCATGATTGTGTGGTTCTTATATTATACTTTTTAGAATGAACTGATGATGCTTTCAGAATACGAAAGCGAAACGTTTTCAAAATAGATAGAGTGGCACATCAACTTTGTCTTTCATTTCTCCACCTACAAATTGACCGATATAAGAGCCCACCACTCTGTTGAGTGATCCTTTTATATATTGGAATTTGACGGTCGTACTCCTTTTTCCGATGCTATATATATATACATATACAGGGTGTCCAAAAACTCTCCCGACAAACGAAAACCGGAGATTTCTCAGTTATTCCTCAGATTTCCACAATTCAACCCAATTCATCTAGTCCAAAAATGCTTCCTAAGAGAGCTAGAGCTTTTTGAAGATTAAGGACCCTTAAGCTAGCGGGCACAAATGAGCGGAATCTAATTTAACCTACGTAATATTTTTTTGCAGTCTTTCGCAATCGAAGGACGCAGAGGAATTGGTAGAAAGCAGGCCTCTTGGTTGAAGAATATTAGAGAGTGGACGGGAATAAAGAAAGCTGAGCAACTCTTTAGAATTCATAATAATTTTTCACCACCAAATCAACCTTAAGGGGAGCGATTCTGCTGGCTTAAGGTTTACGCTAACAGAATGCGAAACAAAAAAAATTTTTTCCTATGGCATATTTTTCACCCATTTTTCACCTATTTATTACCACATTAATAATTTTTCATCACCAAACCACCCTTAATGGGAGCGATTTTGCTGGCTTACGGTCAAAACTAGTAGAATTCCAAAAAAACATTTATGATGTACCACAGTGTTCTGCTAGGTTTTTATGAATTTATTTCCACCTTAGTAATTTTTTACCCGCTAACTACCCCTTATCTAAAGTTAATAATTCTGTTAGATTAAAATTTAAGGTGAATTTTTTTTTCAATTTCACAATTCTTTTCTTATAACTAAAATAAAAACTGTTTTTTTATATATACTAAACTTTAACCACCCTGGTAATCTTGCACCCCTAAACCAATCTTATTTGGAAACGTTCCTGCTAGCTTAATATTTGAGCTAGCGAAATTAAAAAAAAATATATATTTTTGAAATACCACAGTATTTTGGTAGGTTTTAAAGAATTTATTACTACCCCAGTAATTATTCAACCCTAGTTAAGGAAGTAAAGAAAAACATGGCAGCAATACAGAGCTCCACGAGACAAAATTAGTCTAAATATTGCTACACAAAAACTAAAAAGGGAGGTACATAATATAAAAAATTCAACAATTAATTCTTTTTTAAAATAATTTAACAGCTGACCAGAACACAGATTATTCTCCAGGATATGATCTCATAACAGGAGAATTATTAAAAAATCAACCAAGAAAAGCCACAGTTAAGCTGACACACCTAATAAATACTGCTTTTAGATTGAGATATGTTCTCAGACTCTGGAAAGTAGACGAAGTAATTATGATAACCAAACCAGGTAAATCTCCTAATGGAGTGACATCTTATCGACCAATATCACTCCTTCCGGTGATGTCAAAACTATTTGAAAAACTTCTATTAAAAATATTAAAACTAATAATAGAAAGAAGAAAGCTTATACCAAATCATCAATTTGGTTTCAGAAATCAACATTCCACTATAGATCAAGTTCACAGAATAACGAATATAATAGAAAAACCGTAAAATAGTTTCGAAACACAATTCAGATTTCCTCTTTAATCTGTGCTTTCAAAAATTTGCAATGCAAAACAGACGTTAATAAAGGTGTTAAAAAAGACATGAGGAATCTAAAATTTGCATTCCACGACACGTCTTTTCAACTAAGCAGAAATCCTGAGCGAATTGGTTTTTAGTACTCGTACAGAGTAAATCTGAATAAGTGAAAAGACAGAAAATATTTGATTTCACGCAAACAGCGCCGTTGTATCTGTTGATACGTATTTCGACCTAATAGGTCTCATCAGAACAGTTATTCAAAGGTGTTCTCAACGTGAAAGATCAATATTTTCTGTCTTTTAAGAAGCAACACTAAAATGGCTTCAATACGGACGCAATAGCGACATCTGACAATAAAACCGTAAAATAGTTTCGAAACACAATTCAGATTTCCGATTTAATCTTTTTCCGCTTTTCACCAATTGAAAAAGACAGTCTTTTCACTTTATTCGGATTTACTCTGTACGAGTACTAGAAACCAATTCGCTAAGGATTTCTGCTTAGTTGAAAAGACGTGTCGTGGAATGCAAATTTTAGATTCCCCACGTCTCTTTTAACCCCTTTATCAACGTCTGTTTTGCTTTGTAATTTTTAGAAAGCACGGATTAAAGCGGAAATCTGAATTGTGTTTCGAAACTATTTTACGGTTTTATTGTCAGATGTCGCTATTGCGTCCGTATTGAAGCCATTTTGGTGTTGCTTCTTAAAAGACAGAAAATATTGATCTTTCACGTTGAGAACACCTTTGAATAACTGTTATGATGAGACCTATTAGGTCGAAATACGTATCAACAGATACAAAGGCGCTGTTTGCGTGAAATCAAATATTTTCTGTCTTTTCACTTTATAATAGAAAAACATTAGAAGAAAATAAAGTCTGCTCTACAATCTTCTTGGATACAATCTTGCAATTCTCAAGTTCTTACGGAGATCTTAAACATATCTTCTGCAACAAATATTTAGAAAAATCTAATAAATTAATTCAAACTCTTATTGAAATGAAATATTTGCTTCCGTTAAGTCATCACGCATTTTGTCAACTGCTAATAGAGAAACCTTCAAATTGCTAATAAATTTTATTGAAGATGTAAAAGTAGAGATATAAATTAGTATAACTTCAGTGAGTTATACATACATCTAAAAAGTAAAAACAATCAAGAACAAAAAAAAATATCTTTAAACATAAATAAAACATTCGGTGGCTGATGGACTTGTTTCCATGCCATATATTTCACACACATATAGTAGAAAATAAGAGTAGAGGTAAACCAAGACTGAGACGGAGGGACGTTGTGGACGAGCACGCAAGATCGGCGCAGCAACTGGCAATGGTTGGTAATGAAGATGAACGACTGGGGAGGGTCGAGACTCACCCAGAGCTAGCACTACTGATGATGATAATGATAGTTTGATGTTAAATGTGAATTTTATTCTTGATACTGTCTTCGAAGCATTATTTTTCAAGGCCTTATGCACATCGACGCAACAATTTTTAACAAATAAATGTATTGGAAATGGGACTACTACTTACTAAATAAATAGCACTTTTTAATATAAAAATTAGCTTTTATCTTAAAATGAAGAATATTATATTTAACATAATTTATAATATAAAGAATAAAATCAACTTAATTTTAATGCATTTTAGTTTAATATAAAGATGATCACCCCGACGTAACGACGTTTTATCTTTGCATTGGTACGTATCATTATATATACGGAAAATCTCACAAAGGACGAATACAATAGGTCATGAAAACGATTTATCAAAATTAGGACTTACTTAGCATTGTTCTTCCACATGCTACCACATCCCCAATCAGTGTCAAAGCTATAATAGCTATTAATGGTTGGGCAGCCTTCCTAACTGTTGTTTTCGCTGCTATGTGCCGACACCACATATTGTTATTGTTCCTGCAAAACAAAAAGGGACAGCGATTATTTTTCGGATGAAATACCAACTGAGTAAATTTTACGTTTTATATCTTAATTATTATCTGTTTTATAGTAGGCGACCGAAATTTATTTTAATTTATAGGGTATTGTTGGGACAAATTTGCAGAGAATAAAAAATTTTTTTCCCATAAACAATATTAAAATTGAATAATCCTTATCGTTGTTAGAGATCTTCGTTTTGTCAGTATTATGTTTGTATATTTATTTATTTTGGAATTTATAGAAAATAACTACAAATCAAATATTACAACCAAAGAATTTTCTGATTCTTTTTCGAACATATCAAGTTATTAATAAAAATATCAATGAAATTTTTATCCTAGTTGTCTAAAAGAAATCATTATTATTTTATAGCTACAAATTCGAAAATTACAATATTTCGGTCATGTAATAAGACATCCATGGACAGAATTGAAAACATGGTAACCAAATTCCAAGCAATTTCTAATAGAGTTATCTATATGGTAATAAAACTAAATCGTAGATACAGCATTCAAATAATCCACTGTTATGCACCAACTTCTTCTGCAGATGATGAAGAGGTAGAACAACTTTATGAAGACATCACAAGAGCCAGAAACCTAGAGAAAACATATTACGTAATAATTACGGGAGATTTCAACGCCAAAATAGGAAAGAACGAAAATAACAACGACAACGAATATATTGGAAATTTTGGACTGGGAAGTAGAAATCACAGGGAGATATGCTCGTAAATTTCCTCAGCAAAGAAAAACTATTCTGCTTAAATACCTTCTACAAGAAAAAGATGCAGAAAAAATGGACGTGGTTAAGCCCAGATGGCAAAGTAAAAAATGAAATTGACTTTATACTATCTAACTTCAAAAACATTGCTAAAGATCTTACTGTACTAAATTCTTTCAACACTGGTAGTGATCATCGATTAGTTAGAACGCGAATAGAAATAAATACGAAATTAGATAGAAGAAAATTATTAACACAGGATAAATTGCCAAACATAGAAGCACTCGAAATGAATCAAGAGGAATATCAAAGTGAACTAAAAAAGAAACTAGGACCTCTACCAGTATTCAACACGAAAGATATAAATGAAATAACACAAAAATTAACGAACGACATAACATCAACTGCAAAAAAGATCTGTGATAAAAATAAAAATCCCAGAAAAATGAAACTGAAACAAACAACACTTAATTTAATGGAAGAAAGAAGAAGAACATCGAAAGAATTACCAGAGTATAAAGCTATCAACAATAAAGTTAAAAAGAGCATAAGGTCAGACTTGCGGCTTATAAAACAAAACAAATATTGCAAACCATCGAAAACAATAGAAACAGGAGAGTATTGAAATCAAATTTAACTAAAGGAAAATCAAAGATAACTAAAATCAAAAATCAACAGGGGAATACGGTGACCAAAAAAACTCAAATAATCAAGGAAATACAAACGTTCTACAAGAATCTTTATACATCTACTATACAGAACCCCGAAACAGACCACAGAACAATTCTAAACGTCGGCTCGGAAACCCTCCCTAAAATAACCTTTTTGGAAATTAGACATGTTAGAAGTTGTGGAAGTCTTACTGAATAAGTGTCTAACAGAAAAAAGAATACCCAGCCTATGGGTACGCTGAAACGCCGAAATAATACTTTTACACAAGAAAGGAGACACTACTAATATTGAAAACTACAGACCTATAAGTTTGTTGTCACACTTATATAAATTGTTAACAAGAATAATAACCAACCGCATAACACAAAAACTTGATTTATATCAACCGGTTGAACAGGCGGGATTTAGAAAAGGGTTTGGTGCTAATGATCACTTACAAACCATCAGAACACTAGTAGAAAAAACCACAGAATATAATGTACCTTTACATATGGCATTTATCGACTTTCACAAGGCTTTCGATAGTATTGAGACTTGGTCCTTTTTGTCAGCCCTGAAGTATGCTCGAATAGACTCACGGTACACTACACTCATTAAAAACATTTATGAACAGGCCACATTCCACATCAAAATCAATGAAGACGAAAAAACTGAAAAAAATGCGCCTTGATAAAGGTATTAGACAAGGTGATACTATTTCACCAAAGCTTTTTACCTTAGCATTGGAAAATGTATTCAAACAGCTTGACTGGAAGGAAAAAGGTCTAAACATTGATGGTGTACGTTTGAGTCATTGGAGGTTTGCGGATGACATAGTATTATTTAGTACAGATATCAAGGAACTGGAGCAAATGTTGAAGGAATTAAACCAGCAGTCAAATAAAATAGGTCTCAAAATTAACCTTCAGAAAACAAAAATAATGGGTAATTTACAAACTAATCTTGTTATTGACAACGTCAGTCTTGAAAATGTAGACCACTATATATATCTTGGACATACCATTAAAATCGGCAAAGAAAAATCAATAGCCGAAATAAAAAGACTCATACAACTGTCTTGGGGAGCTTTCGGCAAATTAAGCTTTATTTTGAAGAATAAAGATATACCAATGTGTCTAAAACGTAGAGTTTATGACAAATGTATCTTGCCTGTAACTACATATGGACTGCAGACCATGGCCTTCACAAAGAAAACCTTAGAGCAGCTCAGTACAACCCAAAGAGCAATGGAGAGGGCCATGCTAGGGATTAGTTTAAGAGACAGGATTCGAAATAACGTCATTCGTGAAAGAACAAAAATTACTGATGTTTCAGAACGTATTGGAAGGCTCAAGTGGGAATGGGTCGGACACGTTGCCCAAGATAATCCCGAAAAATGGACACAAAGATTAACAAACTGGAGACCAAGAGAGAACAGGCGAGGAGTAGGCAGACCGCAGAAGAGGTGGACAGACGATATCAAACAAGTCGCGGGAAAGCAGTGGATGAGAATTGCCAAAAGTAGAAATCGATGGAAGCAAATGGAAGAGGCCTATGTCCAGCAGTGGACGAACACAGGCTAAAGAAGAAGAAGAAGAATGAGACATCTAGAGAGGTATAACCTTCTTCACCTCATAATACAGGGTAAGATCGCCGGAAGGGATGCCCAGGCTGAAGAAGAACATCCTGGCTCCGAAATCTCCGGGAATGGTATCAAGAGAACACTGCTAATTTATTTAGAGCCGCCGTGAATAAGGTTATTATTGCCAATATGATCACCAACGTTCGATAATCGGATAGGGTACTGAAAGAAGAAGAAGACAAATCTTTTCATATTATCTTCCTACCTAGGGATCCAGAACTGTTAACCTATCCTAAGTCCTATCCCATACAGCATATACGGCTAAGTTTAGGTTAGGTTAGATTATAAATCTCAAAAAGAAAAGTCAAGAGCTATTATAGACATTTTTTCTCAGAATTTTAGAAATGAATAAATTTAAGTTAAGGATTTCATAGACTGCATGATGAACTTTTGATTAGGGTGAAACTTAATGTAAGAAAGTGCGTACGTAAGCTATTTTTAAACATTCTTTATATCAGTACTGTAGCTAAAATTTTAATACGGGTAAATTTATCGCCTTATTAAATTCTGGAAAATCAAATAACAATCCAGAAAGCTGTAGACCTGTATAGTTACTAAGCTGTATTTATAAACTTTTGGAGAAACTTATTTTTACCAGAATCTCAGAAAATATCCTGGAGAAGGTCTGAGCAGAACAAAAAGCTTTAAGGCCCAATCGGAGCTGCTACGATCAGGTACTGGCACTAACAACTTATAGCGAAGCGGGATTTTAGAATTACCTCATATCATAAGTGGAGTGTACAGACCTGAGTGCAGCTTATGACACACTTTGGAGGAAAACACTGATACATAATTTCTTACAATTCATTTTTTGCCAAACAACTGCTTGATTAATCAACTGAATGATATGTGACGTAGACTTCAAGTCATTATGGGAGGGAAAATAAGCAAGGAAAGGAAATTAAACAATGGACTTCCACATAATACTCACAATCTTACTTTTTCAACTGTATATTTTAGACCTTCTAAATACTAGTTATAGCCAATTTTGCTACGTCAATGATACAACACTTGCGACTAGGCAGACATTTATAATAGAAACACAGAGGAGACTCTAAAATAAGACTACAAGTTTCAGGAGAATACTTTAAATACGGGAGACTTTGTCCCAGGGCTAGCATAACTGAATAACGCTATTTTCATCTAGGCAGTTAAATAATACATAGGAAATTAATTTTGCAATACACACAGGAAAGATAAAATACTTTCCTAAATAGTTTGGAGTACAATGAGATCGTACCCATTCCTGTAAGTATCACTTTGAAAAAGAGTCTGCTAAGTTGAAAACGAGCAATATAATTCAAAAGCTTTGCGTATGGTAACCGGATCATAAAAAAATCAATGATAATCTGGTCTTAACGATATACCAAGATATTTTCGATGTGGAAGAAACAAGCTTCAGTCTAGAAACCTGCCTCTATTAACCTCCATGTCTCTATTGCAGCCAAATTTTAGATGATAAACTATAGTAAGAATAGATGGAATAAAACCACATATTTATAGAATAAATTCTGATCCGCCGGTCCCAAGATTTGATTTAAATCCTAAGACATTGGTGCCAATAGATATAATTAGGTCTGAGTGCAGTCTTCAGTTTGTGACTGCGGCCATCCACCACAAACCTTATAACAAGTTTGTCTTTGTGTCTGTAGTTAATATGCAGTTACTTATTATATCTTATTCGCCCATCCAGTCTGGGTCGACCTCTGTTCAGTCAGTCGCAGACTTTTCTTAGCAACAGGTACATCACACACCATTGCCGATATAACATTGGTGTTTACTGATCCCAAAAACTTCCGAGTAGCGAGTTTGAATTGATTTTGTATGGACCAAAACCACGGAGTCGTAATATTAACCCATTGTCGTCAATTATTTCCGAATTACAAATTTATCATTTTTCAATACTTCAAAATGGACTTTGGAAAATGTATTTTTCATGATCAATAACGCAATTTTCATTTGCACACCCTCACTTGAGTTCATAAAATTTTCTGTAAGGTTTTGGACTTTTTACTGCTTCATTGCCCGAATCATCATTGCCCTATCATTTCTCCAAACACGTCAACTTTATGCAGCTACCAAAAAATATACTGATGGCTGAATCAACTGAAATTTAATGTATTGTTAAAAAAGGTTAGACTTTCTAAAAATAATGGTTTTTTGATTTCATAGCACCCTAAGGTGGTTGCTTCACCAGTTAACCAGATCTGTTTAGTGTATTTTACAATTTTCACATGTCAACTATCTTCGTATCTTATAGCATATTTTGCTTAGCGATAAATATCTCTTTATTATTTGGATCATTGAATAATTATTTTTTACAGCAACTTTTATTTTTTTTAAATTTAATTTAAATTTAGATTTTAAAAACATACATTTAATGTGACAACTCCCTTCTACTTCCTATTAAAAAAGAACTTAAAAACCTTTCAAATAAGAACATCCAAGTTCACTTTTTAAGGGTACCTTCTCATGTCAGAATTGAAAGTAATGAAGTTGTAGATAAACTATTTATTTTGATATTAGATTGAAATACTAAAGTTTTTGGGAGAAAATGGAATTAAAGCTCTGTGTAATCTCTTTAACAGAATTTATGACACTGGGATATTACCAACTGATTGGTTAAAGTCGACATTTGTCACAATACCTAAGAAACATCGTCCAAAGACATGCGGTGATTATCGGACAATAAGTCTGATGAGTCACGTTTTGAAAATCTTTCTGCGAGTAATACACAGCAGAATTTATACGCTGTTAGAGGACAGAATTAGCAATATTCAATTTGGGTTTAGGAGTGGCTTGGGTACAAGAGAAGCCTTGTTTAGTATACAGGTGCTAGTACAGAGATGCAGAGATATAAATCAAAATGTGTATATTTGTGCAATCGATTTTGAAAAAGCTTTTGACAAAGTCCGACATAACAAAATGCTAGAAATATTGGAAACAGCTGGATTGGACGATAAAGATCTACGAATAATTACAAATCTATACTGGCATCAAGTGGCAAGAATAAAGGTTGAACAAGAACTGTCGGATAAAATAAATATAAAAAGAGGAGTGAGACAAGGCTGTATATTGTCGCCTTTACTTTTTAACTTATATTCGGAGGAAATATTTAAGGAAGCCTTAATGGAGACAACCGAAGGTATTATTGTGAATGGAGTAACCGTCAACAATATTAGATATGCCGACGATACCTTAGTCCTTTCCAATTGCGGAGAAGACCTTCAAAATCTAATGAACAAAATAAAACAGACTTGTGATCAGTATGAATTAAAACTCAACGTTAAGAAAACTAAATATATGATAGTTAGCAAACAAAATTATATACATGATGACGGTATAAAAGTCGGAGATGCCACACTGGACAGAGTAGAGAAACTCGTGTATCTCGGCAGTAATATCAATGAGAGCTGGGATCCAACCGCAGAAATTAAAAGCCGAATAGAACAAGCCCGAGCTGCCTTTGTAAAAATGAGAAACGTACTTTGCAGTCATGATCTTAGCATTGACCTTAGAGTTCGTATGATATCTTGCTACATCTTTCCTGTCCTGCTGTATGGAGTAGAAGCGTGGACCCTAACTGAAGCTATGCTTAAACGCTTGACAGCCTTTAAGATGTGGGTATACAGACGACTACTGAAAATAAGCTGGGTCGACAGAGTTAGAAATGAGGAGGTCCTTAGACGGCTGAACCAAACAACACAACTGGTCAATATAATAAAGAAACGCAAGCTGGAATACTTCGGTCATATTATGAGACACCCTGAAAAAATATGATCTTTTACATCTGATCATTCAGGGAAAGATCAAAGGTAATCGTGGTCCTGGTAGAAGAAGAACATCATGGCTAAAAAATCTAAAGCAATGGTATGGAAAATCAACTACATCGTTATTTAGAGCTGCTGTCAATAAAGTCACGATAGCGAATATGGTAGCCAACATGATATCCAACGATCGATAACGGTCATGGAACTAGAAGAAGAAGAAAAACGCACCAACTATCCCGGCAACACAAAAATGGCAACAAACTTGGAACAACACTCCATCAAGACTATACAAAGTCAATAAACATTAACATCCATGGAAACCAAAAATAAAAGACAGAAGAGAGCAAGTGTTACTTACCCGTCTCCATATCGGCCATACACGACTTACCTATGACTATTTATTACAGCGCAAAAATAAACCAGTGTGTGAAGTGTGCAGTGTGCAACAGTGTTCTAACGGTAAAACATTTTTTAATACAGTGTCCCAAATATAATATTGAACGACTCAAATATAACATACCCAACTCCCCAAGAGATGCCCTACATGAAAATACAGATACCCAAAAAATATTTTATGATCTTAAAGACTGTCAACTTCTTTAAATGATCTAAAACATACATTGTAATACAAATACATATTATTCTTATTATTGTAAACTAATGTATATACGCTAATTATACCAACTGTCACATTAATCTAAATACGCTAATAACCCTTCGTGGTTGATGCGCTAAAAAAAATAATAAAAAAAAACTTACATAAAACATATTTAAAATTATTGTTTATTATGTCTAAGAACTACGCATGTGGTTCAGCTTATAAATTACCGTATTATTAAAAATTCACAATTTATTAACTTTTTTTAAAGTTAGGAATTTGGAAATTATGAATGGAATTTTTGAGAATGTAAAACAAGTTTTTATTGTCAACCTAGGTGGTCTTTTTAATTAAAACAAGGACAAATTGGGCTATCATTTGTTTTTATAATGTAGCTATTTATATATTTTATTTCTATTCCGGTCAAATGAAAATCATATTTGCCATTTAATAATAATGTAAACATCCCTAAAGCATATTTTTTGTATTATTGGCTATTCATTTTACTTTGTTGTAAGTGGAACCTACGCTAAGAAATTTTGTATTGTCTAAAACCTTATATTTTAAAGTGATACCAATTTCATAGTAGTGGAGCATTTTAAGAGTTTTTACGGTTTTATTTTAATGTTCCCTTGTGGGTAAGGGCTAACCAGTGGTTAACTTGAAACATACGTTTCACAATATAAAGCTTGGGTTGTAGTTAATATATATATATATATATATATATATATATATATATATATATATATATATATATACATATATATATAATAAGTTTAATAACTTATTATATTGTTATATATCTTATTTTTGTTGTTTGCAATTTTACCATTATTATATAGTTCTTATATATGAGGAGCAGACTTTCTATATGCATTTTGTCCATTTTTTGTAATTCTGGCAAATAGATAAAAACTGCTATGTGCTTGGCAAGAAATTGAACGAAAAACTGATATACCTAAAATATGGATGAAAAATCATTCAAATATTATACCTATAGTCCAAAAATCTAGTATTGATAGTGTCCCAAAAAACTTGAAAAAACTGTTGGACAAACTGCATTTAGATTGTCATCCTTGGACAAAACGCATTTTGATTGTCTACACCAAGCGGTATGACAAATTTTTGGTAGTAACGATGTAAAAAAACTAAAGTAGCTTCATAAAAATAGTATTTTATTTTCAAATACAAAATAATGTTTAAAAATGAAAGGAACAATAATGGCAGTTTTACCAAAGTTAACTTGATTGCTATTTTGCTCACCAGTGTCAGAAAAAATTGGTTGTAACCATGTTAGCTCAGGATCGTTGACTCAATTCACCCCTGACAGTTCCACTAATAGTTTCGAGAGGCTCTGGAGTTTTTTTGGTTTAATTTCGTTTTGGAGTTCTACAGCAGGTAGGTGTAAAGTCGAAAGCTTCTTTCTACGCTTCAATAATGTTTGGAATTGTTTGGATGGATCATCATTTCTATAGAACAGTTCGATCTTAAGCAAAATATTGATGTTGTTTTGTGATTTCTTAATAATAATTCGTTTGGCTGCACTGATTCCTTCAATTTTTTTTAAACAAGCTTAACGCAGTTTTTATATCATAAACAGTCCAGTCTCTACCAAGTTGTTTAACTTCTCCCCTCTTGGACTAAATGTCATAATATTGTGTAGGGGTTTTTATTGTGCTCTAGGATCGTGTAACTTTTTGTATTTGCCCGAAAACACGGTCCGCTGGCAAATATGAATTTCCGCGTACCGGAAAAATAAGTACCACAGATTTAATCTTTTCTGGGGAATCTCTGTATAACCATAGCATGAGCATATGCATCATGTGTGCATTTTCCTCATTATTCTGCCTCTCACAATCATCTGCGAATACTCTGAACTGTTTTATACCTGATCCAAATTCAGATTTATTAAGAAAATCACGTAGAGCAGAACTTGTTTCTGCAGATCCCCTTTTTGCTTGATGTTCCCAAATGACTATCCTGTATATTTTTGTTTATTGTTTCATAAAACATACTTCTAATTGTCCTAATATTATTAAATGAATGATATTAAAATATTAACGACAACAACATAAGTACTTAGGATGATATTGTGTAAACAATACCAAAATACAAAAGTAACTTATAAGTCATTAAAGCTTACCTAACATTGCTTTTATGCTCTTTAGAAGTTAGATGTCTTTTTCTTTTTCTGCTACCGAAATCCATATCACCAACTACATGATCTCCTGTCATAACTACATCCATTATTTTATATTGTTTTGTTGAAAATCGGAAAAACAAACGCACATAAAACAAATTTAACAGTATAGACACCAACTATACAACGACAACGACCGCCAACAACAAATAAATCGCAATTAGTCCATAGCGCACGGACAAACTTCGTTTAGTTCGTCTACCGTCAATGGACATACAGCACATAGAAAGTCCAAGGTATTTTTTTCATTTAATTTGCAGACAACAGAATGAATTTAGAATGTTTTTCGTGACACAAAATGGTGGCTCTATACATATAGTTTGCGATGCCATCTTTGGTTGAAAATTAAAAAAAAATGGACAAAATGCATATAGAAAGTCTGCTCCTCATATGTTCTTATTAATATTCGATCGATTAGAAATAAGACAGACGAATTATTTTTGTTTCTGGCAGAATTAGGGTTTCCCCAGTTAGTTGCAGTGACGGAACACTGGCTTGAAGGTTAATGAGCCAATTTTCATTCAAGAATATACCACAATTGGTATGATCGTCCAAGTTCAGCTCATGGTGGCACTCTGATTCTTTCAAATAACAATGATTTTTCTTCAGTTTCGAAATATGACTATTTGCTGGGTGAAAACTACTTCTAATTTTCTTTGATTTATAATAAGAAATTTAATCTATACATTATTTGCATTTATAGATCACCTAGCTCTGATAGTGAACTATTTTTTCAGAGCCTGCTAAATTTGTTAGATATTCTGCCCATTAAAAGTAGAAAAATTTTATGTGGTCATTTTAATATTGACTACGCTGCTGTTTGTGCGACCCAACTGTCTTTAGTAACTATTTTTGAATCATATGGTCTCACAATGCACGTTAATTCTCCAACAAGAATCTCAAAAGTTTAGCAGTTTACAAACACCTCACTCAAAAACCCGACGATTAGGTAGGATTTTTTCCACTCAAAACTTTCGTAAATTCTATAATTCATGCTTGACTTCTGACTGGAGTTTTTCTTCTGGGGACATTGACTGTAATGTTAGTGATTTTCTAAATAGACTTGTATCTATTTTTAATAAAGTATATCCTCTATTAAACATCAGGACAAAACATAACAAACCTTGGATTACCAAAGGCATTCGCATATCTGCGAAAAATATGCGTTATATATATTAAAAAATTTAATGACAGTATCCCCATCTCTGATTATATCAATAAGTACAGAAAATGCTATATAAAACTACTCAAAGTAGCCAAAAAATCCTACTTTCATAATCGCTTAACAAGCTCCAAAAATATTTCAAAAGAAACTTGGTCAATAATAAACGATTTTCGAAATAAAACCAGTACAGCGAATCAAACCTTTTCTTTTCCTAACCCCGAAAATCTAAATGATTACTTTGTTAATGTGAGTAAAAATATAACCTCAACTATTTCGCCACAACAAGATCCAGTTTCCTATCTCTCTAATTCAAAAAACATTGCTGATACCTTCTTTTTAAGACCAGTTGATCAGACGGAACTCATTTCAACAATTCGTAGTATAAAAAGCACATCGTCCTGTAGTACAGGTGGATTATCTATTAAAATTTTCTCAAATCTACCGCATAATGTTTTGGAGGTCATGGTCTCGCTAGTAAATGATTCCCTTGAAAAAGGTACATTCCCTAACTGCCTAAAGACTGCCATCGTCATTCCTCTTTATAAAGGTGGAGAAAAATCTGATGCCTGCAACTATAGACCTATTGCCTTGTTACCAGCACTATCAAAAATTATTGAAAGACTTATAAAAGTTCGAATTATACCCTTTCTCCTTAAATATAATATTTTATCGCAAAATCAGTTCGGCTTTTTGTCTAATAAATGCACTAGTGATGCCATATTTTCTGTGTTACATGATGTATATCTATCACTAAACAGTAACCTCTCCTCCGCCACCGTTTTCTGCGACTATTCCAAAGCCTTTGACTGCGTAAATCACGACATTCTATTAAAAAAATTAACTTTCTATGGAATTCGGGGTGTGTCTTTGAACTGGTTCAAAACTTACTTGGTAGGTAGGAAACAATTGGTTAGAATAAATGACACCGACTCTAGTTGTAAAGATATTGAGTGTGGAGTACCGCAACGTTCAGTATTAGGTCCCATTATTTTTTACTTTTCATTAATGACATCACTTACTTGAAAATTAAAGGGAAAATTTTTCTATTTGCTGATGACACCAGTATTACTTGGAGCAGCTCTAATATTTCAACGCTTCATTCAAATATAACCGCTGATTTACTTATAATCAAGGCTTGGTCAGACTTCAACTTACTTAGCTTTAACGTGGATAAGACTGTAGCACTATCTTATAAAGGAGTCATGCAACCCTTGCTTTTGAATGAGAGTTAAATCAATATCGTATATTCCATGAAATTTCTAGGTATTCTCATTGACAGTGATCTCAAATGGTCCTTGCATACTGACTCCTTAAGGAAGAAACTAGCTTCAGCTTGCTTTGCAATAAGATCTGTTTCGAAGGAACTAAATTTATCTTCTGCCAAAATGGCATATTTCTCATTGTTCGAGTCCCATCTTAGATATGGGCTTCCATTTTGGGGTTCTAGTACAGCGGCCCAATTTGATACTATTTTTAAGTTGCAAAAAAGAGCAATCCGTTATCTATTTGGTCTCAAACAAACAACTCATTGCAAGACCTACTTCAAAAATCACGGAATTTGGACGCTTCCCTCTCTATTTATTTTGGAAACGGTTTGTTTGATTCGAAAGCATCTAAACATTTTTCCCGATAGACCTGACCATGGCTACTCCATTAGTAATTCGGATTGTAACGTTTATTTGCCGATCCCGTCCACTCAGCTAGTAAAGAATTCTATTTTATATCGTGCAAAGAAACTTTATAATCACCTTCCAAGAGAAATTAAATCCGCAACATCCTTCATTAAGTTTCGTAAGGTGACAAAAATCTATCTCTCAGAAAGACCATATTATTCAGTTGACGAGTTTCTTAATGTATAACAAAGAAACAAAATTAGTATTGTTTATAATTACAGTTGGGTGTCTCAAGCAGTGGCTACACTTTGTCTCATTTGTTGTTGTCTGTACAAATTATGTAGATTATACAATAATTTTACTAATTTAAAATTGTGTTATTCTGTTTTTTACTATATTTGTTTTTGTTTTATACTTTTTGTACTATTTGACTGATTTATTTTTTAGCTTTGTCCATAAAATTGTACAATAATTTTCAGTGACAATAAAGCATATTTCTATTCTATAAAAATCGGCATTAAATATATTTAATTTTCAATAACAATGTAAGAATTATCTTATTTATATTTAATAAAAGTAAATTTTTAAAAACACTGGAAGCTAAAAACCGTATGTTGCATACTAATAACATTTGACAACTTTTAGTTTCATTGGAATTTGGATACGCCTATGACTCAACTTTTATGAACAAAAGTGATGTCCGGTAGACATTTTTCCTTTTCGTATTTTGGAATAGACAAGATTGTTGAATATAAATTACCCAATTAAATGTTTGATTAATGTGAAATACAGCTAAAGGTCTAAAGATTCTCACAGAACAAGTTTTGATTAATAAAAAAATGGATTGTTTTTTAGATACATAGCGTCCAACTAAATAGTTAATTTTTAATCAAAGAAGAGAGTTATGCTTTTCTTTTATTCTCCTATTTGTTTCATTCTTAAGATATTCAGACATTAACAAGGAGTTCTGTTATTAATACAATCCATTTATTGGATCTGCTACTAAACAAACTAATTCTTTCGTATTTTCTCCTTCTTATATGTATATCCTCCTCTTCAAAAGCTTGTACTCTATAGACCAGAGGAATTAGTAAATAAAAAGCCAATTTCGTGATAATAATATGTAATTAACAAAATATGCAAAAGACTAATTGTCATTTTTTACTCATAACCATTGTATAAACAATGTAAGATCCATATTTAATTTTAAATACTAAAGGTGAAGACCTGTAAATTATATGAAAAAGTGATAAGATTTTACTGAAAAAGCTTCCGGCTAAAACCTTAACGACCGTTCCAGAGAGATGGTCTTGTCACTCAATGAACAACTAAAATAGAAAACTAAAAATTTATAAATAACCATATATATTACCGTAAATCAAAAATAGTTTCAGACGTTAGGCCATAAACTAAATAATATTAACCATAAATTTCAGATTCCTGGCTTAATTTCCTCCTCTGTCCTCCTCCTCCTTTTTCTTCATCACTCCAGAAATTAGACAGTGTACTTCTCTCCATTATTTCTCTTCTCTTAACATTCTGTTTACAATCCTTTTTTCATCCAGGCCGGAATCCATTCGTTTCTCGAAATCTCCCCTCTCGTTTGCCTATCTCTGACAGTTAAAAATGTGCGCAAGAGCGTCTGGTACCCCCACAAACAGTAGAGTCTGCCGACGCAGATTTGCCTATTCTAAATGTGAAGGTGCTAAAACTACCATGTCCGGTCAGAAACTGCGCCAGAAAGTAGTCTAGTTTCCTGAACTTACATTACCACCACGACCTTAGATCGGGAATAAGCTCCTTCATCCACCTTGCCTTCCCGCTATCATTCGCCCATTCTCTTTGACACTCTACTATCGTTCTTTCTCTTTCATTCTTATCTATATTTATATCCATTTTCCTCACATACACCCTCGCTCACTATTTGCATAACAAAACGATCGGTACCACCGCTCCAATGCCGTATAGAGCCTCGTTTCAAACTGTTTTATATGCGCTAGATACCCTGAGGAGTATTCGCCTTTGCGAAGTCTCCATCAGCTTAGCGTATTTCGCAGTTTTGAATACGCTACACCATACCGGGGCAGCGTAGATTACCACCGACTGGAAAGCTCCATTTAGCACCTCTTTTTTGGTGCTACCTGGGCCTCCAATGTTTGGCATCAGCCATATCAACGCCTGTAGATTTCGGTTCCCCTTCTCCAGCGTCCTCTCTGATCCACCTACTGTTGCGACGCAGGGCTATGTTAGCCGCATTAGCCACGTCCATTTTCTGATTCGCCTTCGCAAACTAGTGCGAGATCATCGGCATAAGCTATAAGAGTACCTCCCTTTGGCACCTGTAGCCCCAACACCCTGTCGTACAGGACATTCCACAGGATGGGACCTAGTATTGAACTCTGCGGAACACCCTGCGACAGACTGATGCTGGTATCTTTTACTCTTATGGACCTGTCAGTAAAGTACCTGTCAATTACGTTGACCAGGTACTCACTACTGCCCAATTGTCTCAGCCTGAACATAACTTTTTCTTATGATGCCATATGAAAGGCATTCTTGACGTCAAGCAGGATAAGAGCCACCCATATTTTTTTATCCTGCGTAACTAAAGAGGTTACTTTTGTGACTGCATCTATGGTAGATATTTTGGTCCTAAAACCATATTGGCGGTCACTCAGCGCATGCTTTTCTTCTAGTTCTCGCTTAAGGTGGACTTTTACAAGCTGTTCGTATAATTTAGCTATCGAACTAAAAAGGCAAATTGGTCAAAATTGCACTTCTTCCTCTTCACTTCTACTTAGTTTGTGGCTTAATTATTGCAAAAATAACTTAAATCGATTTTTTAAAATTAATAATAACTTTTCTAACAATGCACAAAAAAAAATGAATTTTGCTAGATAATCAGGAGAATATCACGTTTATTCAGTTATTAAAATTTTAAGAATTTTTTTAACAGATATCGCAAAATTGAAATTGTTTTTTCCAGAAAGCTTTTAATTACTATTAAACTTGGAATAAGCCACAATTAAAGAAAAAAATACCTTTATTGACATTTCAATTTCTACTTCGGAAATCGTTCTCAAAATACAAACAGTAAATTAAACAAATTATGTTTTTTGTTACATAGTGAAAAATTCTTCTAATAATTTAATTTTATCTGACTCATTTATATTGACAATTCAGACATACATTATGCATTTTAAAGTAGACGACTTTAAAATGATATTGCCAATATTGTTGAGTTGCGCTCCTGGGACGACTTTACTTATAAGATAGTTCATTCGATTACATGAAATCAACTTTAACTTGAGAATATCCGTCAGAAAAAAATCATAGCATGTAATTCGCCTTTAAAAAGACAAACACATGACATGATGACAGTAAAATTCTCCTGTTAGTGATTCCATAGTAAATTATGAGGGAAAACCAGGAAAAAAACCTCATAATACTATCCCGACACTGTAAGTATTTGTTCGTGAATTTAGTTTACCTTAAACAAACATCAAAATTCTGATTTTATATGTTACGTTATTTAAAAAACATAAATGATGTATCCTCTATATGTTACTGACTTACTAATACTGGTATTTTCTTATTAATAACTTCCTCTTTCAATATTGGTAACCAGATCCTACTAAATTCTGCCGAGGAATTTGCGACACAATTGGCCTCATTTAGCATAATTAGAGCCGCTTCTTTGATTTTTCTTTTTTTACCATCCGTTTCTTTTAGGACTATCTTTGAATTATTCCATTGAACCCTATGTTCATTATCCCATGCGTGTTTACAGATTTGAGATCTATCAAATTCTTTATTTTTAATATAAGATTGATGTTCACTTATTCTAACATTTAAGTGGCCTTGATGATTCACCTAAATAAAACTGATCGCATTCACAAGGTATTTTATAAATGCAATTCTTTGTCCTTTCTTGTTCATTGTTAGGTTTGGTTTTGGACAAAATAGATCTCAACGTGTTTGTTGTTTTGAATGTTGTTGAAATGTTGAATTTATTTTCTATCCTTTTAAGTTTTTCTGATAGTCCTTTTATGTACGGTATTATTATTTTCCTCATATTATTCCTTGTGTATGCTGTAGGATCTCGTTCTAAGTTGTTCTGTTCTATTCGATCGATTGTTGAAAATTCCTTATTTATAAACGATAAAGGATAATCATTTTTTAATAAATAATAATAATAATAATCGTTTATAAATAAGGAATTTTCAACAATCGATCGAATAGAACAGAACAACTTAGAACGAGGTCCTACAGCATACACAAGGAATAATATGAGGAAAATAACAATACCGTAGATAAAAGGACTATCAGAAAAACTTAAAAGGATAGGAAAAAAATTCAACATTCCAACAACATTCAAAACAACAAAACGTTGAGACCTATTTTGTCCAAAACCAAACCTAACAATGAACAAGAAAGGACAAAGAATTGAATTTATAAAATACCTTGTGAATGTGATCAGTTTTATTTAGGTGAATCATCAAGGCCATTAAATCTTAGAATAAGTGAACATCAATCTTATATTAAAAATAAAGAATTTGATAGATCTCAAATCTGTAAACACGCATTAGATAATGAACATAGGGTTCAATGGAATAATTCAAATGTAGTCCTAAGAGAAACGGATGGTAAAAAAAGAAAAATCAAAGAAGCGGCTCTAATTATGCTAAATGAGGCCAATTGTGTCGCAAATTCCTCGGTAGAATATAATAGGATCTGGTTACCAATATTGAAAGAGGAAGTTATTAATAAGAAAATACCAGTATTAGTAAGTCAGTAACATATAGAGGATACATCATGTATGTTTTTTAAATAACGTAACATATAAAATCAGAATTTTGATGTTTGTTGAAGGTAAACTAAATTCACGAACAAATACTTACAGTGTCGGGATAGTATTATGAGGTTTTTTTCCTGGTTTTCCCTCATAATTTACTATGGAATCACTAACAGGAGAATTTTACTATCATCATGTCATGTGTTTGTCTTTTTAAAGACGAATTACATGCTATGATTTTTTTCTGACGGATATTCTCAAGTTAAAGTTGATTTCATGTAATCGAATGAACTATCTTATAAGTAAAGTCGTCCCAGGAGCGCAATTCAACAATATTGGCAATATTATTTTAAAGTCGTCTACTTTAAAATGCATAATGTATGTCTGAATTGTCAATATAAATGAATCACATAAAATTAAATTATTAGAAGAATTTTTCACTATGTAACAAAAAACAAAATTTGTTTAATTTACTGTTTGTATTTTGAGAACGATTTCCGAAGTGGAAATTGAAACGTCAATAAACGTATTTTTATCTTTATTTGTGGCTTATTCCCAGTTTAATAGTAATTAATTTACAATGCCACAAGAAAATAGCTTCAGAACAATATTCAGCAAGCTTTTATCTACAACGTATCCATTATGCATAAACTGTTACGTCTACATAAATTCTGGAAGCAACAAATTGAAGAGAAAGGTTTATTTTATCAAATTAAATTATTAATTGATTAAAAAATTTATGATAAGTTTTGTAAAATAGGTTAACAAAAGTTCTGTAATTTTAAGCGTATAAACATTTAAAATACCATTCCAGGTAACGAAAAAGAACATAATTCCAAACATAGAATAATGGACGTTTGGAATGATCGTTGAAAAAGAAGCAATACCAAGTTCTACAGCCAAACATTTTCTACTATCAGCTTCCACCAATAAAAAGAAAATACCAAGCTATTATTCGAAGATTGAGAATAGGGCACACACATGGACACCTAATGAATTCCAGTAATCAGATTTTGTGCCAGTACTTCAACACTACGACTTCCGTAACAACCTAAAAGACATACTTATCTCAAACAGCAGCAACTATGAAAATGTATTAAACTTTTTAAAAACATAAAATTAAACAATTTAATTTAAAACAAAATGTATTATAAAAAATGAATTGTAACTAACTTGTAACCAATGTACAGTATTAACCATGTAAACATGAATGTCGAGAGTAAACATTAGCTGTCGAGACACATATTTTCGAAATAAAAAAAGTTGTTCTACGATCTTTAGAATCCGAATTAGCAGTTTTTTTTTATTAGAATATCTCTGGTTCTAATCAACGAAAACTGATGTTTTTTATGTGAGGTACCTGGTGGCATAGATTATAACAATTCAATTGGTTAATTTGTGAATTGTTTTATTTAACCAAGTAATTTGTTTGACATTTAAAACAAATATTTATTTGCAAAATTTTACATTTCTATTATAGTGGTAGTAGAAAAGGTTATGAAAAGATATACAACCAAAATATTTATGTATGTGTTTAATAATTCATGTATTATAGTTATAAAAATATCCGTTAACCTTCAGAGTACGGAGAATACTTTACTTACTTATATTACGATGATGGGTCAAGCGCAACCCATTCTCATTTTATTTATAAGGGTGTTAAATAGTCAATATTATTAAAGAATATCTTTAATTTAACAAAAAAACAAAGAAACAGAAAAATTATAATCCTAAATTATTTTTGACAATATGGACTTCTTCACGTTTTGACTTAGTATCACCACCAAATTATAACCAAAACTTTTACAAAAGTCACACCTCTTTGAATATTTATTGTCACTACCACTACAAGAATAACAACGACCTCGATTTGTTGTAGATTCTGGCACTTCTGCTTGCTTCTTTACACTAATACTGTAACGAGTATATTTTTGCCTACCACATGGGGTATTAGTACAAGGGGTAAAAAATTGGGGACTGAAACTAAGGGGTTGGAGATAAGGCAAGCAAAATAATCGCTACTTCGATTTGCGTAACGGGCAGTAACATAGGGGTATTGCATTAATAGAATAGAGTCTGATGTCATGGATAAGTACAAAGCATAAAGAACCATGAAACACTTCTAGTAATTTAATATAGGGCGCCACTTTGAGGTGCCTAATTATACCTATTACAACCACTAGTTGTAACTAGGGAAATAATTATTAAACATAATATACTTTTTCAAATAAAACTCAAAAAAAGGGTTAGTTAAAAAAATAAACAAAATGTTAAGAAAACAAAATTTAACATTTATTGTGTCTTACACAGTTACACAAATACAGATGACACAAAAAATAAACTATATAAATAGTTGTAATATACACAAATACAAAGAAAAAACTTACATGTTCATCTGTTTACAAAGAAGATTGCTACAAAATCTTTCAAAATGGCATAGAGGTTAACCTTCTTTAAAAATAAAATAAACTAAAATCAAAAAATATTAAAACGTGCTGTCATAAGTTAACAATAAATTAAAAAAAAAGTGAACACACAAATTGACAGCTAAAGTCAAACTCTAAAATTTTATAATTTATTATTATTATAAATCCTTTAAATTTCAATGAAAGCAATTTTCTGTTATTTAAAATAAAAGCTATTTTACTATGAACACATAATGTTACCTTTTAATTCACAAACTTTGCCACTTAACTTTGAAAAACTTGCTACTATCTCTGGGATTGGAGCTGCAAGGACGAAACTCCAACTGGAACAAAAGGAAACCATTTCCATACTCAGGAACGAAGATCTGACGTAGATGGGGTTGGATCAAGCAGGCAAACGACAACAAAGCTGGTGGGACATCCTATATACTGCTTCAAAATTCTACCATGTTCTGGTATACTACACAATTTATTTTCCACTGCTACACATTTCCACAAAAAGGGGCCAAAAACAGAAAACTACAAATTCGACGGTGAATTTGGACTCATACTGAGCCTACAGCGACCCAAGTAAGAATTGATCCACACCTGAGTTACCGCAACCCAAGTAAGAATGACGAAATTCTCTTAGGAATTCGTTCACTAACTTGAAAATAAACAAACGCTGAAATAACAAAACACAACGAAAATTAAAACGTAAAAGATTCCATTTCTACGACGTACAAAAATTATAGGCGAATCGAATAAAGCATTAAAGAAATTGCCGAAGTACACATCTTTAAAATAATAAACAACTCTAAAATGGTTTTATTACTTGGCGACGCTGAAAAGAACGAAATATTATTTGGGTTTTAAATTGAAAGAATTCGGTGTTTTAATACGTACAAATAGGAAACTAAAATAGAATAAAAAAATATTCTGCGATTGTTCAAACATTTATGAGGGGATTTCAATATATTACATATACGAGGGATTTCAATATACACCAAAGAATCAATGAAATTGCAAATGCTACAATACCAGTGGTCTCTATTGCAACGGTTACTCATGTATGGTACCCGGTGAGTTCTTCTTGTATTGCTTCAGCTATTCGTTTTATATTGGGTAAGATTAATTGTTTTTCAAGCTCCTCCAGAAATAGTTTTCTGCGATGTTTTATGTTTACTTGGGTGTTCCATTCAGGATTTTTCATATTCCGCAAAACGAAAGCATTGTAGCGTGTATGTCAATCCGATATCCAAAAAGTTAAAAAGTAAATACGCATGGGTTATTTTCTTCTTGCTCTTTTGCATGTGTATTCTTGGATCAATTTATCTAAAATGCCTTTTAGATAAATTGGCCACTTTTGGCTTTGTTGTAATTCAAAATAATCTTTGGTTTAAACTTTTACGACATAAACTAATACGACAAATTTGTTAGGTTTGATTGCATATGAAACTAAAATAATGTTTATAGTAAACAAAAATTTTGAAGAATACGGTGAACTAACTATCTAACATTGCAAGTGTGCAAGTAATGATTTGGGCAAACTGTTCCTATGTTTTATAATAGTACCCAAAAAAGTTCAATTTTTGGATAAGCGTTTTTCAGATGAAGCAATATTAGTAAAAAAGTTGTTAGTTGTAAAATTTCGATCAGTCCTATACCAATGTTTTGCAAGTGATTTGGCAACTCTTGGGCTTTGGTTACGTTCAGATTGATCACCAATCTTTCCAGTATATTTCTTAAAGTTATAGCATTAAACATTTTTAGCGTCACACAGGTTCCATTATACCGTATTTCTTTGGTTTACTAGCTATATAAATCAGAAATGGACAAAGTCCCCTAAAATATAAAAGTTTCTCATCGATACTACTAAAAGCAGATGCTTTTGGTAGTATCGGTAGTATGCTTCCTTAAAATGTTGGGCAAATAGATTAGCAATTTCTCGAATAGGAGCTAATAATTTATCTCGTACTTTCCTTTATGCTCTTGTATCCAACTTATCAAAGCAAATATACTTTAAAATACTTAACAATCTATCCCGACTTAGAGAAAACTTTATAAATAGAAAGCGTAAATACATTATTTCTATTGGACCATAAATTATGCACCTTCTCATGACATTCTCTGAATCCTCCACATAATATAAGTATACCAAAGAAAGCACGCATTTCGACTAGATCAACTTTAATCCTACCTTTAACTTTTTTCTCGTTGTTACTGTTATACACAGCTAATAAATAAATGCACGTTCGGAAAATGTACCCTGCCAAATATTAAAGATCATATGTTAATCAGACAAACAGTTTCTTGATAATCTAGTTGTACTTTATAACAACATGTATAATAGCGGTAAAATTCCGGAGAACTGGCTGCAGTCAACATTTATTACAATCTCTTCTTCTTCTTGTTCTCGTGCCACTCCTAGCGGAGATTGGAAATCATCATGGCCACTGCGACTTTGTTAGCAGCGCGCCTGAAAAGTTCAATCGAACTACACCCAAACCATTCACGTAGATTGCGAAGCCACGATATTTTTCTTCTTCCCACACTTCTTTTGCCCTTAATTTTGCCCTGCATGATGTTTCTTAAAAGTTCGTACTTTTCACCTCTCACAATGTGCCCCAAGTATTCCATCTTTCTAGTTTTTATCTCATTTAGAATTTCGCATCTTTTGTCTAAAGTTTGGAGTACTTGCGTGTTAATGACGCGGTCCATCCATGACATTCTAAGAATGCGCCTATAGCACCACATCTCGAAAGCTTCGATGTTTTTTATGGTCAACTGTTTTAGTGTCCAAGCCTCAACTCCATATAACAGGGTAGAAAAGACATAACACCGCAGCATTCTTATTCATAACTTTATATTGATATCACGATTGCAAAAGAGTTTGCGCATTCTATTAAAGACTGATCTAGCGATTTCTATTCTACATCTAATCTCTTTTGTTTGATCAGTATCGTCTGTGATCCAATCTCGAAGAAACCCAAATGCCCAGATCTGTGATGACTACCGGCTTATAAGCTTGATCAATCATGTTACTAAAGCGTTCACTAAGATACTTCATAGAAGAATATATGATAAATGTGAGTCAAATATTGATAGATCGCAGTTTGGTTTTCGGAAGGCACTTGGAATTAGAGAAGCAGTTTTTGCTCTCCAGGTGCTTATTCGGCGGTGTAGAGACGTTAATAAGGACGTGTTTTTGTGATTTGTGGATTTTAGAAAAGCATTTGACAATGTCAATCATGAACATTTGATAGATATTCTGCGAATGACAGGTATTGACGACAAGGATATTCGAATTATGGCAAACCTATACTGGGGTCAAACAGCAAGAGCAAAAATTGGCAACGAACTCACTGGAAGTACGCAGATCAAAAGAGGTGTCCATCAAGTGTGTATCTTATCCCCACTCCTATTCAATATTTTTTCGGAGGAAATATTTTAAAAATATATGGAAAATGCAAATGAGGGCATAAAAATAAACGGCGAGTTAACGAACAATATAAGTTATGCCGACGACACGATGATGCTTGCCAGTACCATAGACAAATTAAAACAGGTAATGAAAAGGGTTTATTCAGTTAGTGATTAATACGGGCTGAGCCTCAACTTTAAGAAGACAAAGTGGATGCTAATAAGCAAAAAGCAATAACCTGCTCGACAATTACGGATAATTAACATACTAATTTGACCATGTAGAATGGCGAGAATAGAACGAGCTAGAACAACATTTAACAATATGAAAAAGCTCCTCATTAGCAAGGATTTGTCTCTTTCCCTAAAATTTCGTCTAGTTAAATGCTACATCTTTTCGATCTTACTATGTGGTATGGAGGCCTGGACGCTAACAGGACGCAGACGAGAAAACTAGAAGCATTCGAAATGTGGACGTACCGACGCATTCTTCGTATATCCTGGATCGAACATGTCACCAACACAGACGTAATCCAAATAATTAGAAAGGAGAAAGAAATCGTGAGCTCAATAAAACAAAGAAAGCTTGAATGTCTAGGCCACATATTGAGACACGATAAGTACCGTCTACTGCAATTGATTGTCCAGGGGAAAATAGACAGTAAGCTAGAGCCAGGCAGGAAAAGAAACTTTACCCTTTTTTTTAGCTAAATAACGCCACGTTTGCCCTTCGCACATAACATCAGATACAAAATCGTTCACTATCTGTATTTTCAGAAGTTGTCGCTAAAACTTCCTCATTATCGAGTTCAGTAATTGATTAATTACCTTCATGTGCCTCCGGCACCGTAATGTTGTTCTGGTAGATGTGTTATTTTCATTTTTTAAGTTGTTTCATCCTATGTCCGATGTGAAGGATTATTATCTCCATAATAAAATGGTCATTATTATGTGGAGTATTATATCAGGTGAAAGAGAATTAAACATTCAAACATAAAATGTCAAAATATATAGGGTGTCCCATATAAAAAACATAAGTTGGTATTATATTTCCTTAGTGAAACCCCTTAAAAAATTTTGCGTACGCCACTGAACGCTTCTATAAGATATCTATCAAAAGTTTTAATAAAGTTTTTTACAATTTGTCATAATAAAGAAGATGTTTTACTCTGTTTTTCGTTTTCGAAATTTTTCAATAATTGCCCTATATCTCCATAATGTGGGGAGCGATAGAAGTCATGACATCCTAACTACTTTTTCTCTTTCCTCTAGTTTTTGGTATACCCTGTAAAACCTACCAATTTGGGACACCCTGTTCACCACTATAACATAATATCAGTTGCCGATTAGCTAACTAATTTTAGATCCTTTAAATTTAAATTTACACGTTGCGGGGGACAGAGCAGAAAAACCTGATCTAAAATAATATGTTCATATTTTTTGACATTGATAGTTTTATAATTTAACATTAGGAACCGTGTGATAGGTCAAGTTTATTAGTTAGGCGCGCCGCACATTCAGACGCAGGTGACGCAGGCAACGCAGCGTAGGACAGCACAGGTTTCTGTTTTCCGTACAATTACATTACCCCGCGCGAATTGGAACGCAGGGCAGGGCAGCACAGAACTGTGTTTAAGAAAACCTGCCAGCGCAGTCGTCCGGACACAGATTCCTGTGCCACGTGCAAAGCAGTTTATTTGTTTCTAGTAAAATTTTGTGTAGTTATATTCGAAATGAATGAACAATTAATCGAATTGGTGAGAAGCCAGAGAATTCTTTACGATATAAACGATCCCCAATTATTTAAATTAAATAAGTAATTTACAAGAAGATATTGAAGATGAAGACCCACAACAGGAAGACTCCATAGTTGTCCAGAGAGTGAAATTTTTGACGAGGTGACCAGCGACATTCGACATGATACCGAAAAAAATTGAGAGTGTTAAAAATGACATTGTTAATGAGCCGTCTACGTCTGGTATTGTTATACAAAAAAATAACAAAAAGAAAATACCAAACGTAAGGCAACAGAAGACCAATGCAATCACAACCAAAGCAGCTAAAAATAAGAAACCTAAAAATGATGATATACAGGAAGTGATAAAGCGGTCAATTATGCAACTTCAAAAAAGGGCCGAAGAAAGAGCAGTCAAAAGGGCAGCGCAGAAGCCTTTGGATGATGATCTCTATCATTTTTATATGTCGATGTACAAAATAACCAAGAAAATGCCTCCTAAATTTCAACATCGTGCACGAAATGATGTGTTCCAAGCTATATTGCAGCTCGAAGCTGCATATCTAGAAATTCATGATCCCAGTCAAGAAAACTACACTCATAGTAAACAAAGAGTTTTTACAAGTGCATATGTTAATACCCATATTCAGCAGCCCCATTACTGGTCAACACCTCTTTCATCGCGAAGTTCCAGTCACAGTAGCCAGCATACTGAGAATCAACATTGTAATAATCCTCTAGCTCCTATTCCCAACCACTCTTTTTTATGCTCAAATGATTACAACTCTAGAAGCACCAGTAATTATTCATCTACTACACTTACCCCAGGTTGTCTGCTGAGACATCTCCTCAAACCGTTGATACCGGTAATATTCGTAATTTCGTGGGAAAATTATGGAGTATAGAATTATGATTGTTTAAAATGATATTTTTGTATTTTTAAATAAAACAAAATTAATAAAAATAAAACCTTAAAAAACAGCTAGTTTTTCTTTGGTTCCTATTGGTTTTTGGGCATTACAACCATCTGAATAAATACTGTTTGCTATTATATTATGTACTTCATCAACTTGTTTTCTGCTTAATCGAAAATAATTTAAATAACGAGACTCAGAGAATTCTGATGATAGTGCAAATTCCCCATGAGTATTTCTCTTTTTTATATAGTTGCTTTTCCAAAATGATTTTTTTCTCTTTGACATGTTGAATAATAAAACTGTTTCTTCAAATTCTGTGTCTGACTCTGATTCGGAACTGTCCAGAAATAACGCCATTATTTAAATTATAAAATTCTCTTTCTATGTTCATATAATATATTCGATATTCGCACCTCAAAATTTTCGAGAAGACTGCTTCCAAATATGCGCTCACACTGCGTGACACGTATATTTTCTGACCTGTGTAGCCTGCCCTGCACTGCGTCACCTGTGTCACCTGCGTCCCAATGTGCTGCTTACTTTAGGCTTGTATATCATTTATGGTGTTTGGATTATTTATCAATAACTGTCATCTCGACATTTTTATTAAGTAATATCATCGTCTGAAAAAGACCCTTTTGCTCGTTGAACAAAGTTTTATCAGCAATAATCAAGGACACGTTTTTGACAAGGTCTTAGAGTCTCCCAAAAAAGCCTACAACAATCTGTATATAAACTATACAAAAGAATAGAGGAGAATAGAAATATGTTTTATTGTCACTGAAAATTGGACAATTTTATGGACAAAGCTTACAAAAAGTCAGAAAAAATAACAATAGCAATTTAAAATTTACTGAAATTTCATAAATCGTCAATATCACAAAATAAATATAATAAAATACAAAATCCATTGCAAAATTTAAATAAATTGCAAATTGTATAATAATAAAACCTTACGAACTATTAAGTTTAAGTTGCTGCATATTATACCCAAATATATATAAAAATACTTTAGTTACTTGTACACAAAGGTACTGTCATTTCTTGGTTATTCGTTAAGAAATTCTTTTACAGAATAATATGGTCTTTCAGATAGATAGGCTTTTGTCATTTTACGATACTTAAGGAAAAAAGTTGCAGAGTTAAGTTGCAAAGGGAGATGGTTATATTATTTTTTTGCCGATTAGAATATAGATTTTTTTACTAACTCAGTGGACAGGATCGGTAAATACACATCAAAGGTTAAATTTCTGGTGGAGTAGTCATGACTACGTCTTGCTGGAAAACACAATTAAGCAAGCAGTTTCTAAAATATATAAAGAGGGAAGAGTTAAAATCTTGCGATTTTTGAAGTAGCTTCTGCAATGTGTTATTTTACTGAGTCCAAAAAGATACCTTATTGCTCTCGTTAGTAATTTAAAAATACCATCAGACTGGGCAGCTGTACTACAACCCCAAAACGAAAGACCATATCAAAGATGAGACTCGAACAAAGATAAATATGTTAATTTGGAAGATGCTTAATTGATTTCCTTCTAAACAGATCTTATTGCATAGCAGGGTTTGGCTAGTTTATTACTTAACAAATCGATATGAAGGGACCATTTAAGGTTGCTGTCTATAAAAATACCAAGCAATTTTATAAAATCAACTGATACTGATCTAACTGTTATTAAGAAGCAAGCAAGGGTTGAAGAGTTCCCTTATAGGATAATGCAACTGTCTTATCCACGTTAAAAAGAGTAAATAAGAGTTGGACCAGGTTTTTATTTTAAGTAGAAGTTATAGCTGCATGAAAAGTTGCAATATTAGAGTTCCTTTAGGTGATACTGGTATCATCAGCAAAAAGAAAAAAAATATCGATTTTTAAGTTAGTGATGGCATTTATAAAGATAAGGAAAAGTAGAGGACCTAATAATAAATCTTGTGGTATTCCACATACAATGCTTATGTGACTAGACTAAGTATTATTTGCTTTTACTACTTGTTTCCTATTACTTAATTAAGATTGTAACCAATTCAATTTATTTTTTTATCAAATGTCGTGGTTTACTCAATCAAAGCTTTGGAATAGCTACAAAAAATAGTGGCAGTGTACAAAATGTCGTTTAGTGCTTGATAGACCTTTTATTACAAAAAACATAGCATTACTTGACATTTATTAAATAAATCGCCAAACTGAGTTTGTAATAAACTGTTGTTTTCAACGAGAAAAGACAAAACTCAGGCTTTTCTAAGTCTCTCTGTTGCGAAGCGGCTTGCAAACTAAAATTATGGTTCAAATGGCGAGCGCCCCTTATTACAGAACCAACAAATACCTTAGGGCTTAGGTCGAGTTATACCCGATAATCTCCAGCCGATAGAGCTCAGAACATAACAAGAAATCAGATAGACTTCATTCTTATCAACGATTCATCAGATAGATTCAGCACAACTGTCAAAAGGGCTTGCACATACCCTGGAGCAGATGTCCCTTTTGACCACGTACTATTAGTGGCCGTCATAAAGATCGCTCTTTCATGCAAGAACAAGCCTGAAACTCAACACCAGATAGCACTGGATAAACTGAAAGACCCAATGATACAAGCAGAAATAAGTAATGAAATAAACGCACAAATTCAAATATTGACGACAAACATTACCGAAGAACACCAACATGGAATACGATAACAAGTGCTGTAACAGGCATCATGAAAAACAACTTAGGGTACAAACGAAATAACAAGAGGCAAAAATGGATGACAGAAGAAATACTATTACTAATGGAAGAACGACGAAGACGCAAGAATGACCAAGATGGCAACAATATGTATGAAAACATTAACAGGCAAATAAAAGCAAAACTAAGAATAGCAAAAAATGAATGGCTTAAGCAACAATGTATCGATCTAGAACATTAACAACGACAGCACGACGACCGTAATTTAGATAAAAAGCTCAAGGAGACTGCTGGAATATACAGAAAACGAAGACCAACTACCATAGTTAATCAGGATAACCAGATAGTGCTGGGTAAAAAGGAGAAAATTGATATATGAGAAAATTATATCCAGGAGCTCCTCCATGACGAAAGACCCATGAGTGAAGTTTATACAGACGACCAGCTGACTGGCCCTTCAATCACCAAAGAGGAGATAGAAAAGGCAATATTAAATTCAAAAAACAATAATGCACCTGGACCAGATGAAATCCCGTCAGAAATACTCAAATTACTAGATGAAAGGGGAATTTCAACACTACACAAAATATTTAATTTAATTTATGAAACTGGCTGCTATCCTCAACAGTGGTTACGCTCTACCTTTATTCCCCTGCCCAAGAAAGTCAATGCAAAAAGATGTGAGGATCACAGACTCATTAGCCTGATGAGTCACACTTTAAAGATATTCTTAAAAATACTACATCAAAGATTATACAAAAAATGTGAATGGGACGTCATTGATTCCCAGTTCGGGTTTAGGCAAGGTTTAGGAACACGAGAAGCAATAGTAGCAACACAGGTGCTGGTCCAAAATTGTTACGATCAGAGGAAGGATGTGTTCCTATGCTTTTTAGATTACCAAAAAGCGTTTGATCGTGTCAAACACCACAAGTTAATGCAGATTCTCAAGAAAGTTGATATAGACCAAAAAGACATAAGATGCATTGAAAACTTGTACTGGCATCAAACGGCACAGTTAAAAATAGACAATTCTATATCCAAACCCATACATATAAGAAGAGGCGTTCGACAGGGATGTGTGCTTTCCCCTCTTTTATTTAACATTTATTCGGAAGCCATATTTCAAGAGTCTTTGGAGGATGCAGAGATGGGAATCAAGGTGAATGGAGTATTGATCAACAACATACGATATGCTGATGATGGTGTCTTAATTTGTGACAACATAGTCGATCTTCAACAACTTGTCACTATAATCGGAGAATACAGTAAGCGAATGGGATTAGAGATTAATACCAAAAAGACCTAAATTTATGATCATCTCCAGAAACTTAGATGCACTTGAAAACTCCACCATAACACTGAATACTAAGTCCATTGAAAGAGTGAGTAAATTTAAATACCTGGGATCGTGGCTTTTTGAAGACTGGGCATCGGACAGGGAAGTAAAATGTCGCCTTGAGCAAGCTCGACAAGCTTTCGTAAAATTCAAGAAAGTACTGACTTGTTCAGAGTTTGATCTTCAACTGAGACTAAGGTTTACTAAGTGCTACGTATGGTCAGTGCTGCTATATGGCGTAGAGGGCTGGACACTCAAAACGAGGGATATAAACAGATTAGAAGCTTTCGAAATGTGGCTTTATCGCCGTATCCTAAAAATACCATGGACAGCGAAAATCACAAATATAGTGTCCTTAAAAGAATAAACCAAGAACGCCAACTTTTCGAAACCATCAAGAAAAGGAAAACGGCGTATCTAGGTCACATCATGCGAAATGAAAAATACCAGTTCCTCCAACTTATAATCGAGGGTAAAATTGAAGGCAAGAGAGGAATGGGACGCAAGAAAATGTCCTGGCTTCGAAACATAAGGCAATGGACAGGGATTAACGACATACAATCTCTGATACATATTGCAAGAAATAGAGAATTAATGGAAAATGTGATCGCTAACATCCATTAGTGGATTTGCATCTGAAGAAGATACCCGATAATGCACGACAGTTTTTTGTTTATATTTTTGCTTAGAATTGCGAGATTATCACGTACTTACACATTAACACATTCCCTTCTCAACATTAATAGAGTTAACATCAGTCATATAATATGTATTGGTTATTAAAAATAACTCGCTCATTTCACGACATAATGTTGTATCATAGTGCAAAATAAAGTTTTTCAATTCGTAAGTGTTTTAAGTGTAATCCGAGAATTGTGATCGCCAACATAAGATAACACATTTTAATTATTTATTATCACCCGAACCAAATCAAAGGTATGCTCCAACAAGCAGTGAGCAACATTTAGGAGGAGAAATAAAATCCCCGATGTTCTACACTCTTAATAATTTAGAATAGGTAATAATACAATAGGTCTATAATTGCAGATATTCAATTTTCACCACCCATATAAGGGAGTAATGATAATAGCTGTCTTTAGGCACTCTGGAAATATACATTTTTTTCAAAGGAATCATTAACTAGTGAGACCAGGACTTTTTTGGAAGATTAAAGAAAATTTTTATGAATAGTCCATCAGTACTACAGGAAGATTTCCTTTTGATACTATTGATTGTTTGGATAAGTTCAGATTCATCAACTGGTCTTATAAAGAATGAATTCGAGACCTTTTTTGAATTGAGAAGATAAGAAATAGCCATATAGATAAAGCCATTCATTTTTCTATCGTTTTTTGTTAACATACAATGTATGAAAGAACAGTGATTTGTCTGCAACAATGTATTATAACCGTTTATTGTTCTATAGCATTTAAGTTTATGTACGCGGAATATTGGCTAAATATACGGAGAGAATCAAAACTAACAAAAAGTCTGTTAATATTTTATCAATGTTGGTTATAGTTGCAAAACTGCAACATTCTGAAAGATACAAAATCCTAAAGATAATCAGTACGTTTATAAAAATGTACAAAAAAAAATCATTAGCCTTTTTCCTATTTTCGCCATTAATGTTAGCCAAGAAATGTAACAATTTTATTTTGTGTGTGATACAAGTTTATAGTACAGATATATTATATTTCTTGAAGGTCCAGGTTCAATATTATCACTTTATATTATAACCAAAAGTTAAAACAACCGTAAAGAATCTTTTCCTTGTTTATTGTTGTATCGTAAATACCTTCATCGATTTATTGTCAATATAACGTTACTGCTTGTCACATCTTTTGTCAGGTTAATAAAATGATTTGAAACGTCTTAATATGCCGTGTGCTGTAAGTATATCAAGAAAATATGTGGAAATTTAAATTGATTTGAGAATTAAATATTTAATTTTTACCGAATTTAATTACTACATACTACATTACTATAATTCCAGAATATCAATTGGAAAGCTTATAAGACCATAGACAAAAAAATTCGGCGATCGAATTAACAATTGAAAGATGCAGTAATTGGGAAAAAAAATCATATCAATTAATATCTAAGGAAACAAAACCGGGAAATTCGAAACCAAACAGAAAAAATACGTTCACTATTTTGATTGGGAATAAGCCAGATTTTTTTTTAATTTATTTTGACGTTTTGATTTCAACTTATGTGGCTTCAGTCATTATAATTAACTTATTCTTCTTCTCAAATAGCCGGGAATATTTAAAAATTACTACAAACATCGTTTTTTTTACTTTTCTTATTTATAACTTAAAAATGATTCATTTTGGAGCAAGTTGTACTGAAATAAAATATCGATATTTAAATTTTCTATCTATAAGATACGCTAATTGGTATGTTGGTCCTAAGTGTGTCTCGCAGTTTTCCAAAGGCTGTCTACGCTAATTAATTCGTCTTTGGATTTCGCATGTTTGCGTTATCTAAATTATTGTTATCTATTGTTATATATAAACTTAGTTTTGGTCAAGTTCATCATCTTCGAACATGCAAAGTCCAATTCATTTATTATATCTGTGGCTTCTCCTAAATTATTTGTGATAAGGACCATGTCATCTGCGAAACGGAGATGGTTAAGCTTTTCGCCGTCTATTGTTACTCTTTTGTGATCTCAATTGGCTATATTAAAGCCATACTCTAATGCCTCTAATACTCTTATGAATAATTTCAGTGACAATGCATGTTCTTGC
Organism: Diabrotica balteata; assembly: GCA_918026665.1. Classification (NCBI taxonomy): domain Eukaryota; kingdom Metazoa; phylum Arthropoda; class Insecta; order Coleoptera; family Chrysomelidae; genus Diabrotica; species Diabrotica balteata. Next base: position 45,054,384 of record OU898280.1, read on the forward strand.
CTTATCCCAAGTTTTATTTTTATTGCTCGAGTTTTATTGTGTATTTTAACGGTCATAGTGGCATTTTTGTAAAGATTGTAAATAAGTTCATTATACCCATGGTCAATCCTGCTGTCATTATTGCTTCTATAAGGCTGTCTATTTCAATCGTGTAGAACGCTTTATAAAAATCTATGAAAGTGAGAACAAGTCGTTTGTAGTATTCTGTAGATTTTTCAATGACAGAGTCTTTATTGTATGAAGGTAATCATTGGTACCATAATTTGATCGGAATCTTGCCTGCTCTCTCGGTCAGTAAAAATCTATTTTTTCTATAATCTTGATGTTACTAGCCTAGTGAAGAGCTTGTATATGTGGTTTAACAGGCTAATAGGTCTATAATTTTTAAGATCCGTTCTATCTCTGTTTTTATACAAAACGATGGTTATAGCATTGTTCCATTCTTTGGGCACCTCTCTTTGAGGAAAACATTAGGACAGTGCACTCGGTGACTTTCTTGTAAGGCGTTTTTGATATTGATTAATATCTAATGGGGGTGTCCAGATACCATGGGGTTTATTTTTATTCATTATATTGTTTTCTCTTATTTTGATTTGGACTTTCGATCGTATCATTCTGTGGTCACTGCTTGTGGTAAACTTGTTAAATACTGTTATATTTTTAGAGACCAACACTTTATTCCAACACTTAGAAACACTGAATTTGTCGATTCGACTGATGAAGAGGAGGATGATCTTCCCAGCCTTTCAGATAGCAGCGGTGGCTCTGATTTCCTTTTAGATGATGACCTTATTGATGACACGGATCCTGATCCAGGCGACTACGTTTTAGTCAAGTTTGTATTAAAAAAACAATGAAGTTGGAATGTTGGAAAGTTTTGTCCTGAAAGAAAATACATTGCAAGTTAAATTCTTAAGGCGGAAGGGACTTGAAGGAAGCTGTTTCACTTTTCCAACAGTAGAGGACGTCAGGGAAGTGGACCGGACAGACATAAAAAGCTGCCACAGCCGTTCGTCAGCAGAACTGTCAGGACTGCTGACATTATAAAATTTAACCGTAGACTTGATGTTAATGTTTTCTAAATAATTGTTCTTTTTTGGCTCAATTTATTTTTGTATTTTATGTTTTTATTTAATAGAGTAGGTAGTTTAATTTGTTTTATTGTTTAATTTATTAACATTTCATAATTGGCAATAATTACTTATGCTATGCATCATAGGTGATACACCACACACATACACACGCGAAGCGTTCAACCCAACCCCTAGTGTCATGTGATATACCACTGCTAATCAGTGGGATCCACATGACCGAAGATCAAACCGGTCTCGCTTCAGAAGAGCTAGTCATTCTGAATCGGTACCTATCTGACCCCCAGGTTTTTCCTCCACCCCTTTGCTACGTGTGACATACGTAACAAAGGCTTATGAACTTTACGTAGGGCTATTTGGGTAATGAACAAAACCCTACGTATCGACATGGTTGTGGTTAAGCCACCTGAAATTAAGGGGTAGCTAGAAGCTTTTCTCCCTAGTTACTTTACTGAATTTAATTTGGTATTAGCATTGCTTTGGACCTGATGTCCCTAAAGAGTGTGTGCCCCCACACGGAGAGGCACCAACCTAGATTGGTGCCCCTCCGTACAGGGAAATGTGTGTGTTCGGGCACTCAGCTGCCGATTTGACAAAAGTTAATTTGTTCTCCTCGCCAGCTGAGCCCCCGATCGGTCTGGCCACCGAGCCCATGCTTGCCGCGCTATGGCCTCGATGCTCAGAAGTCGCGTGCTGGTCTCTCAAATGGACCTGCCTTAAGGGCCTAAGCCAACAAGTTGGCTGTACAAAGAGAGCTGACGGCTCTCTTTGTACCATTATCTTGCGTGTTAATTGTATTGTGATACGAGTCGGTATCACGTATCATATCGCGCCCGGATTATGAAAGTATATTTCATTGTCACTATAATTCACTCGCGTGGCTAGAAGGTCTTTTATCGGATTTTTTGCTTATACTAATTAATACTAAAACTTAAGTCTACGTGATTTTTTTGGTGAGTAATTACCGGTGCCCGGAACTATAAAATGCCAGACCTCAGTCCCTACCCATTTTTTTTTTTTTTTTTTTTTTTTCTACTTCTAACCCGCGTTGCCTTTGACTAGTCTGTGCCTATCTCTGTCATTATGTTGATTTTATGCTACTGGGACATATCCTGCTATCTGTTGTTTAGGCCGTCTATGTGTCGTCCTAACGTTTTCATCATAATCTATTAGCTCACGCAGCTTTCTGTTGGGGTGGTTTCTTAACTCGTTGAAGATGTCGAATGCTTTTTCGTTCATGGTGTGAAGTATTCTTTTCTGCTTTGTGTCTCTATATATGTATCGTAGAGGTACATATCTTGGTACGTTGAGTGCGTCTCTAATTAGCTGGTTTTGTGCTACTTGCAGTTTCTTTCTATTTGATTTGCATGTGTGTCCCCAAGCTGCTGATGCGTATGTTAGCGTTGGAAGGATAACACTGTTTGCTACCCTTATCTTTGTCCAGAAATTTAGTTTGCTTTTCTTGCCTATTAATGAGGCAAGTTGTATCTTTGTTAATTTTGCTTTGTGCACTATTTGATTAACATGTTCAGTGAATGTAAGCTTGTGATCAAGGGTCACTCCTAGGTATTTAGCTTGATTGCTCCATTCTATGTTTTCATTTGCTAGATTCAGTTGTGTGTTGGGTACTTGTCTTCGTTTTCTAAACATGACGGCCTGTGTTTTGTCCGGGTTAAGTGCGATTTTCCACTTTATGCACCACGCGTGTAGCCTATTTAGAGAACGTTGTAAGTCTCTGGTTGCAAAGTTTATGTTTCTGTTGCTGGTTGCTAACGCTGTGTCATCCGCGTACAAGCTGAGCAGTGTTCTGTAGTCGCTAGGTGTATCAGCTGTGTATATGGTATACAGGTAAGGGGACAACACAGCCCCCTGAGGCACACCCGCCTCCAGGGTTCCGACCTCGGATAGGGCAGGCCCTATACGAACTCGGAATCTCCGGTTTGCCAGGTATGACCCAAGGAGACATGTCATCGCCTCACTGTAACCATTTTGGTTCATTTTGTATAGTAGGCCTTCGTGCCATACTCTGTCAAAAGCTTTACTAACATCGAGGAAGGCTGCAGCTGTGTACATTTTTTCATTATATGCTTTCGTGATGTATTCGGTAAGCCTGAGTACTTGCAGTTCGCATGAATGTCTTGATCTAAAGCCGAACTGAGCTTCTGGGATCATTCCAATTGCTTCAGATTCTGATTGCAATCTTTTTAAGATTATTCTTTCTGCTAATTTGCTTAGACACGATAGTAAGCTTATCGGTCGGTAGTTTTGTGGAAAGCTCCCGTCTTTTCCCGGTTTTCCAATCATGATAACTTCTGCTTCTTTCCATCTATCTGGAAAGTATCTTAGTCTCAGTATTCCGTTTATAATGTTTGTGATGTACACTATGATTTTATTTGGTACATTTTTAATTGCTCTGTTTGTGATTTTGTCCGGTCCAGCTGCTTTCTTTGGATTTAATGCTTTTATTAGTTCTTTGACTTCTTCCGGACTTGTGTGTTCTAAGCCAATTATGCCTTTTCTTCTTTTTAAGCGTCTAGCGCTTCTTTCTACTTCTTCTGTGAAGTCTAAGTCTTCTGCAGGGTGAAAATTTTGTGTATTATTTGCTTCGAGTGTTTCTCGCATTACTTCGACTTTGTCCTGATTGGTGTAAACTATACCGTCAAGTCCGTGCAGTGGCGGTATGGGTTTTTTGTCTTTTCTGAGTATTTTTGATACTTTCCAGAATGCGGATTGGTTTGGGTTTAGCTCTTGGATATAATTGTCCCAGCATTCACTTCTGTGCTCATTTAGTCTTCTTTTAACTTCCCTGTCTAGTTCGTTAGCAATTCTTTTGTCTTCTTGGTTCCTTGTTCTTTGAGCTCTTCTTCTTTTCCTGTTTTTTTCTTTAATGAGATCTTTTAGCTCATTAGATATTTCTTCAAATCTACCTTTTTGTGTTATTTTATTTTCGGTTTTTGTACTGGCCTCAAAGGCATTTAGCATAGTTTGTTCTAATTTTGTGATACTATCTTCAAGTTGTTCTATGTTGTTAATAGTCGGAATTGCTCCGATATTTTCACTTACTACTCTTCTAAAGTTCGGCCAGTTTGTTTTCTTTGTTTGGTGGGGCTGCAGTGGATTTATTTCCACTGCGCCTAGGGTCATGACGATTACATTATGCGTGGAATCGCCTTCATTTACTGTTTGTATTTCGTGTTGTTGCCCTATATTGTGCAGAATTGCTATGTCGATGTGTGAGGGAAATTCTCCGTGATAGCATGTTGGGTCTGTAGGACCCGCTACAATGGTGTTGTTTTTGTTTTCGAGATAGGCACAGAGTCGTCTACCGTTCGCATTTGTTCGTCGGTCGTACCAGTTGGGCGATCTAGCATTCAGATCGCCGATAATTATCGTCGGTTCATCGGAGTTTAGTATTAGATCGAGATCTTCTCTAAATATCGGCTCGTTAGGCCTCACGTACGCCGAAACAATTTTCAGCGTCTCGTTAGGCATAACGATTCGTATTATTGTAGCTTCCATGGTGACCAGGCCAAGTGGTGTGGGCACTAGATGGTGGTCTATTTGCCCTCTTATCATAATGGCCGTGCCACCTGATCGCGCTCTGTGATCGTCTCTATAGATGACATAGCCTGGAATTTTGGTTTTAATTCTTTCGACTAGTTTAGTCTCTTGTAAGGCCATGACATCTATAGCGAGTCTGTTGGTAAACTCGTCAAGAATGTTTAGTTTCGACCGAATCCCGCCCGAATTCCACGATCCGATTTTTAGCTCGTCCAACTGTACTGGCATTATCCACACTTACTCATCGCCTCGAAAGCACGGGTGAAGTTTTCAAACATACCATAAAATTGGTTTGTCATTTCTTTAAATTTGTTGTTCATGATATTCATGATTTCTTCTGTTGAGGCATTAGTTGATACAGCTTCTGTTACAGGAGCAGCGTTGGGTGTTTTGGCTGCTTTAGTTGCTGCGGCGTAACTTAGGTTAGGCCGTGTTGTTGGTGCACTTGGTGCATCCTTGTACCTTGGCGGTACCGTTTGTTTGGCTTTCTTTTTGGGTGCTTTGGTGCACCCCCTGTAACTTGCTGTGTGTGCTCCTTCGCAGTTAGCACACTTGGCCGGGGTTTCTCTGTCCTTTGGACAGTCGGAGGAACGGTGATAGTCCCCGCATTTTACGCAGCGAGAGGCGCAATGGCAGGCGCTAGAACCATGGTAAAAGTCCTGGCAATTGTAGCATTGAACTACGTCTCTTTTTTGTTTGTGTTCATCTTCGACTCTTATACGAAGATAACAGAGATTTGTTATTTGTTTTGCTTTTTCGGCATCCTCTTCGGCTACCGTTATTTTGAATAGAGGGAGTTGCACCTTTTTTCCCTCTCTTATTCCGACAACTGTTTCGGCTTTGATAGCTTCAATGCCTTTGTTCTCCAGCTCTATTAGTAGCGTTCTTAACTCAATTTTGGTGTGTAATCCGCGGATTACCAACCTTTTGTTTTTTGGTGCATCAATTGGGTATGCGATAAAGTTTACCGCAGGACGATGTTCCTCTAGGATTTTGACCATTCCTAAATACCCATCTCTGTTTTTGGTCTGTATGACGACAGACCGCCCTGACTTTGCGAACTTGTTGTCCGACTGAATGGATTTCTCTGCGGCTTTCCGCAGGATATTTTGGCTTTCGCCCACTGATTTTAATATTATAGCTGGAGGCTTTGGTTCTTTAGGTGTTTTATCAGTGGGTACCACTGGATCGTCGTTTTTGTTTGTTGTCGGTTCTTTGTTTAGGGCTCTTTTGGATTGACGTGATCTAATCGCGTCATCCAAAATTTTTTCTTGTCGCTTTTCGACAATTTCTCTTTGTTTTTGCGCAGCGCTCACAGTTTCTGTGGGCGTGGCTTTATCGTTGAGTTTAGCAGTGGTATTTTGCTTTTTTGATTTTGTGGCTACTTTTTGCCAGGACTCCTCGCATTGTTCTTCAATTATCTGGGGCTTTTTAGCCTCATCCAATTGTTTGGCGATTTTTTCAGGTTTAGTTACCTTGTTTTCTCGCCATTCATCCTCGCGCACGCGCTTTACGGGGACTGTTGTTTCTTCTCTTTGCTCTGTTAATTGCAATATTCTTGCAATTAACTTTTTATTTTCTTCTTGCAACTCCTTGAGTTGCTCGACTAATGCCTCGACTTTGCGATCGTGCGATCTTTGCATGTCGTCCATTTTTTGGACGATCATCTGCAGCGTCGTTTGTTCCTCCTCTTTTTCTTTATGTTTCTTGTTTTCTGTCACAGAGCTTAGCTCTGGACTGGGGCACGGTCGCTTTTTTCTCCCGTCTTCGCTGCGACGAGCAGTGTGGACATTGTCGAAGAAATTACGTTTTGAATTAAAGTCATCTAATTCTAGGTTGGATGCAGTTGACTGACGGTCAACAGCATCGTTACATTCATTATCCGAAAACGGATCTTCGACTAGGGTGTCCATCTCTGACATAGTCGGAGATGGAGGGGTTGGTGGGATGGAGTCTGGAGCTGTATCTCGTGATACATACTCTGACCCTGCTGGGTTATGGGATTTGGGTGTCTCGACATGAGCTGGAGGCTCTGTGGTCTCATGAGAGGCCGACGACATTTTAAAGATCTGTCTATTTGGTAGATCGCTGTTTTTTGTTTGTCCACCCGACACGTGTCGAGTGGATTCTGGGTGCCTTCCCAGACCCTGACTCGGTTGTTCACTCCTGTTTCCAGGAGGGTGCCTCTTGCCGTTTCTCACTTTACAGGCGCAGGGGCCGTTGCTGTCCGACCTAGGTTCAAAACTAGGCCTTACAGTGTCAACCCTGTCGACACCATGCAAAGATCCCGAATCTTCGTGAAAGCTAATTATTATAGCCCTCCGAGAGAGGCCTATAAATTCAACCTCTCTGCGGTTTAAGCTATTAATAAACTCGCATTCACTCTTCTCTTTGAATTGCGTCAAGCGCCCGAGCCACTGCGGTGTCTTACCCACCGCTGGAGCTGATAAGCTCCGTTAAACTCAGGTCAGTTGCCACTCCTCAAAGAACACGTCCTCGCTGCTCGGCTACTCGAACCGAACTTGTACATCATAGGTGATACTTTATCCCAGGGATTAAGTAGCCCCCTCTCGGGGATCAAGTATCCCTCATGGACAGGGGTTCTTGAACCGCACTAGTGTTTTACAAGAACTGATCTACCTTATTTGCTCTACAAGAAAGATTCTAGGTGAACACCCAGTGGAAGGAGATAACCACATTATGAACTTGTTTAGTGAAATTAAGAAAATACCTATTATGGTCTGAAATAATCTTTAAACACTAAAACAGGGATCAACCGTCCACCCTCTCCCCTATCGATTTTTCACAATTTTTTTTTTCAAAACGAGTTCCAGATTGGAAATTAAAACGGCAAAACAAAAATAAAAAGATAATTATTATTACAATTCATTGTTTTATTCCTACGTATAAAACATTTATATTTCCTATTATTATTACTAGAGTTAATTTTTCGTAATTTACTTAAATGATTTTATTTAAATTCCCAGTTACGCTCCTGGTTGCAAAAGATATATTCAGGATTTAGCCAGCTATTGTTTACTCTGTAAGGAATATGGGAATATAAACAAGGAGAGTCAAGTAGTTTAATTTATTTACTTTGAGATAGAAAGGATTTATATCCATTCGAAATCCATATCGGTTACTGTGGTATTTTGAAATCAGCTTTATGTTTACTAAACTACTGGAATAGTATTTCATATTGATATTTTAGATTTACATAAAATATAATCGTATATTTTATTACAACCGAAATAAATTTTATATTTCGTAGGTTTATTTCTATAATCCACTTCATTTCTAGTTAAACCGTCTGGTCTTGCCTATGTCTAATATCTACAGGGAGCTTTTTAAAAAAAGGTGTTCATTATTATTTAAACAATTACAGCTCATTATGAAATTCATAGAAATAAAACAGTGGATAAATTTGCAAAGGATGCTAGTACAACAGGGGAAACGTAGAAGAAAACTGATCTACAATGGTTTAAGAAAAAACACAAGAAGCAATTGCAACAGGAATATGATAATCACTGAAAGAAATGAGATTTCCTGATATCTAACCACAAATTCGTAGAAACTCATAGTTAACAATATTACAAATCGGCACTTCATTACGATCTTAAACATAACGAGAAACAAACATGGTCTTACCTAGCCCATAAAAATAAACTAAGATCGGTCTTTTCTAGTTAAACCGTCTGGTCTTGCCTATGTCTAATTTCTACAGGGAGCTTTTTAAAAAAGGTGTTCATTATTATTTAAACAATTACAGCTCATTATGAAATTCATGGAAATAAAACAGTGGATAAATTTGCAAAGGATGCTAGTACAACAGGGGAAACGATAGAAGAAAACTGATCTACAATGGTTTAAGAAAAAACACAAGAAGCAATTGCAACAGGAATATGATAATCACTGAAAGAAATGAGATTTCCTGATATCTAACCACAAATTCGTAGAAAACTCATAGTTAACAATATTACAAATCGGCACTTCATTACGATCTTAAACATAACGAGAAACAAACATGGTCTTACCTAGCCCATAAAAATAAACTAAGATCGGTCTTTTCTTATTAAATAATGACCAATTATTACTATTGCCTAGTGAGCTTTTAATTATTTATTTCACTTGAAATATCTGCCTAGATGTCCACTTCTATATCGCTAAAGAAATATATATTAAGGCGTAGGCCCCAATTATTTAAAGGTTTTTATTCTTGTTTTGTTGTATAATAATATAAGCTACTCTGTTGATTTTGTTTTCTATCTCCATAATACTTTTAGTAAATTTTCTATGAGTCGACGAGTCTAGAGAGTTTTTTCACGTTCAAAGCGACTGTGAATAACCGTTATGAAAAACCCTTTTAGGGCGAAATACGTATAAGCAGATACACAGATGCACTATATGTGAAATCAAATTTTAACTGTCTTTTCCTTTTATTCCAATATACTCTGTATGAGTGCTACGAGTAGATAGCGGGTAGCACTCCTCTACGCTCCCGGTAGATGACGGGCTGCTACAGGGAGTGGCGTCCCTGCCGTACGCTAGCTACTGACTTTCTCCTATGTCCAAGCCTTTAGGAGAGGCCAGGTCCCCAACCTATCTTCCTACCATTTTCCAATCCTTACCACATCCCGATATATCCCGCTACCAACCCGCACTGGCCAGCGTGGTAGTGAAATGGCTAATTTTCCCCGTAAATGACATGACACAAACTAGAAAAAGGCCCTTAGTCCCCGGCGGCCTAACGGTCCCTGGTGACGGTAGCCACCAGATTGGACCAAGGGCAGAGGGTGCAAAGAATCACCGGGATAGACACGGCTACCATGGACAACGAACATTGCATATTGCCACTTATAACGTAGGAACGCTTGCAACCGAAGATAAGCTCATTGAATTACAGGAAGAACTTAACTGCATAAAATGGGATGTATTGGGACTTTCCGAAATACGAAGAAAAGGAGAGAACCAATTAGTTTTCAAATCAGGGCATCTGCTACATTCCATCGGAGAAAACGATAAGGCAGTTGGCGTCGTAGGCTTTCTCGTGCACAAGAAACACCTAGATAAAATTATAAAAATAGAGAGTGTAAGCTCAAGAGTTGTGTACCTCATATTAAAACTGAACGAGAGACGCTCTATTAAAATTATCCAAGTATATGCACCCACGACGAGCCATAGCGATGAAGAAATCGAAAACTTTTATGAAGATATAAATAGAGCTATAGAAAAAGATAAAACCCACCACCTAATCTTAATGGGCGATTTTAACGCTAAACTTGGATTTAAAGAAGATAACGCAGAAGTGGCTATGGGCTCATTTGGATACGGTGAGCGAAATGATAGAGGAGGTGTGCTACTACATTTTTTGTTGCATCATCGGCTCTATGTGATGAACACATTCTTCAAAAAGAACCAACAACGTAAGTGGACGTGGGCTAGTCCAGATGGCATAACAAAAAACGAAATTGATTTCATCATCACAAACAGAAAAAATATTGTCCAAGATGTTACAGTAATTAATAAAATCATTGTTGGGAGTGACCATCGGTTGGTTAGAGCAAAAATAATGATCAACATTAGACAAGAGAGGACAGCAATGATAACAGAGAGGCATTCTAATAAATGGAAATCGATAGAATATAGAGTAGCTTATCAAATCTCATAACTTCAGAACTGAAAGAAGTAGAACATCTAAATGAAAATGCATTATATATATAGAGGTGACAAACATGCGAATAAATAGTGCGATTCGAAACGCTCATGAAAAATATAAGGAAAAAGAAAAAACAAGATGGATAAACTCACTCAAGCTACTAAAGATCTTATAAACAAAAGAAGAGAATTGAAAGACAAATACACAGATAATTTTGTAACACTTAGACAGTTAAACAAAGATATCACAAAATCCATTCGAAAAGATGTCAGAAATTACAACACTGAATGCATAACTCAAGCCATTGATAAAAATAAAAGTTTAAAGGTTCTGCGCCGACAAATGACTGAAGGATCGAAAAATATTTGTAAACTTGTAAAGAAAAAAGGAAACTACAACAAATAAGGAAGATATTTTAAAAATTGCTCAAGATTTTTACTCAGAATTACAGAAGCGAGAAGAACTTCCAGATCCTGATCAAAATCAAATACCAAAAGTTCAAAATGTAGGCTCAGAAGACATCCCAGATATCACAACAGAGGAAATAAAATCAGCTCTCTCGGAGATGAAAAACAATAAATCACCTGGAGAAGATGTGATAGTCAGTGAACAAATCAAAGAAGGAGGATACGTTACTAAATGTGTTAAAAAGATGTTCAATGCTTGTTTGACAAGAGGCGTAACCCTCCCAGTGGCATAAGCAATAATAACCATAATGCACAAAAAGGTGACATTTCAGATTAAAGAACTACAGACCGATTAGTTTGCTCTCTCCATACATACAAACTATTCATGAAGATAATAACAAAACGGCTTGTAAACAAACTGGATAGTTACCAACCTTGTGAACAGGCTGGGTTCCGCTCCAGATACGGAACAAATGATCATCTGACAGTTATAAAAACGCTAATAGAAAAGTGTACAGAGTATAACAAGCCTATCTTTCTTATATTCGTAGATTATGAAAAGGCGTTCGATACTATAGATCATCATAAAATGCTTCGAGCATTGGCTGACTGCCGCATTGACTACCGATATATCGCCTTGATTAAAAGTATTTACGAAACTGGTACAGCTTGTGTCCGCCTTCATGAAGATACCAAGAAGTTTCGAATAGAACGTGGAATTAGACAGGGTGATACTATCTCCCCTAAATTGTTTACAGCTGTTCTTGAATATATGTTCAAGCAAATGGAACGAGAGCATAATATGGGAATTAATATAAATGGGGAAGATCTGAACCACCTAAGATTTGCCGATGACATCGTTTTAATATCTGATAGAGTTGATAAAGCTACAAAAATGCTGCACACGCTCTATAAAGTGTCAAAAACAATTGGTCTTAAAATTAACACCTCAAAGACAAAATTTATGACCAACCTTGTAGTCAGCGGTAAAATTCTGATTGAGAGCCATAGCATCGACCAAGTAATAGCTTACAAATATCTAGGCCATGAGATTCGCTTAGGCCGAGATAATCAGACAACTGAAATACAAAGAAGGATAGGTCTCACATGGGCTGCCTTTGGTAGATTGAATAACATTTTCAAGTCTAGTATCCCAGTTTGTTTAAAAAGAAAGGTTTTTAACCAGTGCGTTTTACCGGTTCTTACATATGGTGCAGAAACACTGACTCTGACAAAAAGAACAATAGATAAAATAAGAGTTACACAACGCGCTATGGAAAGATCAATATTAGGTATTACCATCAGAGATAAAGTACCAAACCTAGAAATAAGAAGAAGAACAGGAGTCACAGATGCAGTTGAAAAAATAGCCATGGCTAAATGGGCTTGGGCCGGACATGTTGCCAGATTAACGGATGATAGATGGACCAGAAAGATTCTGGAATGGCGACCAAGGCAAGATGCATATCGAAGCAGAGGACGACCACCGACTAGATGGACGGATGATATCAAGCGCATCACCACAAACTGGATGCAAGAAGCTCAAAATAGAAATAGGTGGAAAATTTTACGGGAGGCCTACGTTCAGTAGTGCACAAATATAGGCTAATTAATGATGACTCTGTACGAGTACTAAAAACCAATTCGCTAAGAATATTTTTGCTTAGTTGAGGAGATATGTTGTGGAATGCAATTTTTAGATTCCACATGTCTCTAATAATATCTTTTATCAACGTCTGTTTTGCCTTGCAATTCTTAGAAGGCACAGATTAAAGCAAAAATCTGAATTGGTTTCGAAAATTAGTTTACGGATTTTATAAGATACGTTTTACAGACGTTTTACAGGCAAAAACTATTGTTATAAGAAAAACAAAGCAAAATCAGCTGTACAACTTCAAATTTTTCATCAGTTACCCCTCATTCAGATATCTGTATATGATTTTTACGTGAAATTAATCATTTTTTTTCAGATAGATAGATAGAATTTATTCGTTTAGAAATTTATATAATGTATACAACATTACACAAATTTATCTGAATAGTAAAAAAAATTATACAAATGTATACACAGATTAAAAGTTTAGTACATTAAAAATTACATTAAAAAATGCATTACAAGACATACAATAAAAATTTAAAAATTCTTTGATACTAAAATGCAAATGTAAAATTCATGGCTAACTAGAAATCTTTTTAGAACTTGTTCAAAGCATTTAATAGGGCCAAGATGCATATTATGTGTTGAACTTATTAAAACTTTAATCCCAATGTAGCTAGGAGCATGATGTGGCTTACATGATGTAGTTGGTGATACCTTAAACATAGTTCGTAGTATTTTTTTGAGATATAAAGCTCTATTTATATATGAAGATGAGTCACAAAATACTTAAGCAGTACTGAAGGACTGACTGCACCAAACCATAGTACATTAGTTTTAATATACGAAAGGATGCTGTATCGCTTATATTCTAATTACAAGTAACGACTACTTAGTGTTGAGGTTACTTTTATCTATGTGATCTTCCCAACTTAGCTTTGTATCTAGTATCAGTCCTAAAAATTTTATTACTTCAGCATTTAAAATGGACTTGTGATTAATATATAGATAAGGATCACAGCCAGGAGCTATATTCTTTGGTAAAATTCTCATAAAACTCGTTTTTGTTATGTTTAATTTAAGGCCGTTGTCTTTGCAATACTTGCTAAATTTCTGAGATGTTGTATTGCCCTTGCTAACAAGCTGATCAAACTGACGATGTAATATAATGAAGTTTGTATCATCTGCATATTCAATAATTTGATTGGGAGTAGTGCAAACTTGGTTCATATAGTTGATAAACTTGTGTATCAGTACAGTTTAAGTATTGGCTCACCATTAGGAGGTCTTCCTCTTCTTCTTCACTTGCTTTACAACTCGGGGTGAGTCTTCGACGCATCCATTATCGCCCTCTATCCTCTACGATCTTACGCTTCTATTTCCCATTGTTGTACCCCAATTCTAGATAAATCGACTTTAAGATCATTCTTCCATCTTTTTCCTCGGTCGGCCTACTGATCTTCTACCATCTGGTCTTTCAAAAAACACTGTCTTTAACAATCTGTTATCCTCTGATTGCACCACGTGACCTGCCCATTTTATTCGGTTTGCCTTGATATGTCTACTATGTTTTCAGTTACATACACAGTCACCAATTCAGCATTGCGGCGTCTTTTCCGATTCCCTGTGAATTCACCAGTAGGAGTTGATGTTTGTATGTATCTTTTAGGCAGTATAGTGAGAAATATTAGCATTATCTGATTGTTGTTTTATCTCTGTATTTCGCACATCAAAATAACATTACTTCTATTTATATTTTTATTTATATGAATATATATGAATTATATCTTCGTCTAAACATTTAAGTAAACTTAGTTTATGAACTATTGCGCATTCCATTGCAATTTATGTTTTATATTCTTCAAAAGTAAGTTTTTGCCAAAATATTATTTTTTAAGGAGCATATTACTCAGCAATTAACGTTTGAAGGTTAATATTCATCTGTTATAATTATGCAATATCATTTTCATAAAAACACACACATACATAGTATATAAAATATATTTGTATTACTTGGGGTTAGAGTTATTTTCGTAATTAACTTGTACTATTTTAATAAATGTTTTCAAGATTTTATTTAATATGACAATGACAATGAACAGATTAAACACAAATTAAAAATATTCTTTTTATGGGCTTATACTTATTTGGTAACAAGGTCGCATAAGATTTCTTAAGAGGTCTTCTTAGAATCTGTTCAACGGGTTTTTCAGAATGATTTAAAATTTAAACTAGTTACATTTTTATATCAATGAATTGATTGCTAGAAGACACTTATGATGCATTTAATAAGATAATCATTTATAATTATCTTATACATTCACCTTTGGTTCTGAAACTATTTATTTTCTTGTGGAATGTTTTACAATGAATAGTTTATATTTGGTATACAGGGTGATCCTTAAGTAATTGTACAAAAGGAAACCGTACATTCTGCACTTTAAAATATTACGATTTAAGTAATTTTGCTTAAGTAAAATGTTGATATTAAGAAAGATACAGGGTGTTAAAGTGTAATCATTGATTGAACAAAACAAGACTTATTTTTAATTGTAAAAAGCATTCGTGACATCAGCCTACTATAAAATTTCCAGTAATGCATTGGGGTTGTCTACTGGCATCAAAACACTGCCTTTAAAAAAACATGGTAGGTACAATAGCTGACACTGTAGACTAGCACTTAGCTTCATATAATTTTTTCTATATTTTTTAAATAAAGCGCTTCTTCCGTGACGCTCACCTCAGGATTTTACAATAAAGAAAAAGTAATACAACGCCAGCATAGAAACTTATAAAAGCGATATATAAAGGAAATTGTAAACATGATGACGGCCAACTTCTGAACACAAACACGGCACTCAAAGAAGAAGATAGAAGCTTCTCTCTAATAAGACATTTAGCAACCATAATAAAGCATTTCGGGATATAACATTATCATATTTGAGTTGTTTTAATAAGCACAAACTAATAATTATGCTTATTCACAGGTATTCACTGCTTTACCGCAAAATTATCACAACTAAGAATGATTATGCAGCTGACTTATAAAATACGATTATCTCGAAAACGGTTGAATTTTGAAGTTACTAACAAGTATACCTTTTCTTTGTAAAAATAATGTGTCTTTAATATTTTTTAATAAAAATGGGGCTAACTTAAAAGAAAAAAAATTAAGCGCAAATTTATGCCACATATGTGGCATATGTGGCGCCCTCTATCAGCTACATCAAATTATGCATTAAATTATAATTGCTCCTACTCAAAAGCATCCAATTGTAAATTTTTTGTCCATAAATATTCACAAACTTGAAAGTTATAGCGAAAAATAAAATTTTAAATTTCCACTTTAACACCCTGTATCTTTCTTAATATCAACATTTTACTAAAGCAAGTTGACTTAAATCTTAATATTTTAAAGTGCAGAATCTACGGTTTCTTTTTGTACAATTACTTAAGGACCACCCTGTATATAATTTTACTTATTACTTTAAGCCATAGTAAATTTTACCTAAAAGTACATTTTTTAATTGTGACGTTTCAAGTTCCGATCCAGAATTCGTTTTAAAAAAATATGAAATAAAAATATTAAGTTAAAAAAATATATAACTTGTACAATATTGTTTTTGACAAAAATGTAATTGTAATTACAAACCCATGGTGAGTTATTACCGTACATAAAATATTTAGTGTAAAATTGTTTTATTTCTTAGGCTAGAGACATGGTGGAGCGACGAGTCATGAGTCAAGCGGCGAGTCTAGCTACGTGTTTTTTCGATAAAAGATGCTAGCGGTACTTCTTCTTCTCGTATTTCGTATACCCTATAAGAGCGTCGGATTGCAGCAGCGCTTCATATGAGTATAGTGAAACATAGAGTTACGGGACGGAAGAAACGTCCATTAGAAGTCAATAAATGATCTTTTTCTTATTGCACCGTCTCCTTTCGAATGTTGGCGATCCAAATGGCAATTGTAGCTTTGGAAACGACTACACCAAAAGTTTCTGTGGATGAGCGGTCAAACCATTTTCTCAGGTCTTTCGACCACGAGTTCTGGCGTTTTCTAATTGATCTTTTGGCCTGCACTTCAGCTTCCAATATGGCTTGGAGTAATTCATATCTTTTACTTCTCAACACATGACCCAGGTATTATATTTTTCTTTCTTTGATTATGCTGAGTAATTGTTTTTTGTTTACATGACCATTAGTACTTTTTGTATCCATGGAATCCTCAGCATCCGTCTGTATATATACATTTCAGAGGCATCTATTATTTTTTCTGTTTTAGAGTCCATTGGCCAACTTTCAAAGACAGCAGCAAAACAGAGAAAATGTAGCATCTGATCATTCGAATTCTGAACTCTAGACTATGGTCTGATCTTGTAAAAAATGTTCATGAGTGTTTTCCTCGCTTGTTTGATTCTTGACCAAATTTATTTTTTTTGAACAAAACAAAAACAAAAGACGAAACAAAAGACAAAACCTACCATAGTCGCAAACATACTATACATAAAAGATAAAAAAACAAATTAATAATATTACAAAAAAATACATAAAAATATGGATATATTTATGTCATGGTATAAAAACAAGTAATAATGCGGTGCATACTAATAATTAATACAATTATGAATACAAAGCACACATGAAATAAATCGGTGTTAACAAAATACAAATATAAGAATATAGTAAATAGTAAAGAAAACAAAATAAATGCCAAATGTTCAATTGACAATGTTCAATTGCGATCGCGGCACAAATGAGATAATGTTCCAAACAAGTATCAAATAAATACACCAAGTGCGCGTACTTGATATATGCAGTAAGTTATATATATATATATATATATATATATATATATATATATATATATAGTATATATATATATATATCTATATATATATATATATATATATATATATATATATATATATATATATAGTTTGAGTTTAGTTCTTGAACCTTAATATATATTTTTTAGTGGATTCTTCTAGGGCTTAGGTTCATAAAAAAAAATTTAGTTTGATACTAAGACATTTTTATATATATTTTTTCCGACGTTTCGGCAGGAAATCCATGCCTTTTTCAAGAATATATATTGAAATCATGAATGTGTTGCTTGTGTGAGTCCATATCAAATAGGTAAAGAAATAATAATAAGACTTACTCACAATCAATTTAATTTAACAATCTGACGACCGGTTTCGCTTTCTATAATTTGCAAAGCATCTTCAGGTCGAGATACAAAGTTAAACTAATGCTGCAATAAAATAAACCCAATTAGGGTGGTGTCTCATAAAGATAAAATAAACAAATAAATAAATTAGTTCATACAAATTATAGTAATTATGCCAATATTACATGTCTGTGGTTTTCAAAATGAATAATTTGAATATATAAAAGGTAGTAACAGACAAGGTAAGGCCCACAATTGGTATAAAGTAGCAATCTTTTGTTGTAATAAATTAATAAATGAGCAAATAAATAAAACAAAACAAAACAAACATTACTTACATGCCGGTACTCTATTAATTGATGGATGGTAGGTCATGGTTGCAAAAATCATGTATTGTTGATTGGAGAACTTTAATGAGCTATTGCAGTTGTTTTGACAATAAACGGGAAGTTCTTGAGGAGAACAGATTTGATCCAATGAATTAGAGATAGGTATATTGTTGTTGTTTGTCAGATGAAAGTGATGTTCTTTACTATTGTATTAATTAAATTATTTACACTTATAACAGAGATATATTTTTTGGAATGTGTGTTATTTATTGAGTATTTATGTAATGAAGGAGACAGTTTTATGACAATGAATAAGAGTAGCTGTACCGATTGTGTGGTTGTGCAATTTTTGACTTGCAATTATCAAGTCTATTGGCAAAATTATTAAAGTATTGTAAAGTCAACTATGTAAAAAGGTATATAAAAAGTATATAAAATTATTATAACTTAAGAATGATCAGGGACAAATTAAACACACATTAACAGGAAACAGAAACACTAAATGACGGGACAAACATTGAATTTAAAACTAACACTTGGGGATGGAAGAAACTGTTAGCACTACATCTCACTTGTTGGAAGAAATGAGTTTTTTCATATTTAATCTATTAGATTTAAGAGGTAAATTTGACATATGTAGGTTGAAGTGTGACAGTTCTTCTTCTCTTACTAAATACTGTAAGTTTAGTTATTCAGTATTATGGAGTATGTTGATATTAATGAATGTATCAAAATTTGTTTTAATTTAGAAATCAAAAGTAAATTGATGTTTTAATATTGGCATACTTTAACAATTTTAATTAGTAAGTTTCAAATTCAAAAATTTTTTATGGTAACAATGTGAATAATTGAAATACATCATTTGTTATAACTAACCAATTTTAGTCTAAATATTTCAGAACAAATTAAAATGATTATTTAGTAAATACAAACAAGTGTACTTGTAATTGAAAGATATAACAAATTTACAAATTGCCTGAGAATTTTTTTATTTGAAATGATTGTCGGTCTGAGCTATCTATTATGGTGTATGAACATTTCTTAAAATATTTTTATTTAAATTGTAATAATTAATAATTAAATAAAGTAGTAATTGGGTGAATATTGATGATTATTTAAATTTTGAATTCGAGTAATTGACTGACTTAAATCTTGAATAATTAGTTGGCAATACTAATTTATGACAATTGGAACCGGAAATTGATTCCATCCCCGGGCAGCAGGTACACATTTAAACCGGTGTAAAATATATTTTATTTCAATTCTTTGTCTCATACGAACAGACATTCCTCAAACCGACAAGAACACTGGTGAGTTTTTTACAGTAGTTTTAGTAAGAATTTTTAAAAATTTTTGATTAAAATTAAAATCTGTTTTTGAAAGGTAATGTTTCTATTTAAATTTTAATCTATACAGTGATTATGAATAGTATAGATATATGTAATCCGAATAGCTGTCTGAACATTACATATAATAATACATACACATAATAATTACATTACATAATATATACCTTTTTACATAGTTGACTTTACAATACTTTAATAATTTTGCCAATAGACTTGATAATTGCAAGTCAAAAATTGCACAACCACACAATCGGTACAGCTACTCTTATTCATCATCATTGTCATTAAACTGTCTCCTTCATTACATAAATACTCAATAAATAACACACACTCCAAAAAAATATATCTCTGTTATAAGTGTAAATAATTTAATTAATACAATAGTAAAGAACATCACTTTCATCTGACAAACAACAACAATATACCTATCTCTAATTCATTGGATCAAATCTGTTCTCCTCAAGAACTTCCCGTTTATTGTCAAAACAACTGCAATAGCTCATTAAAGTTCTCCAATCAACAATACATGATTTTTGCAACCATGACCTACCATCCATCAATTAATAGAGTACCGGCATGTAAGTAATGTTTGGTTTTGTTTTATTTATTTTGCTCATTTATTAATTTATTACAACAAAAGATTGCTACTTTATACCAATTGTGGGCCTTACCTTGTCTGTTACTACCTTTTATATATTCAAATTATTCATTTTGAAAACCACAGACATGTAATATTGGCATAATTACTATAATTTGTATGAACTAATTTATTTATTTGTTTATTTTATCTTTATGAGACACCACCCTAATTGGGTTTATTTTATTGCAGCATTAGTTTAACTTTGTATCTTGACCTGAAGATGCTTTGCAAATTATAGAAAGCGAAACCGGTCGTCAGATTGTTAAATTAAATTGATTGTGAGTAAGTCTTATTATTATTTCTTTACCTAATATATATTGACTAAAAAAAAACAATTCTATGACAGACATAATATGGTTTAAAAAACAAACTTTTGACTTACCAAGCATGTAAAGATTTGGTGTTAACAATTAGACGTCACAATTAAAATAATATTAAAACATAGGACATACCCACTAAGTCACTAAAAGTAAAATGTATTTTAAATCTAATGTGTTGTTTACTGATGTTAGCTTATCGTTTAAACAATGTTATTTTAACATCATAGGCGTTCTGAGATTGACTTATGTATATTTAAATTAAGTTAAAATATATTTTGTTCAATATATATAAAGATGTCAAAAATTTGAACAAATATATTTTAACTTAATTTAAATCTACATAGTCAATCTCAGAACGCCTATGATGTTAAATAACATTGTTTTAAACGATAGCTAACATCAGTAAACAACACATTAGATTTAAAATACATTTTACTTTTAGTGACTTAGTGGGTATGTCCTATGTTTTAATATTATTTTAATTGTGACGTCTAATTGTTAACACCAAATCTTTACATGCTTGGTAAGTCAAAAGTTTATTTTTTAAACCATATTATGTCTGTCATAGAATGTTTTTTTTTAGTCAATATATATTCTTGAAAAGGCATGGATTTCCTGCCGAAACGTCGGAAAAAATATATATAAAAATGTCTTAGTATCAAACTAAATTTTTTTTTATGAACCTAAGCCCAAGAGAATCCACTAATATATATATTATATATATATAATATATATATATATTATATATATATATTATATATATTATATATATATATAATTTGTAGTCTCAGCAATTGGTCTGTGTGAAATAAAACTCTATTTGTTATTTCTCAATATTTCGTCACGATTTTGTGACTTCTTCAGGAGAAAACTGTAAATTTATTATAATTATTATATTATGTAAACAAAATGAATATTTCAATACTTACAACTTAAGATTAAAAATTTTAAATTTTGATAACATATCCAATTAGATAAATGACATTTTTTTTTATTTGAATTTATTTGGGAGTTATGGTAACCGCAGTATTTTATAGAGTGAATTCCCATTGTACAATTTTTAGCGAATAAGTTTTAATAAACAATTACATATTGTGACAGTATTATCCATATAATAAGGTGCAAAAGTAGAATATTGAGAAAGAATCAGGAACATGGTAAATTGATCTATAAAATGTAATTGATGGTACGTAGAATAATATAGATCAATTTACCATGTTCCTGATTCTTTCTCAATATTCTACTTTTGCACCTTATTATATGGATAATACTGTCACAATATGTAATTGTTTATTAAAACTTATTCGCTAAAAATTGTACAATGGGAATTCACTCTATAAAATATTGCGGTTACCATAACTCCCAAATAAATTCAAATCAAAAAAAATGTCATTTATCTAATTGGATATGTTATCAAAATTTAAAATTTTTAATCTTAAGTTGTAAGTATTGAAATATTCATTTTGTTTACATAATATAATAATTATAATAAATTTACAGTTTTCTCCTGAAGAAGTCACAAAATCGTGACGAAATATTGAGAAATAACAAATAGAGTTTTATTTCACACAGACCAATTGCTGAGGACTACAAATAATATATAACACAGTACGGTCGAGAATAATTTGATAAATAAAAAATGATATATATATATATATATATATAATATATATATATATATATATATATATTATATATATAGATATGTATATATATTATATATTATTATATATATATTTATATATATATATTATATATATATATATATATATATAATATATATTATATATATTATATATATATATATATATATATGGTTTTATATAGTGTTCATTACCCCATAAAAATATAGCACTGGGGCTATCGCAAATTACGCCTTCAGCGGCCGACTTCAACTACCAAAGTTCGTGATGCACATTAGCGTCTTTCTTGGTCACAGGAGCGATGCGGAATCAGGTACTCTTAACACATGTGTCCGGGTTAAAAGACAGAACTCGACTCTTGTGTATGGAATGCAAACCCTTATCTTAGGTACACATACATGTGGTGATATTTGGAAGATGGCTTCTTGAAAATTTATTTCTTAAAATAGCTGCATTATTTCGTATAGGCAAATCTGGTTTAAATATACTACCAGGAGAATCGAAACTAACAAAAAAGCTGTTTATATTTAATAAATGTTTATGTATAGTTGCGAAACTACAACAATAGAAAAAATTAATTTTTCCGTTAACCCTTTTTTTAAACTTAATAACTTAAGTATCATTGAAATATCCATATAATAAAAAAACCAAGGCAACATCTGCAAACTTGCAACTTTTTGTAATTTTTTCCAAGTGGTTGCTGGTATAAGCAATCCCCTCACTGACTGACCACTGGCTCCGGGCCTAAGAGCTGGTAAGTGGAAGGGAACTTTTTGTATTGAGATTGGTAAGTCGTTCTCGAAGACAGATTAACCTATTAATAACGCAACAGTCGACGGCATAAAGATGCAGAAGGTAACGGGGAACCACTGCATTAAAGACTCAGAGAGTATCCCTAGTACAATTAACATGAGTACGACAAATAACAGACAAGATATTACTGATCGTACGATTCCGATACCAAGATCTGATAGACAGTGACAATCATAAGACAGCAAGGCCTTCCTGGTCGTTAACAGACGAAATCTTTGCAAATGTAGTGTAAAGATAAATGTCACGATATGCACATCTTTTTCTTGATGTGCCTATTCGTGAAGAATATTGGCGATCATCATAGCAATCTTTATCTTCTATAATGAACTAGGTTCCTAAGTTCTTGTTCTTCCTAGACATCGCTTCAATCTTTATCTTCTATAATGAACCAGGTTCCTAAGTTCTTGTTCTTCCTAGACATCGCTTTCTAAATAATTTTCCTTGCAATATGGCTTGTAGGAGGGTATATCTCGATTAATTTCGCATAGTGTGTCCGAAGTATTGTAACTTTTGAGATTTGATAATGGTCGATACTTCTCGGTTCTTCTTCATTCTTATTGGCTTATTCGTACTTTTATACCAAGAGAAATGCTGTGGCTTTTAAAGAACGCCCACATCTAGTTTGAAATTGAATCTAGCTACTCCGACAGGCACTCTTGGTTTCTGGTTGTTAATCCATTCTTTATTTATTATGGCGGCGAGGTAGTTGTAGTGCGTCACTCTTTTTATTGTGGTTTTGTTGACGTAGAGTTGACCTTCTGTTCTGAACTTATTTTAGCTAATTATCATGAGCATGGTTTTCTTTACGTTTATATTGAGTCCATATCGTTCACTGTTATACGTGATGTTTTTCATAAAGACTTGTAAGTTGTTTAAGTTGTCCGCAAATAATATGGTATCATTCGAGTATCTAATATTGTTTGGTCAGTTCTTTTTTAGATGAATGTCTTTTTCAGTTTCGTGCAAAATTTCGATTAATATTTTTTTAGAGTAAAACTTGAACAATAAAGGAGAAGAAAACAGTCTTCCTCACACCAAGCATGATTTTCACAAATTCAGTGTATACCTTCAACTCTGAGATTTACGGTCTGATTTCAATATATATTTCGAATTATTTTTAGATCTTATTTCCTGCATAGACTCTGCTTCTTTTAGTATTTGCATCATCTTAGCGTGCTGTACTCGATCATTTCTCATAATCAATCAGACAAGCGTATACGTCGCATTTCTCTGCATCTTTGGAATAAGACTTATATTAAAAACACAAGTTTTTATGCCATATATATATATATATATATATAATATATATATATTATATATATATATATATATAATAAACAACACAGTTTATTAGGGTTGCAGTCAGAATATTGGCCGGGATGTTAAAAAAACACTCTTTTGACTTTTTGTCGAGCTTTCGGAATGATTTTATTCCTTTTTCAAGACACTGTAAAAGACAATTATGTATATATTTAAAAAATATCACTGTGATCAACTTGTGAAGGAAAAGGAGAACCGAAAATGAGTTAAGTTTCTGTCAACCAAAATTTTCATAACAATGAGATCCGACAATTGACATTGACACATAACGCATCAACATTACCATCTAAAATAACTTATGGTTGCCTACCCTACATTCCATTTTTGACACCTAAGCTAATGAACATCTTTAAAAATGTTAGTGGCTTAAAAATTACAACCAAAAATGTGAAAACAGTATCGAAGCTTTACACAAAAACAAAAGATCCTTTCTCAATACAGGAGTCATCGAATGTTGTTTATTCTATACCGTGTAGTAATAAAATTTACATAGGAGAATCATCTCGTAATTTTCACAGCAGGGTAATATCACATCGCAGTGATATAAAAACCAAAAAAATCAATGCATGTGCATTGACAGAATATGCACTAACTCTAAAACATGAATTCAATTTCGATGATTCCTGTATTTTGGCAAAAGAAAAGAACCATTCAAACCGTGTTTTTTTGGAGATGTGTTTCATAAAATCTAGCACATCTTGCATCAACAAAAGTCCGACATAGACAAATTAAGTAACATTTATTGTTATTTACTAGAAAAACACCTATTAGAACGTTTGCAAGAAGTCGGTTTAGATGAAAAAGACATCAAATTCTTAAAAAACTTGTACTGGAATCAAAAGCCAGAGTTAGGATCGAAGGTTCCACATCCGCAGAAGTAGAAATTAGGAGGGGAGTTAGACAGGGATGTGTTCTGTCGCCTCTGCTGTTTAATCTTTACTCCGAGTTTCTATTTAAAGAAGCATTGGAGGATTCCAAGGATGGAGTCAAGGTGAATGGCGTAAATATCAACAGTATCAGATACGCCGATGATACAGTGTTAATTGCGGATTCCGACTCAGGTCTACAACGACTCATCGACAAGACCAACTCGACCTGTGCGCAATTTGGTATGAAAATAAACATTAAAAAACCAAAGTGATGTCAATCCGAAAAAACCAAAACGTACCTCAACCTTGCACAATAAATGGGCACATCTTAGAACAGGTCAATAGATTTAAGTAGCTGGGATGTTGGATCGATAGCAGCCTAAATCCTGATCAAGAAATAAGATCGAGAATAGAACAGGCTAGAAATCTTTCGAAAAAATAAAAAAAAATTCTTTGTGATTCTCGAATAAAACTCGAAATTCGACTACGTTTATCAAAATGCTACGTCTGGTCGACTCTTCTATATGCAGTATGAAACGTGGACCCTTAAAACATCAACCGTAAATAAATTGGAGGCCTTTGAAATGTGGATCTACCGGAGAATACTCAAAATTT
This sequence comes from Diabrotica balteata, assembly GCA_918026665.1. NCBI lineage: Eukaryota > Metazoa > Arthropoda > Insecta > Coleoptera > Chrysomelidae > Diabrotica > Diabrotica balteata. The sequence goes on from OU898280.1 coordinate 45,079,766, forward strand.
CATGGACATCGCATACCTCAAACGAAGAAGTGCTGCATAGAATAGGCAAGGAAAGAGAACTTTTTAACACAGTAAAAGTAAGAAAAACATCATACCTAGGCCACATACTGAGAAATAATAAGTACCAATATGCCCAACTTATAGTGAAAGGAAAAATCGAGGGAAAGAGAGGCCTAGGAAGGAAAAGACTATCATGGCTCAGAAACATCCGACAATGGACAGGGCTAAATTTTGAACAGCTAATAAGAAGAGCTGAAGATAGAGAAGAGTTTAAAATTGTAGTAGCCAACTTACCTTTGCAATAAATATCTTTGTAATAATATCTTTGGTTATTTGCAAATAACCAAAAACTTATATAGCAATATTTTTCGGTATAACTCAAGCCTACAATAGAGCATGAAGACACTGTATTCTACAAACATTGAAAGATACTGGTATTCAAGGTCACATACTCTCATTTATAAAAAGCTTTTTAAAAATCGCTCACTTCATGTTAGAATACATTGGTGTTACAATCTCATCTAAGATGTAATTAAAACACCCGTTAAAGCTTGTCTTTACGCAGATGACATTGCTATTTATACTAAATCAAATAATGTAATGACAACAACTAAAGTTTATAACGTGTCCGATTTAGGCTTCATAATTGGACGATAAAAAGCGGATTTGTTTTTTCGACTGAAAAAACACGATACATTATTTAAAAACAAATGAAATTACTAGTCTAACATTAAACAATTTACCTTTAGAGTTGTTAAAAGAAATAATAAACTTTCTAGGTTTTACTTTTGAAAGAACTTTAAATTGGAATTCGAAAAAAATAAACTACAGCTTTCCTAAAGAGATTATATATACTCAAATTATTATCCACAAAATTTGGGATGCTTATCAAAAACTATTAATTAAGCTTTACAATTCGCTCATTTGAACTATAATTGATTATGGTTGTATATGTTAAATGTTGCATGTAAACGCACTTTAAAAAAACTAAACAGTATTCAATCTAGAGCTTTGAGATTAGCACTGGGAGCTTTTAAAACTAGTCCAGTTAGCAGTATGCAAGTTCTCACTGGAGAGCCTCCCTTATATAAAAGGCGACAGCAACCATCCTTGAACTATATTGCAAATATATTTTTCGAGAAACAGCATCCTGTATTATTCCACATCTGCAACCCTGGTATTCCTCCTAACAAAAAGACTAAAAACTCTACACCCCTCATAGAAAGAATAAAGCTCACCTTTCGATAGGAATCAACTCAATGTATCGGTTAATATAAATGCAAACTATCCCCATGGACAAGCCAACCATTAACTATTGATTTAACAATTACAAAGTATCCCAAATAAACTACAAATTTCATAATAATTAAACATCTATTCATGGAAATTGTAGACCACTATCCTATTTATTTGCAAATCTTTACCGATGCCTTTAAAACTCCCAATGGCCGATATATATCGATACCAACAAACTGCAGCATACTCACAGGCGAGGCCACAGCTATTTTGGAAGCCCATCTTCTTCAAAAGAAGTAGAACAATGAAATGCATTATCATAACAGACTTGTTAAATGCATTACCGGAATTAAAACAAATATATACGAACAAGCCTATTTTAGACACTATAAAAAACGAACTAGAAACATTTCGATGATTAGGAAAGGAAGCGGCTTTTATTTGGATACCTTCATAACAGGTATTTACGGAAATGAAAAAGCAGATCAACTGGCAAACAAAAGTCAAATGAGCTCAAACCATACTGCAAAATTAAAAACGTATCCGTACACTGATCTAAAGAACATGATTAAAATCCACTGTACTAATACATGGCAAAATCATCGGGAAAATTAGGTACACAATTAAATGTAATTTGCCCAAATATATATTCTGTCCTGGAGAATCCTGCAACCAGAAGAATCCAAGTTTTTATTAACCTTCTAAGAATTTGCCATACTGCCCTAACATACAAATACTTAATAACAAAAGAACCACAACCTATTTGCTTGATTGTCTTCAATTCATGGAAAAAAGAAGATCATACGGATTCACAAATGATAATCTCAAAACAGTTCCCACCAAAAAAATCACAACAGTGTTAACCCATTTAAGAGACATCAAGTTATTGAATTGTATTTAATGTAATATTTCTTGTATTTTTTATATCCACTAATTACCCCGCGCAGTATATTATTGTTGATATACATATAAAAATTATATTAGAATAGGTTTTGTGTTTAAATAATAAAAAAAGGAGATGGACTGAAACGCATAAAAAAATATTTTAACAGTATAATTGTAACTTTGTATCCAAGTACGCACGCCATATGTCGTCATCCCAGCATCATATCTATAACTCAGTATCCTATTCCGGGAATATCCCTGAAATGAGTCCTGCTCCACAGACTACGGAGTACGAGGAGTACGGCTGCTATCGTTACACGATTCAATTTTCACAACGTAACACGGTTAAGAGACAGGATCGTGTTTGGAATATTGACTTTACTGCTCATAAAGTCTGGATTTCGAACAGTCAGTCGCCTTTCCTTTCTCGCCTTGTCTTGCCTTCTTAAGCAGAGCCGAACGCAAGCGTTTTTTTTCAGATATAATTATTTAATTGCTACAAATGAAACAACGTTTTATTTATTATATTATTTCGGAGTTAACCCCAAATGTACTTCGAACTATTCTATTATATAATGTTCGTTTCCAGTTCGGAAATCGTTTTTAAAATAACAATTTTTGTTATATGTACATTATTTAAATACATTCTTTTGTTTTTTGTTACTTAGGAATAAAATTCTCCTAATAATTTAATAAAAAATGGGGCTTATTTTTAACAATCCTAACAAACTTTGTGGTCGTATGTCATCATGATGAAATGAAATTTGCAGTTATGCATTAAAATGAATTTTAAAAAAGTGCATTTTTAAATATTCAAAATGACATCGGCAGAAGCCTTTGGATTAACTTGTGCCCGTTTACTAGGGTTTTAACCCCTAAGTATTTAAACGCAAAAGACGATATTATAAACAATTACGGTTTTTGTATATGTTTAATGCAACATTCACATTCATTTACCTTACGTGAACTTGAACTTACACGTAGAATAAGTATATAGTAACATTATTAAGTCACGGGTGACTGAATATAAATACGAGCACACAGATTATAATTATTCATTCTTCTTCTTTAAGTGCGATCTCCGCGATGACGGTTGGCAATAATCATGGATATTCTGACCCTTGAAGCAGCTGCTCTGAATAATTGCCTTGAGCTGCAACCAAACCACTCTCTCAGGTTCTTTAACCAGGAAACGCATCTTCTTCCTACGCTTCTTCTATCCTCTATTTTTCCTTGAATTATGAGTCTCAAGATGTTGAATCTTTCACCTCTCATCACATGTCCGAGATATTGCAATTTCCTTTCTTCTATTGTATTTTCCATTGGCCTCTCTCGTTCTGTAGTCGTGACCCTATCTACCCATGGGATCCTTAACAATCTTCTAAATGTCCACATTTCAAACATGTTAAGTCAATCTATTGTATTCCGGTTTAATGTTCATGATTCAGCTCCATAGTAGAGTACACTGTGGACATAGAATTTAATTAGCCTTCCACTAGGAAAGTTCCTGTAGTTGGCTGTATACCATATATCACAAAAAATTTATTTAAAATCCTTGGACCTTGGAGGACCTATTGATAACAACTGTTGTTATCAACAGGTCCTCGAAGACACTTCGTCTCAGGACCATTTTACCTATGTAGGGTCATACGTCGCCATGTTACCAATTCCAACGGTAACTTAAACATCATAATTTGTAATAACATATAATGTAAATCAAATGTAAATTTATATCATTTAAAGGGTTTGGACCCATATATTTTGATGGCTCATAGCATGTATACCTCGTTTGCACTGATGATGGATTTAATAATCCGAAAACGTTTTGCAATATCTTTGTGATAGCCCCTTTGGGCATTTTATTATATACCTTTTATAAAGGATTTTAAATAATTTTTTTTAATTAGCCTTATTATGAAGGCCAGTGTCAGATCTTTGTCGCATAAAATCTTTTTCATTTTTCACGAAGTTGGCATGTGCTTTTTCAGTTCTGACTCTTATTTCTGCAGTATAAACGTTATTTTCTGTGATAATAGTTCCCAAATAAGTATATCTTTTTACTCTCTCAATCTGCTGGCCGCCTACCGTTAACATTTCGTTTGTATTGTTGTTCTTGCTAATTTTCATAAATTTGGTTTTTTTGATGTAAACAGAGAGTTTGTATTCTCCACCATATCTTAATATTTTGTTCGTTATTCTTTCTAAGTCTTCCAAGTTGTCGGCTATTATGACTGTATCGTCGGCATACCCAATATTGTTAATTAAACTTTCGTTCAATTGTATGCCGACTGTCTCGTTTACCAAAGCTTCTTGTATGATTTCTTCAGAATAAGCATTAAACAATAACAGCGACAATATACAATTTTGCCCGACCCATCTCCTTTTCTTCACTTTTTCCAACACTTATCCAATTTTCACATTTGATCGTTGGCTGTAGTATAAATTTGATATCAATGTTACATCCCTCACATCGAAATTCTTGTTTTTGAGTACTTCTATAAGTCGGTCATGTTTTATCTTATCGAATGCCATGTTGTAGTCTATAAAGCATACATAAATATCTTGATTAACATCCAAATATCTTTGGGTCAGCACACTAAACGAAGTTAAGAGAGAGATGCATATATCAAGATAGAAATTTGTTATTTTTATCTTAACATATTCGTCATATTCATCAAATCAACTACCAAAAGGGCACAGTATCTTCATTATTAGTGAACGTATAGTTATATACGAGATATCATAAATATAATACATGATTTATTTCAAGAATATTCTTGAACATTGAAAATATACAAATACTCGGTGGTTTGAAGGATAGACAGTTCAGGACAGTTACAGTTGGACAGTGGTTTCAGGACAGTATGAGAGTAAATTAGAACTGTTGAACAGTTGGACAGTGAGACAGTTAGTTAGTGAATTCATTAAGAAGTTAGTCAGTCACTCGGTCAGTACAAGCAGTTCATAGTATATAGTATAAAGTTATCAGTATTAGAGTATTAATTATACAGTACAGTATGTATATGGTGATTGGAGATTAGAAGAAATTAAAATTATAATAGTTATATAGTATTATATTATTATATTATATATAGTATTAAATTAAATTACAATAGTTATATAGTGATTGGCTTCTCAATAAACAGTATACTGAGGCAATACATATAACTGATGACCGCGAGCAGTGGAGAAATATTATCAATCAAACTGTCCGAGCTGCTGAAGCCCAATTATGAACCACAACACATCTACTAAGATGTTAATGACTGTAATGATGATAGTGATTGGAGATTGGTATATTAAAAACAAGAATAAACATAAATGCTATTAAGAAGAAAAGTATTTTAAATTGGTGGAAGCTGATAATTAAAACATTGTGGTGAATTTGGAAAAAATAATCTCACAAAAACAGGATAATTGAGGCTGAAAACAAAGATATTAAGTGGTGATTAAACCCTTTATTTTGGAAAACAGTTTCATTTAGGCATTCAGTGATAGGAAGGTACCAAATTTTGTTAATAAAATTTAATCATTGTAAGAATTTAAATTTTAAGATAGGTTGTTCTAAATTTATATTGTCCATATTAGATATATGTGTATCTCATCATAATTATAGTAAGGATAATTTAAAAAGTACTTGCAAACTAATTCTTTGGGAACCGCGATAAAAACCATATACTTATATATGTTATTTTAAATTATTCATTGCTCATACACAAACAAAACATCATAGCAATATATATATATATATATATATATATATATATATATATATATACATATTGTATAGTAAAAAAAACCATAATGTCAGGACCGAAGTACACTAGATTATACTTTATATTTACTTGGATTATATGTAAGACTTTCGAATAACAAATTTCGAATCTCTCTCGAATTTCGAAATACTTCAAAAAAAGATCGAAGGAAAGAGGGGTCCTGGTAGACGACAAATATCCTGAATGAAAAACATTCGCGACTTCACCAGGTTAAACACACAGACGCTCTTTAAAAAAGCAGAAGATAGAGACGAATTTGCAATGGTTATAACCAATCTTCCTTAATTCCTTATATATTATTCTTTATATATTATTTATACTTATACCTACAAATATATCTTAAATAATAAGACACCCCCATCTTTGTAAAGAGATATCTAAAATCCTTAACGCTAGAGTTGGTAAAAAGGATAAGGACACAGTACTAGATGACGGAGCAATAAAAGGACTGAAAATAATGAATGGATTCTTCCTAAATAAGGACGTACCTAATTACCCGTTAGGACATGGTTAAAAAGTAACAGAGTACAACAGTAAACAAATTTAAGCTTTGAAACTAATAACGTGAGAAAACAGAGAAGTTAAAAGAGTGTTAACAAAAAGGAAAAATAAATAAAATGATTGTGATCAGATAAAAATATATCTAGAAGGAACAAGGATTTTACAGGCTTAAAATACCATATAAAATTTACAAAAAAATAAGCTATGAAAACATGAAATTAATTTGTAAAAAACAATGGAAAACGTTACAAAGCTCTATCATCAGAGAGCAGAAGTCAATTTAAGGAAGAAATCGGTGAAATTAGTACAATAAAAAGATGAGTGTAGAAAATAGCAGTGAATGACATTAAAAAAATATTAAGAGGAATGACAAGTCTCCGGAGCCAGTAAATAATCCCAATGAAAAGTTAAAGTATAGACCAGAAAATTTATCTTGAATATTTTTAGATTAATTTACTGACTGCTTGATTAAGGGTAACAATATCCCATTCGACTGAAACTGGAACTAGAACTGGAAAAAATACGAAAAGCGATTTGTGGTAAATACAGAGGAATTAGAATTTGCAGTTTCATACGGAGATTATACTGCAAATTAATAAAGAATAGAATTAAATCGTAATATAGAGAACATATTGATTTCCGGGAAGGAAGACTGTACATGCATAATATATTTAACCTCCAACAGATAATAGAAAAACGTAATGCTGGAAATCTACCTAATAATCTCATATTTATAGATCTGAAAAAATCGCACGATACTGTGCCCTTGAAAAATCTATTTAATGTTTTCACAAAGGATAACCTTAGTAAAGTGAATGTTCGGGCACTTTATATTATATATCGAGGCGCAAAGTACAATAAAGACGGGCCAACATGTTACGAAACCGTCCAGGGTCATAAACGGATTTAAGCAGGGTTGTTGCTTATTGCCTAACCTATTTAAAGGATACATGCAAAAAGCATTGGAAGGCTGGAAAAAAGTGTGCCGGAATGGCTGTTGGATGGCATATTTTTGGTTGGAAGTTTGGAAATCATCAAGGCTATGCGGACCCTGTTGACTGCAGCTCTTAAAAGTTTTGCACTACTAAATTCAAACCATTCCTTTAAGTTCTTAAGCCACGATATTCTTCGTTTTCCTACATTTCGATTTCCTCGAATTTTACCTCGCATAATAAGCTGCAATAATAAGTATCTTTGCCCTCTCATAACATGGCCCAAGTATTTAAGTTTTCTTCTTGCGTTAGGTAAATATTATTTAAGCATTATTTCTTACTCTTTTAGTAACTTCTGCGTTTAACATTCTTTGAGTCCATGATATTCGTAGGATTTTTCTGTAACACCAAAATTCAGAAGCGCCCAACTTATTAAGATGCACTTGTTTTATTGTCCATACTTCCTACCCATACAAAATAGTAGTGAATGGGTAACACCGAAGCATTCCTAGGCGTAGTCCTAACCTTATATCCGGAACACAAAGGATCTTTTTAAGTTTAACGAATAATGCACGTGCTATTTCAATATGTGTCTTTATTTCTTTGGTTTGGTCTACATTTGATTTTTTGAGCATTTAGTTTTTTTTTTTAAATTCATCCTTAGTCCGTATTCATAACAGCATTCATTAAGTCGTTGCATTACGTTCTGTAAATCAATATTATTATCCGTCATTATTACTGTATCGTCTGCAAAATGCAAGCTTTTTAAAACTTATCCATTGATAGACATACCTTCTATTGAATCTTAGAGAGCTTCTTTAAATACCGCTTTACTGTAGATATTGAGAAGTAGTGGTAACAGCACGCAATCCTGGCGGACTGCTCTCTGGATTACATGCTATGAAAGCTATGCTATTAGAATGATCATCAGAAAGGGAAGTAGAATATAAAATACAGCAAAAATGAAAATGTACCAGATTTCTTAATTCACTTCTTTAGTCAAATCACAACACAGTGGAATCACAATTATTATATGGAGCTGTAGTAAAACCAATACTAAATTATGGATATAAATGTTGGCAAATGTCAGTAAAAAACATAAGAAAAGTAGATACCTTTGAAATAGATTTTATATGACGAAAGCTTGCCGTGTGTCCAAAATAGAACAAGTACAAAATGAATAAATTATGTAGAAGCGGCACAAACAGGATTTGTTTAACATCAGAAAGGATAGAATGTATATATTAGAGATACAATTCGATTAACATGGTTTCGTCACGTAAAGAAAATAAGAGATGATCGATGGCCGAAAAAAGGTACTAAATTATGAACCTACGGTTACACCTTATGCACCTACCTATACATATATGGCCTAAGACGAGAAATTCGACAAACTTCTAATGTTCGAGTCGGTATCAAAAATTCAATCTCGAAAAGTCCAACGAATGTGTCCTAAAACTTGACTACTGCAGTGGTTAGTGTACCGAGGTGCCACATGTTTTGGTGGCCACCGATTTTATATTATCGTTTTCTGTCCTCTGGGCCATATCAAATATGTAAAAGAATAAATATCTTAGCAAAGCTGCTGTCTCTTTGTTGAATCAAAACCACCAAAACAAGTGGCACCTCTAAACGCTTATCATTGCAGTGGTCAAGTTTTGCGAAACATTAGTTGGACCTTCTGAGTTTGAATTTAAATCAGCCTGAGTGTCTAATGAAGCAGGGATGCTCAAATGAGCGATAACACTCTATTGATACCGATTCAAACACGGGAACGAATTTGTCGTCCTAGGCCATATATTTGGCCATTTAAGTCAACAAAGCGATAGTAACTTTTGCTAAAAGATTTAATCTTTCACACACACAAACACACACACACACACACAAACACACACAAACACACACACACAACACACACACACACACACACACACACACACATATATATATATATATATATATATATATATATATATATATATATATATATTTATATATATATATAAAGGAGTATGACCGTCAAACAAATATTCAATGAGTAAGATCCAAAAGATATAAATCTTTTGGTCAACGAGGATATCGGTCAAAGAAGAAATAATAAAAGGAAATCACAGTTCCATTCCTATATTTAAAGACGTTTCGCTTACTGAATTCACAAGCTTCATCAGTTCCATCTAAAAAATTACAATGGTAGTAGGCAATAATATAAAAAACATGGAAAATTAAGTTCTTTTTCCATGTTTTTGTACATTTCCTATTATAACATAAGTCTTCTTAACATATATTGAAAGTTAGAGGCGGCTTCTGGTACATTTTCAACTATTAGATTGGGCCAATCTGGACTAAGATTAACAACTTACAACATTACAACCTAATAAACCGTGAAACACGTAAGTATTAGAATTATTCATTGTTATTTCTCTCTTCTTAAATCAAAACAATTAAGTTCTTTTTTTGTGGCATTTTTACACCTGAGAAGTTTAGGTACACCCCTGTATTTCTGTTTCCTCTCCTCCTGCTTCTACATTTCAAAGCCTAGATACACAGTCACACACATTTTTGCTATGGATAACATCTTCGGATATACGTGACGAAAGATCTTAACTATCTAAAAGATATTAAATTTTGGAAGAGAGTATCACAAAACTTTTTGGCCCTGATAAGTTTATGTGGTGAAAAAGATTTATCTTAGTTTTATTTTAATCAAACTTGAAAAGTAGTGTAAAGGATCGATCATCTTAAAAATGGTTATAACATAAACGGAAATACATAAATAAAAACTTCTTTGTCAAAACAGTAAAAGTATGAAAATATTAAAAAATCGAGATCAGTATAATATACCATAACGTCGTTCTAAGATGCAAATTACCTAACTCACTAAATACCAGTTTTGCAGAAGAGCTAAAAACTTTGTTTATTTTAAATTTAATTAGAAAAAAGTTAAAATTAAGTATCTTTTTACATTGCTTGTTTAAGAAAAATGTTAATTGCATTATGTGCAATTTCATTGCAATCTTTAGTTTTTATTACAATTAAATGGATAAAGGCAATTTGCTTATTTATTTTTGGACTATTTTAGGACTTAGGTCATTTTTGTTCAACAAATTACTTCGAAATTCAAAAAACAGCATTTATAATTAATATTATTAATAACCAACAGTCAGGTATCTCAACAGAAAAACTGTAATTAACATTTTTCCAACTAAAAAAAGTTTTTATATTTGTTTCGCCAGCAACATTTTAAATAACAGAGCAATATTTCCCAATATTGTCAAGAGTCTAACATCGCCAACATAACAAATCAAAAGGAATAATATTGGAAAGAATGACTTGACGGTTGGCAGTTGATGTTTGACGTATGGCGTTAAGTTTAAACATTTTGTCGAGACACACAAAAATAAGACGAATTGGCAGATGTGATCTGTCCCACCTCTCTCACCTGTTCTCTTGCCCGTGGGGATCGTGGCTTGTTACGTCAGAGGGGAAGTGGTGGCGGTATTCCAAGCAACGGAACCTCTGCTGTTATGGTATCTTGATTGTATTCCTGAAGATCGCACTATTAATCAACATTTTTCTTCTTCTTCTTCTGGTTCCTATCCGTTTCGGATGTTGGAAATCATATTGGTAATCATAACCTTGCTCGCTGCGGCTCGAAACAGCTCCGTTAAGGTTTTCTTAAACCATGTTCTTAAATTCCGCAGCCATGATATTCTCCTTCTACCGGGTCCTCGCTTACCCTTGACTTTGCCTTGCAATATAGACTGTAGCAGGGAGTAACGGTGCTGATTTCTCATAACGTGTCCCAGATATTGCAATTTTATGCGTTTGATCGTAAACACAATCTCTGGTTCCTTCTTCATTTTTCCTAGAACTTCCTTGTTCGTGATCCTTGCTGTCCATGATATTCTCAGCATTCTTCTATAAAGCCACATCTCAAATGCTTCAAGTTTTTTAATAGTGGCTGCATCTTTGAATCAGTACCTGTACTCCGAAAAGTGCCTCTCTGGTACCCACTGCGTTAATAAAGCCGAACTGTCTATCTGATATTTGTTCCTCGCACTTCTTATAAATTCTTCCATGGATGACTCTAAGAAACAGTTTCAACATATGGCTCATTAGGCTGATTGTTCGATATTCTTCGCACTTTTCAGCCACCTGTTTTTTAGTTATCGCTATGAATTCTGATTCTAGCCATTTATCAGGGATGATTCCTGTATTGTATATTTTATTGAAGACAGCCGTGATCCATCAACATCGTAATCCATCCGTGATTAATCAACATTATAATATTTATATTCTTGCCGAACTTACTACAAAACTAAGGAACATATGATATAAATTGTGGAATCATGCCATGGTTTCACAACTAAGACAAAGTGTTCTGAAATAGTTCCTCATTATCTTTTAAGAACTTTACAGTTATGTACAGTATTCCTGTGTAAGATCATCCTCCTTATTAGCCTGGTATTGCTTCCCCTATAAACTTGCTAAAGTAAAATAATATGCATCAAGAGAAACAAGATTTGACTATCTTAAAGGTATGGAAAAAAGAAGAAGGGTAAACTTAAAAAGAATTCCAAATAGGAGAAAAACAACTTATAATCTGCTATGCACACGACGCAATACTACTCTCTCAAAGTGAAGATGATTTACAACGTATGCTACACCAATTTAATATAACCGCCAGAAAATTTAACACGTTAGTTTCTCAAAAAAAAAGGACAAAATGCATGGTTACAACAGCAAATTTACTAAGATGTAAATTTAAGCTGGAAGGTCAGATAATAGAACAAGGGATGGAGTTTAAATATCTAAGCATCACATTATATAGCTACGGAAAGCTCAAAACTAAAGTGGAAGATCAAGTGAATAAAGCAAACAGAGCCGCAGGCTGCCTAAATGAAACAATATGGAGAAATAAAAATATCTGGAAAGAAACGAAAAACAGAATTTACAAAACACTCATCAGACCAATAATGACATACGCGGCAGAAACAAGACCTGACACAGAAAGCACAAAAAGGATGTTAGAAACAGCAGAGATGTAAACACTTGGAAAAATTGATGACAAGACAATATGGGAAAGAGCTAGACGTACAGATATACGACGTAGATGCAAGGTGGAGAACATCAAGAACTGGGTAGGAAAAAGAAAAGTAGATTGAAACGAAGAAGACCTTGAAGATACCAAATTTGATTTTAGAAATGCTATGGGAACCAGGGAGGCACTTTTTGCGCTAAACATCCTATTACAAAAATGTCGTGACCAAAGAAAATATATATTTGCATGTTTCGTGGATTTCGAAAAGCATTCGATAAAGTACATCATGTAAAATTAATGCAAATACTGAAAAATATCGGAATAGATAACAAGGATATTCGTGTCATTAAAAATTTGTACTGGAATAAAACTGCTATCGTAAAAATTGGAGATAACTACACCGATGAAATCCCCATACAACGAGGAGTCAGAAAAGGTTGCATTGTGTCGCCAACATTGTGCAATGTTTACTCGGACCAGCTGTCTAAAAAGGCACTTGAGAGACAACCATATGGAATAAAAATTAACAGGGAACTACTTAATGTGATCAGATATGCAGACGATACAGTAATTCTATCAGATAATATTGAAGGTCTTCAAATTCTGCTTGATCGTATTCACGAGGTAGGAGAGGAAATGGACATTAAAATAAACTCAAACAAAACCAAATTTTTAGTGTTTAGTCGTGATCCACATCCCGATGCAAAGCTTCAATTGAACGGAGTCCAAGTTAAAAAAATTCACAAAATGACATATTTGGGAACTGTGATATCGGACCAACTAGATCCAGATATAGAAATAAAAGGTAGAATAGCATTGACTAAAACTACTTTTATGAAAATGAAGTCATTTCTTTGCAGTAACCATCTCGTTACTGGTCTGTACTTTTGTATAGTGCAGAAGTGTGGACGCTAAAAGTATCGATCATGAACAAAATTGAAGCATTGAAATGTGGATTTATAGACGAATGCTGAAGATACCTTGGACAGCAAGAAAAACTAATGAAGAAGTACTAAGGAGCGTCAACAAAATAGAGAACTGCTAAAGACTGTTAAACATCGAAAAATGTCTTATCTGGGACATAAAGTAAGGGAAAGTCGGTATAAAATTTTACAAGTGATCCTTAAAGGCAAAATAGAGGGCCGTAGAGGTGTAGGAAAAAAACAAGTTTTTTGGTTAAAAAACATTCGTGAATGGACTCAGATACCAAATGCAGGACAATTATTCCATATTGCAGAAGATCGTGAAGCCTTCGCAATGGTGATCGCCAACGTCAGATAGTTCTGATATGGCACGCGAAAAAGAAAAAGATTGAAACGATCATATAATCCGAATGACAACAAATAGAGTAGTAAAGACGGCAAGAGACGATTCCCCAATAGGAAGACGATCAGTAGGAAGACCACAAAAACGATGGAATGACACTGGAGGCACATTAAAAACAGACAGAATCATGTCTATATAAAAAGAAGAAGAAAAGAAGACAATTAAAAAAGTACATTAATATTTACATTAATAGATTTATTTATTCTCTCTCCTGATGCCGACCATAACGTAACTTCGCCTATTTTAAATATTTTAAACTGTCTGTCCTTGTGTAGTGTTAGTGTAATGTACAATTTTATGTTGATAACATTCTATGATTGTTGGATAGGCCAAAATTGAAGAAATGCCCCTGAACATGCTTTAGGAAGTGAAAGTACTTGGGCAAGATTTAATTAATAAACTGTGCTCGATATCTGTATTCATTTGATCAAAGTTCATTTATTCGAGCATTCAACCTTATTTCAATATTGTATATATACTAATAGATTTTAACACAAATATTCAATTGCTCCTTAATTGTTCCTTGTTTATCTCATTTTCGCTATTCTCTTGCATTTCGGATATTAATCCTTCTAGCTTTGTTCTAGCCTACTCTATTTTTCTTTTTCCTTCAGCTGTTTACTTGAATTATTATTGTGTTGATTTTTTTTTCTAAAATTTATTTCTCGTGAACTATATTATTTAATAATGATATTGCTTCTTTATTTTTATATCTTTGTAATTCTGTGTATTTTAAGTCAATACTTTTAGCCATGTAGGTCGTGGTCATTGCTGTATAAACTACCTGCTTTCATTGTGAAATTCCGACCGTTGGTTTGTTTCACCTCTTTCATTGGCGTTTGTGCCATACGTCATTTAGATCCCAGCCAATGATCAGTTCTAGTGTACTTCTCCTGCAATATCTTACTAGCTGTTTCATCTTCCTTGGTGGTGGTTGTTCATCATGATATGAAGCGTATGCTGATCTGAAAACATTTTTCTTTATACTATTCCCTTCTGTGATTTTTATCTTTACTTTTCTAAAATCCCTGCAATAGAAATTTATTAACGGCAGTATTTTAATTTATCGTTTGGCTATTATACAAGTTCCCGACGCTGTGACAGATCGGCTATTCATAAGCTCTACACTAATAACGGATAAACCTCTTATTTGTCCTTGGTAAACTTAAGGCTCTTGTGTTAAAACTACATCAAACCTTCCTATGGCAATACTAAATTCTGCTGAAGCTGCCTTAATATTTTTTAGGTTTTTACATCTTGATTTCATTTCCTTAGATGAGTCTTGATAGTTGCTTCATCAGCCTCTTTTTCGCGGACGCAGGTAAGTACCATTTGGTTAAGGAGTGTTATTGGAATCGATTATAGATAAGTCTGGTCACTGCACTTAATATTTTTTTATATAAGTTGTGGTCCATCTGTCTGTGATGTGCCCACTTGGCGTGGTGTAAGTATTCGTGTGTGTATGTGTATCTATGTGTGTCTATGTGTGTGTATGTGTGTGTAGGTGGGTATGTCATGTTCAATCAAAAAGTCCAGTTAATGACAAAGCAGCAGCCCCCTATTTCATGTTTTCAATTCTCGTGTTTATTGGGTTACAACTTATTCACACATGTCTTATATATATTCTTAGAAAGGGCTTTAGTGACTATGTGAGTAATATATACGGATATCTTGGGTTTAGTACTTTAGTAGTCAATATTGGCCTTTAAGTAAAACTCTTTTAGGTTTTGTTAATCTTTCGAGTATATTGTACTCTTTTTTAAAACGTACTAAAAATTAACATAAAAAACTGCATTAGAAAAATGAAGTTGTTATATCTTCAATAGGCTTACCCTTGTGAGGATTGTGTTTTAAAATTAGCAAAATTAATTAACATAATGACATGATTAAATTTGATTTTCTTTTTTGTTCTGTCAAAACTTATTACTAAGGTTTACATGTTTCTTCCTTTTTTTATATTTATTTTAGGTTAGTTTGACAGAGGAAGTGTTTATGTTTATGTAAACCTTCATTGCAAATTTTGATATGATATGTAGAAATATAACTGCAAACGAAACATTTCTACATATTGACTACTAAACCCAAGATATCCGTATATATATATATATAAATATATATATATATATATAAATATATATATATATATATATATATATATATATATAAACGAAGAATGATCACAGCTGTTCCAATTATTAATTAGTATACTGGTAAGGTTGATTGGGTTTAGCAGCTGAATAATGAAAGCCAAAGTGTGCTCTTTTCAACGATTTCGTTATATTTCGTTAAATTTCTTTAACATCTTACTTGTGTGAGGTTGCAGGCAAAAGTGGTATTTGAAAGTTCCATGTTGAAAACCTTTTTTGAAGATTTTTTTTATATAGCAAAAAAGGAATAAGTTGTACCTATGTGTTATATGGTGGCTTAAAAACTCATATAAGAGAAGACTTTTTTTAGAAATGACCCACATTGCAACAACAGATAATATAATCAACACAAATATCAGATATACAACACCTTAGTGAAATTTATTCCTTTCTGCTGCAGTTGGAAACAAAAAATAATCAAGTCAACGAATTGTAATATTCTGAATAGTATACTATTGTCTATTAAAACTCGTCTGACCATCCAATTGAAGTAGAAACTTAATCATTATTACTGCAATTGTGCATTTTTCCAGAAATAAAAAAATTTTAAGAGTAATAACAATAATTAAAATAATTTTAAAGAAATAATCACAAAGAAATAAATAAATTCTATATGTATTTATTAATAACATAATTTAATTGTCTTAAATTAACATAACATAATTTTCAATTAAGTGTAACGTTCAGGTGACGTGTAAAGGCAGTACTTTCTGAAAACTATATGCACTTGTTATTAGAAGCGTCATTTATATATCAGGCCGAAAATTATTGTGGCATATAAAGAGCCATGAAACTACATAATTTGCGCTTGATACTAGTACTTGTTATTTATATTTTTTTACAGAAACCATGTTAAACAAGTAAAATAAATTACTCGTTTCACTACTTTAGAAAATTCGGCACATTGTAAAACGAAAATCTCACAATTAAACTTAAACTTTGATATCCTCGCGGTACACATTAGTTTAAAATTAAATCATTTAACTTATCCTTCAGGACTTTTGTCTGAAAACGCCAATGTGCCATTGCAATTTACCAACTGAACCCCAGTAACTATCCTAACAAGCTATTCCGAACTGCACAACACAAAATAATAATTTTCGAGTAGAATTGCTCTAAAGACGATGGTTTTCAATTTAAGTTTATGCTCCAAAATAACGTATCAGTTTTGCAACTTTATTGCATTTCCAAGAAGTAATGTTAGTAACATGGTATTTCCTTACATACTTATTATAAATAAACATTTAGTGTATCTTTATTTAATTTTCGATTATTATTGGACTAAGCTACTATTTTAAAACTTTACGAAAAATACTTGAAATACTTGTTAGTTGTATATTTGATAAAAACGTACGTTTACAAAAATATAAAAGATAATTTTTGTCTACACTAAAGAAGGCTTTTTAATAATTGATGGATTAGAGCGTAACTTGATGAAAATTTATTTTATGTAACAATAAAACATTGAAAACTTTGTTTTCAAACTTCCACAAAATTTATTTTAACTTATCACTACAGCGGTTTCGGCTGATTGCCTTTCTCAAGTGATCTATTTTTGGCATGCGTTTACATTTTATAGTCTCTAATGGAATAGATTGAGGAGGGAAGAACTGTTTGTCTTAAGTTGGTCATTCAGAATTATATCTGTGTTTTTATTTGTTGATTTCCATCGATTCTAACAAAAATAGCTTAAGGCCTTTATTTTGAATGTGAAGAATTTAAATTCGTCATTAAAAGAATGATTAATATCTAGAAGGTGAAGTGCGTATGTAGAATCTGTTTTTCTATTATTGAAAGCCCTTTTATGTTCTGCTATTCGTTTATTGAAGTTTCTACCAGTTTGACCGATGTAAGTTTTTGGGTAGTCGCCACATTTAAGTTTGTACACACCACCGTGTAAGTGTTTTTTATTTTTGCTCTTGTTGTTTTTGATATATTTGCCTAGGTTGTTATTTGTTCGAAAAACTGGTGTTATACCTTTCTTTTTTATGTGTTTAGCTATTTTAGTTGATATTTTGCCTGTATATGACGTAATCGAGCAGAAGGTACTAGGTTTTTTCTCTGGTGGTGGAAATACTAATTTAAGAGCTTTCTTGTTTAGTTTTTGATTTAACATTTTACGTAGATAACGAGGTACGTAGACGACGTACTGGTATGTTTCACATGAACTAACAGGAAACTCGATCAATTTTTTTTCGTATATTAATTCACTTCATGTTCATATTGAATTTACAATAGAAACAGAACAAAATTAATCCAAAAACTTTTTAGATTTAAAAATTATCAGACTTAAACACAAACATGACTTCTCCATATTTGATAAACCTACCCACACTGACACGACTATACACTATTCATCATCCCATAGAACACAACATAAACTGGCAGCCTATTATAGTATGTTACATAGATTAACAGAAATTCCGATGTCAAAATACAAGTTTGAGACAGAATTAAATATCATCAAACAAATAGCAGTAAACAACGGATACAACAAACAAACAATTAATAAAATGTTAAATCAAAAACTACACAAGAAAGCCCTGAAATTAGTATTTCCACCACCAGAGAAAAACCCAGTACCTTCTATTCGATTACATATACAGGCAAAATTACAAAAAAAATAGCCAAACACATAAAAAAGAATGGAATAACACCAGCTTTCCGAACAAATAACAACCTATGCAAATATATCAAAAATAACAAGAGCCAAAATAAAAAATACTTATACAGTGGTGTGTACCAACTTAAATGTGGCGACTGCCTAAAAACTTACATCGGTCAAACTGGTAGAAACTTTAACAAACGAATAGCAGAACTTAAAAGGGTTTTCAATAATAGAAAAACAGATTCTACATACGCACTTCACCTTCTAGATCACAATCATTCTTTTAACGACGAATTTAAAATTCCTCATATTCAAAATAAAGGCCTTAAGCTATCCTTGTTAGAATCTATGAAAATCAGCAAATTAAAAACACAGATATAATAGAGACTATAAAATGTAAACGAATGCCAAAAATAGATCACTTGAGAAGGGCAATTAGCCGAAACAGCTGTAGTGATAAGTTTAAAATAAATTTTGTGGAAGTTTGAAAACAAAGTTTTCAGTGTTTTATTGTTACAGAAGACTTTTTTCCTATTTTGTCCACAGAGTTTTTTGAAACCAATTCCTAAAGTGAAAACGTCAAACAACTGTCAAAGTGTATAGACGCATTTCAAAGTTTCTCCTAAAAATGTAAATATTTAAACGATTATTTCTTAAATTCTGAACGTGTAAATAGTAAATAGTAGTAAAATAAAAATTCTATTCGAGTTAATTAGTTTTTATTGGGCAAAAACAGTGTTATAATCAAATTCATCTAGGATCAACGGTTGAATCTGCAAAATCCAGTAAGTAAACAAAGTTTGTTAACATATATTTAAGCATTTATTGTCAATCGAAAAAACACCCATCATTTTTCGAAGTTTTGCTTAATTGAAATATCAAAAATCAGGTGAACAATACCGCACTCACCCACAATTTAAAATATGAATGTGACGTTCAAATAATGGATAAAAAAATCCAAGGGACCATGTCCCCAACCCTCCTCTGAACCTTCCCATACCTAGTAATTCATCTCAATACAATTCCCAATCATATGCATCAATTACAACAAAAAATCAAACATCATCCAAATTTCCCGATAAAAAGCAAGCCATCCTATTTACTTCCATTGACAAAGTAAAAATCGAAGATTATCTAATAGCCTTCGGCAGTATTGTAAATCCTAAAGATATTATTTTCGCCCCACTGATTTCGCAAAATAGAATATGCATTTACTTATCCTCAAAAGAACTAGTAGATAACTTCTTAAAAAATTATGGTTCAATTAAAGTCAACAATCAAATTCTTACTGCCCGCAAATTAATCACTCTAAGTCAAAGAATTGTTTTATCAATGTATGTCCCAGCTACCACATTCTATTTCATATTTCTATTTGCATATTGCATATTTCTATTTTAGAAGTAGAGCTAATAAAGCGAGGTCTAAATCTATTATCGCCTATCAACTTTCTTAAAATAAACGCGTCTTGCCCAGAATTTAGTCATATTCTCAGTTTTCGCCGACAAATGTATATTACTCCTGTAGAAAACAATGCAATATTACCAACTTCTTTCATAATAAATTTCGACAATACATCATACAGAATTTTCTTAGCAAACGACAACCTTGAATGTTTTTCTTGTAAACAATTAGGTGACTTAGCTGTAGCATGCCTACTTTTACCATATAAAAGCAAACTTCATTAGAGAATTTTACCCAATGCACAGAAGTCGCCAACACTCTAGCGTCTAATGATGAATCTTGTCAAAACATAAGCGCATCTTCAGTTAATCAAAATGTTAATGTAAATACCAACGAACGAAATAAACAGAATACGGAAGCAATAAAAGTCTCTAAAACGGTAGCCCAAGAAACTTCAACGATTTCCATTAAACGACAAATGTCAGAGTCTATACCACCACACGAAGACCTCCAAAAACAACCACATTTCAAAAACCCAAACATAAGAAATTAATATTGTTCTGAAGCTATTTTCTTGTGGCATTGTAAATGAATTACTATTAAACTGGGAATAAGCCACAATTAAAGATAAAATACGTTTATTGACGTTTCAATTTCCACTTCGGAAATCGTTCTCAAAATACAAACAGTAAATTAAACAAATTTTGTTTTTTTGTTACATAGATGTAGTTCATTCGATTACAGGAAATCAACTTTAACTTAAGAATATCCGTCAGAAAAAAATCATAGCATGTAATTCGTCTTTAAAAAGACAAACACATGACATGATGACAGTAAAATTCTCTGTTAGTGATTCCATAGTTTACCTTCAACAAACATCAAATTCTGATTTAATATGTTACGTTATTTAAAAAAACATAAATGATGTATCCTCTATATGTTACTGACTTACTAATACTGGTATTTTCTTATTAATAACTTCCTCTTTCAATATTGGTGTAACCAGATCCTACTACATTCTGCCGAGGAATTTGCGACACAATTGGCCTCATTTAGCATAATTAGAGCCGCTTCTTTGATTTTTCTTTTTTTTACCATCCGTTTATTTTAGGACTACATTTGAATTATTCATTGAACCCTATGTTCATTATCCCATGCGTGTTTACAGATTTGAGATCTATCAAATTCTCTATTTTTAATATAAGATTAATGTTCACTTATTCTAACATTTAATGGCCTTGATGATTCACCTAAATTAAACTGATCGCATTCACAAGGTATTTTATAAATGCAATTCTTTGTCCTTTTTTGTTCATTGTTAGGTTTGGTAGACTTAGATCTTAGACTATTAGTATCTATCACTTAGACACATTTGTAGTACCATGAATTCTCCTTGTAGTGAACTATCAAAATTTTTATTAAATATTTTAAAACCATTTACAAATAAAAATGACACATTCATAAAAAATACACAACATTTTTTAATAAATTTATCAAATATTGAATTGAAATAGCAAGATCCAAATTCATCAAAATGAGAAAACTTTTTAAGCAACCGCAACCTAAGCATTAACCCCCGATGGCGCGCCACGAAATGCTACGTACTCTCTACGCTACTTTACGGCGTAGAAGGGTGGACGTTAACAGCGGCAACTATAATAAAAGTTAGCGGCTCTAGAAATGTGGCTATATCGACGCATACTGAGAATACCTTGGACAGACAGAGTGACCAACACAGAGGTATTAAGACGAATGGGTAAAGAGGTGGAATTGTTAACAACTGTTAAAAGGAGGAAAGCGTCATACCTGGGCCATGTGTTCCGTAATGATAAGTACAGTCTGCTACAGCTTATCGTGGATGGCAAGATGAAAGGTAGAAGAGGTTTGGGCAGAAAGAAGAAATCCTGGCTGAGAAACTTAAGCGAATGGTTTCAAATACGAGAAGCTGCGAACATAATTCATGCGGCACAAAACAGAGAAACCTATCGTATGATGGTCGCCAACCTTCGGTAGAAGACGGCACATAAAGAAGAACATCAAATATTGAATTTAATTCAAACCATACTTTGGTAAGTTTTGACATAAATAGTTTATTTACGAATGTGCCATTAAATAAGACTTTAAGTATAGTCAAGACAAAATTAGAGAGTGATGATTCATTGGCAACTAGAACAAGACTAAACATATCGGCTATAATGGAGTTATTAACATTATGTACTGATAATACATATTTTCAACTAAATAATGAATTCTATAAACACCCACAGTATGGTGGAGGTATGTAGATGATGTATTCTCAATATGGCCTCATGGATCAGAGTTGTTGGACACATTCCTAAATGATCTAAACGATAAAGAAGAGACAATAACATTTACCATGGAAAAGGAATGTAATAACACGCTACCTTTACTGGATGTTTTAATCTCTAAGAACGATACTGGATATGAGACTCAGGTGTATAGAAAACCAACACACACCAATAGATATTTAAATTTCAAATCAAATCACAATATTAATGTAAAAAAGGGAATAATTAAATCCTTATACGATAGAGCCAAAATTACTTGTTCTAACGAAAATTCGTTCTTGGAGGAGAAACATTTGTTAACATCTGTTTTATTAAAAAATGATTATCCTTTATCGTTTATAAATAAGGAATTTTCAACAATCGATCGAATAGAACAGAACAACTTAGAACGAGATCCTACAGCATACACAAGGAATAATATGAGGAAAATAACAATACCGTACATAAAAGGATTATCAGAAAAACTTAAAAGGATAGGAAATAAATTCAACATTTCAACAACATTCAAAACAACAAACACGTTGAGATCTATTTTGTCCAAAACCAAACCTAACAATGAACAAGAAAGGACAAAGAATTGCATTTATAAAATACCTTGTGAATGCGATCAGTTTTATTTAGGTGAATCATCAAGGCCATTAAATGTTAGAATAAGTGAACATCAATCTTATATTAAAAATAGAGAATTTGATAGATCTCAAATCTGTAAACACGCATGGGATAATGAACATAGGGTTCAATGGAATAATTCAAATGTAGTCCTAAAAGAAACGGATGGTAAAAAAAGAAAAATCAAAGAAGCGGCTCTAATTATGCTAAATGAGGCCAATTGTGTCGCAAATTCCTCGGCAGAATGTAGTAGGATCTGGTTACCAATATTGAAAGAGGAAGTTATTAATAAGAAAATACCAGTATTAGTAAGTCAGTAACATATAGAGGATACATCATTTATGTTTTTTAAATAACGTAACATATAAAATCAGAATTTTGATGTTTGTTGAAGGTAAACTAAATTCACGAACAAATACTTACAATGTCGGGATAGTATTATGAGGTTTTTTTCCTGGTTTTTCCCTCATAATTTACTATGGAATCACTAACAGGAGAATTTTACTGTCATCATGTCATGTGTTTGTCTTTTTAAAGACGAATTACATGCTATGATTTTTTTCTGACGGATATTCTCAAGTTAAAGTTGATTTCATGTAATCGAATGAACTATCTTATAAGTAAAGTCGTCCCAGGAGCGCAACTCAACAATATTGGCAATATCATTTTAAAGTCGTCTACTTTAAAATGCATAATGTATGTCTGAATTGTCAATATAAATGAGTCAGATAAAATTAAATTATTAGAAGAATTTTTCACTATGTAACAAAAACAAAATTTGTTTAATTTACTGTTTGTATTTTGAGAACGATTTCCGAAGTGGAAATTGAAACGTCAATAAACGTATTTTATCTTTAATTGTGGCTTATTCCCAGTTTAATAGTAATTCATAAGAAATTAAAACCGGAAAAATTCATTCACGATGAAATGCAACCATTAAAACAAATGTTTAAAACAATAAAAAACTATTTTACAGTGAACTATAACCAAACTTCAAATTTCTTTAAATCAGCCCCATAAAACGCAGACATATTGGATCTTCTTAAAACCTATACAGACAATGTACCAGGTTACCTTAAGGATCTGGACACTATGTACACAAAAAGCTCAAAAAAGTCGAAAACAAAAATCACAAACATTAAAAGAAAACTACAGCATCAACTCTTTAGAACATCTACATCAGTGGACAGCAAACTCTCATCCTCTCAAGAAACTTAAGTACTTAACATTCAGATCTATAATACAATGAAATCTCAACGGGTACCATACCCGTTGCGAAATGTTACAAAAGCTAATTGCTCAACAAACGCCATCAGTTATTTGCCTTCAAGAAAATCATTTAAAAGATTCTTACCATGCAAGGTTAAAGGGTTTTAAATGCTTTTATAAGAACAGCACCAATAGAGATAAAGCAAGTGGTGAAGTAGCAATCTAAAGCAACCAAATGTATGAAGCAGAACTAATACCTTTAAATACATCCTTAGAAGCTGTTGCAATCACAATTATAGTGATATAAAGATCTCAATATGCAACATTTATATTCCACCGAGTGAAAATTTTTCAACTGCCGTAATTGAAGAATTACTTCAACAGATCCCATCTCCGTGTATACTATTAGGAAATTTCAATAGTCATAGTCCCCTACTAGGGATCCAAATTTCGATCGTTAAAGGAAAAATGCTGGAACAATTACTTGACAATAACAGTACAAACATCTTGAATACAGGGGAACTCACAAGATTTAATATACAAACAGGAGAATCTTCAGTTATCGACCTGAGCATGTACGATTCGATCCTACAAACACCCTTAAATTGGGAAGTCTATCAATACTTATACGGGAGTGATCACTTTTCTATTCTTATAAGCCGTCCTTTTAAAACCGTCTCTAACAAAATGGAAATTAGACCAGGCAAATTGGACACTCTTCTCAGACCAAGTAGGCCAAAAACTCCCATATCTCCCTGACCCTAGTACCTCAAATATATCTTTAACTTATCTAAAATTATCTGAAGTACTATTAGAAGCAGGCCATAAAGCAGTCAGAAAAACCAAAACTCTAAAAACTGACACGCCAGTACCGTGGTGAAATACCAAATGTGACGAAGACATCAAAAAATACAAGCGAGCTTTTAACAAAGTCAGACGATTTCCTACTACACAAAATCAAATAGAATATAAAATACTAAGAGCTGAATCTCGATATCAGATTACGCAAACCAAAAAACAAAACTGAAAATCTTTCGTGGCATTCATCAACAACTCTACTCCTCTGTCTGCATTATGAAGGAACATTCGTCAACTATCTGGAAAACAGCAAAACACCCAAATTAGTTTCTTAAAACATAATGATCAATTCATTACCTCAACAGAAGAAACCACAAAAATTTTTGCAGACCTTTACAAACAAAATTTCAGCACTAAAAACTACTCTCCAAATTTTTCTTCAATTTAAATTTAGAAATAAAATGAAGGAGATAATGATCACAGCAAACGTGGAAGACTACATGAACTCTCCAATTTATAGATTTTATGATATACCAATAATTTTTCTCCAAAGGCTAAGCACAAACGCTAGAATATACCTCCTTAATGTTTTGAACCAAATGTGGCTCCAGCACTACTTTCTAAACTCTTGGTCAGAATCATATATTATCCCAATCCCTAAATCCCAAAAACCAAAACAGATTCGCAGTCCTATAGACCAATATCCCTAACCTCGTCAATCTGTAAGCTATTTGAAAAGATTATAAACCGTCGTCTTACATGGTTTCTGAAAGATAAAAAAATACGTTATCCGGAGCAAAATGGCTTCCGTCAAAATAGATCAACGAGGAATAACCTAGTTGATCTTGAATCCGAAGTTGACGAAGCACTCATTAACAAATAACACTGTGTAGCTATTTTCTGCGATATAACAAAAGCCTACGATTGGACATGGCGATATGGTATAGTAGAAAAGCTTCATTTCTGGGGTATTAATGGAAAATTCCTAAAATTTATTTAAAATTTTCTTCAACTTGGAACATTTAAGGTACGAGCAAATGGAACACTATCATCAACTCGAACCAGGAAAATGGAGTCCCCCAAAGATCGGTGTTAAGTGTAACTTTATTTCTTGTTGCAATTAACGACATCTTGGAACAATGCCAACATGCAGTAACAGCAAGACTATAAGCTAACAATCTGGTTATCCTACTAAGAGGAACAAATCTAGAATCTGCCTAGTGATATCTACCCTTTATTTGAGTAAAGTTCATGTATTCGAGCATTAAACCATATATCACTTTATTAATAAATATATTAACAAAAGACACAAACACTCAATACCTGACAATGGATTACAAGATTTAGGATTTAAATAGGTAAAGAAATAATTTTTATTTATAATTTTAATTATTTTCTTTACCTATTTGAAATGGACTCACACAAGCAACACCTTCATGATTTAGGATTTATTACAATTTTAAAATTAGGCTAACCGTCTAAACTATATCCTTAACAAATTATAAATTAGTTTAATTTTTCTAGATCCTAATAAACCCTTTAAATCAATCAACTTTCTAACTCAAAATAACACTATTTATAAAAGCCCAGAAGAAATATCCAAAAAACTAGCATCTAGTTATGAATATATCAAATAACTTAAATTATACAAAAAAGAGGTTAGATCTTTGTAAATGGGTATATTTAAAAAACCCTCAAAAGGGCTACATCAAATTACACAAACGTTTTTGGAATAATAATTCCATCATCAGGTTTAAAAATGCAAATTAACATGCCTGAGCCACCACCATGTTAACTTGCATTTTTAAACCTGATGATCGAATTATTATTCCAAAAACGTTTGTGTAATTTGATGTAGCTCTTTTAAGGGTTTTTTAAATATACCCATTTACAAAGATCTAATCTCTATTTTCTGATACGTGGTATACAGCCAGCTGCAGGAATTATTTTCCTTGTGCATTTTGTTAAATTATACCTCCAATTTCTTAGATATAAAACAAGAGAAAACACCCTATAGAATATTACGATCAAAACAATAACAATCTAAATATACCAATAACAGAGAAATAATTAGAAAATGTATTTCAGAATTATTGTAAGAACACTTTTCCTGGACCCGACAATATACCGTTTATATTTCTAAAAAATTTAGGACCTTAATCTAAAGAATATCTACTCAAAATCTATAATATAATCCTATCCAGAAACGTATTTCCTAAATTATGGAAAAATTTAATCATAATACCTATTCTAAAACCAACTAAGCCAAAATTAGATCGACAAACATACCGACCGATATCACTCACATGTAGCATAGGTAAAGAATTAAAAAAGATAATAAACAATAGGCTTATGTAGTATTTAGAATCAATCAAATTAATTATTCCAGAATAACGAGGTTTCCGAAAACACCGCTCAACTTTAGACAACCTTGTTGACTTAGAATCAGAAATCCACGAAGCATTCGCAATAAAACAGCACTGTATTGGAATATTTTTTATATAAGCAAAGCATAAAATATGATCCAGTTTGGAAATATTTAATCATTAATATTATATATTGAAATACATTTTAAATTTTTTTGAAAACACATTATTTCAAATTCGAGTTGAAGGAACATATTCTCAAACAAAAATTTAACAAAATGGTACACCATAAGGATCAAACTTAAGCACAACTTTATTGTTAGTAGTAGTAAATTCTATATTAACACAAATTGAAAACCCCGTCAAAGTTAGATTATATGCTGACGACTTAGTTATTTTCTGTACAGGAAAAACACAACAACGATTCACAATCACATTCAAAAAGCATTACCACACATTGAGAAATGGTCAACTACAAGTGGACTTCAGTTTAACACTTCAAAAACGAAAGCAATCTGTTTTTTAAAGAGAAATCAAATCCCAACAAAAGAATTATATCTACACGAACAGAAACTAGATTATGTAGAAGAAATACGATTCTTGGGTATGACGTTTGATAAAAAATTAAGTTGGAAGGCACATATTCATCAGCTGAAAAAATCATGTCTACCTAGTATTAATTAACTACGATCACTTGCCTTTAAAAACTGGGGTGCCGATTATTCAAGTTTAATATTTGAAGTTACAAATCCATAATTCGATTAAAACTTGACTACGAGCCATCGTCTACAATTCTTTATTTAAATTCAATGGATATTATCCAAAATAGATGTCTACGTATTTCTTCAGGTGCTCATTTTACAAGCCCCATTTAAAGTCTCTATTGGGAAAATGGGGAACTTCTTCTTTCTTTCAGAAGACAATATCTAAGCCTAACATATACAGCAGCAGTGTCATCAAACAGAAATATGCATAACGTTTTTGCTGATCGAATTACAAATAAATTTCAACAAACACATCAAATTAATCATTATTTTTTCTTTCGTATACAATCATACTTATCCAAATTAAATTTTCTATTTCCAAAAACCTATAATGCCTCTTAAATCCACAACCCTGTACGATGGACAATATCTATTCCTGCTATCTGCATCAGTCTAACAAATCTAAGAAAATGAGAGATATCATCGATTGTTATTAAACAAAAGATGTTTCATACACTATTAAACAGATATGGCAATACCTACAACGTATACACCGGTGCGTCCAAAAATGAAGACAGAGTTGCAGAAGCAATTTATTCGGAAGACTCCTTAGTTAGTTTCAAATTTTCGTCAATTACGACCATCTTTTCGGCTGAATTTTTTGCAATTCTAAAAGCACTATCGTTAATACAAAACAAAAACAAAAAAAGTATGTAAAAGTAAACCTATGTTTATTTTAAATTAAACAGCAGGGTTTAGTTATTTTTAGTTAATTAAAGTTTTAGGTTGTATGACTGTTTAAGTTTTATTGACATTGACATATTTTAAATTGTATTGTCAAATTACTTAATGGCGTAAGAAATAGCATTGTTCTTGATTCTCTTTTTAGGTTTGTATATTTGTTAAGTTATGTTAGTTATAATATTATTGTTAATAATTTATATTGTAGAATTTTAATGATAATAAACTCTTTTTAGACGAATTCAAACTGCTATCTCTTATAAATCAAGAACTTAAGCTGAAAAAACAAATATATGAAGAATGAATTTTACATCAATGAGAATTTGCATGGCTATAGAAGCAAACAGTAGTGATAGTAAGAAAAATGTATATAAATTTAAGTGGCTGCAGCCAACAGGTTCCCGTTTTTATTATGAAATTCCCTTTGAAAAACAACTTCAAATTGATCATTCTGAACTATTTCATCTGAAAAAAGTGAAGAATATGTTAGCATCTATGAAAACAAGAGGATCCTTTAGAACAGGTACTATAGCATTAGAAGACAATTTGAAGGGGATTTATTTTGATTCAGATGGTGATGTGGTTTATCAAAGTGAGTACTTACAACAGACCTTATTACCAGTGTATGAGAAGATAGAAACAACTGAACAATTTCCATCATTTGCTGAGTTGCTTCAGAAATTTAATGACACAAATTTACCTAAAGTTGAAAAGAAAAATTTAAAAAAAATAAAAGATGATTTTGTACTTAGAAATTTTGATGGAAATAATGTTCCAACGAATTCATGGCTCAAGACCTTCGAATCAGAATGTTTGCGATGTGAGGTGGTCGCTGATGAAGACAAGATTTTGATTCTACGTTTGTTTCTTGATGGAATAGCAAAAGAATGGTTTGAATCAAAAATAATAACATTAGGCTTAGATAACAGTTTTGAGGTATGGAAAATTAATTTTTTAGATAGTTTTTGTGAAACAGGTTGGCATAATCATAGGCAAGCTTATTCTTTTAGGTATATAGGTGGTAGTATTGTTGATTATGCGTTTCGTAAAGAAAATTTATTGCTAAATATTAAGAATGATTTTCCCATTGATATACTAATTGATTTAATTGTAACAAATTTGCCAATTTATATACAAGATAATATTAATAGAGCTGACGTTACAACAATGGAAAAATTGGTAGGTGAATTACGAAAATTGGAAAGTTTAGTTATAAAAAAGAAGAATAAATTGGAGACAAAACCAAATTTTTATCAAAAAACTACTATAATACCAGAAGAACAGAAAACTACTTGTCAATATTGTGATAAAAAAGGATTCCCTGGGAGGTTTCATCCAGAGGCAATATGCCGTTTAAAGCAAAAAGATAAAAAGGTAACAAAAGAAAGCAAATCAAATGATATTAAATATATTAATAATATTGCTATACAGGAGACATTAAATGAAACAGTAACTGACCAAAAAAACTAGATTTGCTGCCATTGATCAAATTAAAAGTATTCCTAAATAATAAAGAATTATGTGGAGTTTATGACCCAGGCTCAAATGTTACTCTTCTGAATTCGAAGGTGGCAAGAAAGTTAGGATTAGATATTCAAGAAGATAGGAATATTTTTAAAACGATAAATGGCAGAACTAATTTTACAGGAAAACTAATTGCAAAACTGAAAATTAATAAAATTGAGAAAAATATTAATCTTTTTGTAGTTAATGATGAATATTTTGAGTATGATATTCTACTCGGATTAGATTCCATTTTAAATTTTCAAATGAAACAAGATTTTGATTTAGAAATTTATCAAAGATTATACGGAAGAATTGAAGAAAAAATCGAAAAATTTAATTATAATATTAATATTACAGAATACTCCATAAA
This sequence comes from Diabrotica balteata, assembly GCA_918026665.1. NCBI lineage: Eukaryota > Metazoa > Arthropoda > Insecta > Coleoptera > Chrysomelidae > Diabrotica > Diabrotica balteata. Next base: position 45,110,231 of record OU898280.1, read on the forward strand.
CTTTAATGAGGGAATTCCCACAGAACTTTTTGAAGCAAAATTAGAGCATTTATTGCCATATCAGAAAAATAAAATAGAAATATTACTAAATAAATATGACAATATTTTTGCAAAACATAAATTTGACATTGGGCAGGTTCAAAATAATGAAGCTCAAATTAAACTTTTAGAACATAAATTTGTTGCAAAAAGGCCCTATAGATGCTCGATAGAAGACCAAAAAGAGATAGAATTTCAAATAGGACAATTATTAAAAGCAAATTTAATAGAAGAATCATCTTCACCTTTTGCAGCACCTGTTACATTGGCTTTTAAAAAAGATGAAGGATCTAAAACAAGATTGTGCATTGACTTTCGTGAGTTAAACAAATTAATTATTCCTGAACCCCAACCTTTTCCTTTAATTGACGAGATTTTGACCAAAACAAGGAATGCTAGGTTCTTTACTACTTTAGATATAAATTCTGCTTTTTGGTGTATTCCAGTTCGGATAAAAGATAAATACAAGACAGCCTTCGTTACCCAAAGTGGTCATTGGCAATGGAAATGCTTACCTTTTGGGCTTAAAACATCTCCTGCAATATTTCAAAGAATTTTAAGTAATATCATCAGGAAGCATAATTTAAATTCATTTTGTATAAACTACATAGATGACATTTTAATATTCTCATTATCATTTGAAGAACACTTAGACCATATAGAAAGACTTATGAAAGCAATTATTGAAGAGGGATTTAGACTCAAACTTCTAAAATGTAATTTTGCAAGAGAAGAGGTTAAATATTTGGGACACATTGTGGGAAACAATTCAGTTCGTCCGTTACATGATAATTTAATATCGATCAGAGATTTTCCAGCACCAGATACGAGAAAAAAAGTACGACAGTTTTTGGGAAAAGTAAATTTTTACCACAAATATATAAAAGATTCAGCTAGGTTATTAGAGCCACTACATAATTTACTTAGAAAAGATATCAAATTCCACTGGTCTTTAAGCTGCCAAACAGCTTTTGATGGGGCAAAGAATATCCTCTGTTCTGAACCTATACTAGCCATTTTTAACCCAAATGCTCCTACAACTATATATACAGATGCTAGTGTTCTAGGAATTGGTGCGGTTCTGAAACAAAAACAAAGAGATGGAGAAATGAAACCCGTAGCATACTTTTCAAAAAAATTGAACAAATATCAAAAAAATAAAAAGGCTATTTTTTTAGAATGCCTGGCAATTAAAGAAGCAATTAAATTTTGGCAATACTGGCTAATGGGAAGAAAATTTCTCGTTATTACTGATCATAAACCCCTTGAGGGAAGAGAACTTCGTACAAGACCAGATGAAGAATTAGGAGATATGACACATTTTCTTTCACAATTTGACTTCGACATTAAATATGAACCTGGAAAAGAAAATGTAGAAGCAGACTGCCTTTCTAGAAACCCAGTTTTGGAAAATATTAAAAATGCAGAAACATTCATAAGAACAGTAAACCTAGTCACATTAACTGAGATAAAACAAGACCAAAATAATAATCGACAAGTTATAGATACAATGAGAGAAACAATTTTGAACCAAGATATATTTTATAAATTAAGGAAGAATGAAAAAAAAATAATTTTATCCAAAGATTTTGGAAAAGAGTTAATAACAAAAGTTCACAAATTTTATGGTCATATTTGTGCTGGTAAAGTAACAAACAAAATTAGAAATTTTTACTACATTAAGAATATAGATTCACTAGCAAAGGATATCTGTAAAAAATGCGAGATCTGCTGTAAAAATAAAACAAGAATCGGTCCAAAATATGGTCTTTTGTCACAATTGGGTCCAGCAAAAGAACCTTTTCAGATAATGTCCTTAGATACAATAGGAGGATTTGGTGGCAATCGTTCGACAAAAAAATACCTCCACTTACTTGTAGATCACTTCACCAGATATGCGTTTGCAGTTACTTCTAAAAATCAGACCACAGATGATTTCATAAAATTAATCGCCAAAATTCAAGATAAACACCCCATAAAAACATTATTAACAGATCAGTATCCAGGAATTAATTCCAAAATATTTAGAAATCATATGAAACATTTAAATATTCAATTAATTTTTACAGCAGTAGACTGTCCATTCTCGAATGGATTAAATGAAAGACTTAATCAGACATTAGTTAACAGAATAAGATGCAAACAAAATGAAACTAGAATTCGAGCATGGACAAAAATAGCTGAAGAATGTATAGAGGAATACAATAAAACAGATCATTCTGTAACCGGATATAGCCCAGAATATTTGCTTTTTGGAAAAGCAGATCCGATTGTTCCCGAGGAACTGTGTGAGACAACAAATCTATCAAAAGATAAAGAAATAGCCTATAAAAATTCGGTACGACCATCATGAATATAATAAAAAACTGTATGACAAAAATAGAAAATCCTATGAATTCAAAGAGGGAGATTGGGCATATGTAGAAAATAAATCAAAACTAAATAGAAAAAAACTTGACGAAGTAAGAGTAGGTCCATTTCAAATAAAAAAACAAATTTCAAATACATTATATGAAGTAGATATTGGATACAAAAAGAATGATATGAATTATTTCCATATTTCAAAATTGATGCCTTGTGATAAACCATATACTTAGATGGTTTATCATACCTTTTTGGTAGGGGGATGTAAAAGTAAACCTATGTTTATTTTAAATTAAACAGCAGGGTTTAGTTATTTTTAGTTAATTAAAGTTTTAGGTTGTATGACTGTTTAAGTTTTATTGACATTGACATATTTTAAATTGTATTGTCAAATTACTTAATGGCGTAAGAAATAGCATTGTTCTTGATTCTCTTTTTAGGTTTGTATATTTGTTAAGTTATGTTAGTTATAATATTATTGTTAATAATTTATATTGTAGAATTTTAATGATAATAAACTCTTTTTAGACGAATTCAAACTGCTATCTCTTATAAGTATAATAATCACATATTCTATATTATACTATTCATAGGTTCATTATCCTCACTGACTCAATTGTATTGTGACAACCCCCTTCTAATTCTTATTAAAAAGAACTTAAAAACATTTCAAATAAGAACATCCAAGTTCACTTTTTATGGGTGGCTTCTCATGTTGGAATTGAAGGTAACGAAGTTGTAGATAAACTGGCGAAAAACGCACCAACTAACCCGATGTCTGAAGAAAGTAACATATTGGTACAAAACGATTTAAAACCATACTTAAAACAAAAAATAACTTAAAAATGTCAACAAACTTAGAACAACACTCCGTCAAGGCTATACGAAGTTAACAAATATCCACATATTTGGAAACCAAAAATAAAAGACAGAAGAGAGTAAGTGATACTTACCCGTCTCCGTATCGGCCATACACGACTTACTTATGACTATTTATTATAGCACAAAAATAAACCAGTGTTAATAAACTCAAATATAGCATACTCAACTCCCTAAGAGATGCCCTAGAAGAAAATACAGATACCCAAAAATTATTTTCTTATCTTAAAGACTGTCAACTACTTCAAAAGATCTAACACATACATTGTAATACACATACATATTATTATTGTAAACTTATGTATACATATATACTAATTGTATCAACTGTTATATTAATCTACATACCGTAATGACCCTGCGTGGTCGACGTGTTATTGAAATAAAAAAAATAGACCTTAATCTTATGGAACTTTAATTTCTCATTTACATGTTAACTTAAATTGTAATTTTCTTTATAATTTTATATTCTAATTATTGTATTTTGTCCTCCCGCTAACATCTCTCAGTGGTTGATGCGGTTAATAAAAAAAAGTTACCTTTTGCTCAAGATAATTTTTTTTGTGTTTTCCGCTTTATCTCCAAAATAATTTTAAGACCAAATATTTTCTTTTCATTGAAACCGTCTGTAAAATATCCGCGTCATAAAACAATTGACCGTGATATAATATTATGTGTTTTGCATTTTAAAATTCTGGAATTCTTTGAGCGTTTTTACGGAAGAATATAATAATAAAATATCGTATTTGCGCAGCCCAATTTACCATTTACCTTTCCCGTTACCTACTTTTTACTTTTATTTTATCTCGTTCTTTGTAACATTATTTTCACTTGAAGAAGTCGCAGAAACATACGGTGAACAAGAGGAAATAGGTCGAAGTGTCTTTTGTCCTCGTTTTATTTATTTAATCACCAGAATGGAACCAACCGTTTGGTGGCCCGATGAGGGTGAATTTACTCAAAGCAGATAATTGACTCAACTTTGACAAAGGCATTTAATCAAACAGTTGAATTCAAACAGAGATTTTCGACGGTGGTATAGCGACAGTATCGTGAACAAAGTTTTGCCGTTAAACTTTGACAACTGTGTTTTTGTAATAAAATACTAGTTTTTATTTGTGCAACATTTAAAGATGCTGAACGCTTTACTACGTTTGCATTATACCTCGACGCATTTATACTGTTATTATTTACGAAGCACTAAATAAAATAAAAGGCTGAAATACAAGGATATTTATTTAATTTATTATTTCTGTAAAGCGTAGTTTAGAAAAGTATGTTTACCTAAAAAATAAAGTAATATAAGGTAAGCTATAGACAATTTAATAATAAATAACAGAACCAGCTGTAAGAAGAAATATTACATAATGATAAAGAAAAAATAATCACGTGTGCTATGAGAGCTGGGTAGCCTCAGAAAGCAAAATTTCTGGTTCCAAGTCCATATAAAGGCGATGGGTTGAGGGTGAGGATCACAACGCTTTACTAAAAAAAACTTTGAGATAGTTCAAACATAGTAAACCGGCTAATCAAACTACGAGAAAAAGATAAACGATTTAAAGATTGCGACATGAGACATACCCTCTTTAAAATCGAGTCAATGAAGTTTATACATATAATGTCCAGTTTATAGCATCCTGCGCCTTCCGGATCCGTTTCCATTCACGTTTATTGACTTAGTCTCCTAGTCGTAGATTGCTCTCTTATATGGCATTTTAGACTAGAGGAAAGGCTGCAAATATGGGCTGGTCTTGTAATATGGGCTAGGTAGGATTCACAGCTATTCGTTGCAGATCTCTACATTTTGACTATTGCAAACGGTATTTAGTGAAGTTAAACTATCACCGTAGCGATAGCGCCACAGTGGTAGACATTTTCCAGTTTATAATAATTGTTTGTCGGTTGGTGTGTGTCAAACTTTTTCGGGTAAGTTGATAAATTCCAGTATTTGAAAATAAACAATAATTTCAAAACACGTCTGTGTCACGTTGAAGCTCTATAATCAGTCTTTGATATAATGCTAATAAGTTTTCTTCAAATTGACTACTTTTATACATAACCTCTTCTGTTGTGCAAAGCAAGCGTGTTTACAATATGGGCTATGCCCCTGTTTTCATTATGGGCCAGTGGCCCATATTTAGAACAATGTAAAACATACTTCAATTGTTTCAGGATGTCAAAACAACAGCTGAAAAAAGGTAAAAAAGAAAAAAATGGACGAAGAGATATGGAACGTGCAATTATATCTGTCAGGCAGCACGAAATGGGTACGCTGAAAGCTGCAAAAATGTTGAATGTCCCACGTTCTACTTTGCAACGTTCTGCAAAAAACTTAATCTAAAGCCAATTGAAGCTGCTCAAATAAAGTTAGGGTGTAAAGCTGTCTTAGGGAATGATCTTGAGGACAAGTTAGTGCGTTATATTTTGGAAATGGAAGCTAAATTTCATGGATTAACCAGAAAAGATCTTAGGAGGATGGCGTACGTCCTAGCTTACAGGAACAATATCAAACATCCGTTTGAGGTAATACGGCAGGCAAACCTGGCTGAGGCTTTTTCTGCAACGCCATAAACAGCTATAAGTACGACTACCAACGGGTACATCATATTCACGAGCAAGAGGCTTTAACAAAGAAAATGTCGCATCCTTTGTCAATGTTCTGGAAACAGAATATGACAAACAATTTTACCCACCTGAATGTATCTTCAATGTGGACAGGTCTTACGGTTGTACAAAACAAGATTGCACAGGTAGTAGGCCGAAAAGGGAAACGACAAATTACATCATTAACTTCTGCTGAAAGGGGCTCTCTGATAACCGTCGTGATGTAGATGAGCGCTGCTGGCCAATTCATCCCACCAATGATGATATTCCCACGTAAAAATATTAACCAGCAACTGATGAAAGGAGCTCCTCCAGGTTCCATCATGCCAGTACATCCCAGTGGATGGATAAAAGCAATATTTTTACAAGATGGTTTCAACATTTCATTGACACAGTGAAACCCACAAAAAAAATCACCAATCCTGCTTATTATGGATGGTCATTACAGTCATACACGTAATATAGATGTCATAGATTTAGCTAGAGATAATCATGTCACTATAATTGTCTTGCCTCCCCATTGCACCCATAAACTCCAACCATTGGACAAAACTTACATGCGTGTTCTTAAGGCTTACTACAGCGAAGAGATCCGGGTCTGGTTGCGATTGTATACTATTCAGGAGAAGACAGCTCAAAACACAAAAATGGTGTGTAGCAATAATTATGTCGAAGGAAACAGATGAAGCTGTAAAAAACGTCGTCCTATTCTCAGACAGGATACTGATGATACAAATACAATCAACAACAATCAATGTGAACATATTACAAGTATATGCACCCACACAAGACTATGAACAAGAAGAAATTGAAAAATTCTATTATGATTTAGAAAAAGTATTAGCACCTACAAAGAAACACGATCTCAATATTATCATGGGAGATTTTAATGCAAAGATTGGTGAATGTGAACAGGAAGATGTCATAGGGAAATATGGTCTGGGAATACGAAATGAAAGAGGAGATATGTTGGCATCTTTTTGCGTAGAAAAGCAATTAGTAATAATGAACACAATTTTCAAACTTCCAAAACGTCGTCTTTACACCTGGAAATCACCAGCAGATACACCTGAACGAGTTTTTCGTAACCAAATAGACTTCATATGTATAAATAAGAGATACAGAAATTCAGTATTATCAGTAAAAACATATCCAGGGGCAGATGTACCAACAGATCACAATATTTTAGTGGGAAAAATAAGACTGAGATTAAAAAGAGTTGCAAGGACGAAAAGCAAACAGTTACTATTGATAGAGAAACGATGCTAAATGATACTGTAAAACAAGAAATAACTAGTATATTAAAACAAAAGATGAAGTTAACATCAAGCAAAGAAGAAAGTACTGAGGAAAACTGGACGAGAATTAAAGACATCTTAAAGACTGTTCAAGAAACAAAATTGAGTGCGCTAAAAGCAAGAAAGAAAAAAACAAGGGTGGATAACAGAAGAAATACTGAGACTTATGGATCAAAGAAGAGAAGTCAGAAATAAAGATAAAAACGAATACAAGAGGATCCACGCAATAATCAGGCAGAAGATAAGACACGCGAAAACACAATTTCATAGTAAAGAATGTAATGAAATTGAAAAATATGAAAAAAAACACGATACATTTCATCTGCATAAGAAATTGAAAGAGGTCGCTGGAAACAAATGGAAACAAGTATCCCAAAGTTTAGAAGACAGAAACGGACACAGAATATTAGACATCAAAGAAAAGTTAAAAGAATGGGAAAACTATATTTCTGAATTATTTGAAGATGAGAGAGTAGAACACCGATTGCTATATCAGGTCCATCTATAACAGAAAGTGAGGTAAGACGTTCAATACAAACGGCAAAAAATGGAAAAGCACTTAAAAAAAAGAGGTTAATCTTTGTAAATGGGTATATTTATTTAAAAAACCCTTAAAAGGGGATCCCATCAACTACATGGATCGTAGTGGTGTTTATAAATTACAGTGCTCTGATTGTGATGCTACATATATAGGTAGAACCTGTAGATCACTAACTTCTCGTTCCTTAGAACACATTAAAAAAGAGAACACTTCCACCTTCTCTCAACATCTTGCACAACATAAACATACCCTCAACATCCCAGAAGATGTCTCTTTGTTACATAATATTCCCCAAAAAAATTTTCTAAAATTAGATCTATATAAAGACTTGGAAATAGTCAAAGAAAAACAAAATAGCCCCAATTGTGTTAATCGCCATGTATCTTTCAACCGTGACATTCAACCTTTACATCGTCAACTTTTTCATAGTTCACACTTCACAATACTGCCCTACTTTCTCTGTCTTATTTTCCTATACAAACGTCAATACCTTAATCCTACACAATCTTGTGTTTCTTCAAACACCCATTTTCTACAATATCGCCACACCTTCCTCTCACAAATTTCTGACCCCAATTTTAACTTCAGAACCATCCACATCCATCATACCAACATATCACTATCTTATCCACTCTTCACTTCTACATCGCATTCCTGTCAATTCTGTTCTCTTTCATTATTTCTTGGTCATCTCATATATTAAACATGTATCCAATAGTTTTAATTTAGTAATCACTCAAACATTATCTAACAATTTATTAAAATTCATAATCTACCATATTACAAAGAATCCTAATCTACCTTTGTCCACCTTCTTTCGGTCAACAACTTAGTAGCACTTATACACAAATTTCAGGTTTCTACAAACTGAATTTAATACCACCAAAATAGATTTTGTTCAGGGTGCTAGATACTTTAAGTATAAAGGACCCCTATTATCTCTAATTGTTGATCAACTTCTTTTCTCCTTCAACCGACCCCCCCTCCTTTTCTTCAGTCATTTCCTTTACTTTTATTCTCATTAGTCTCTGAGGAACCCAGCCTCTTCAATTTTAAATTCAATCACATATGTTACTACTTCAATTTCTTCAGCCTGTAGATTTCCATCTTACTAAACTTAATTTTATTAATTTTTCACCATAGGAGCAGTCTTAAATAAAGTCATTTAAATATGAGGTCTGATATTAGCTTCAAATATTTGTTATTTAATTTTTACCTTGTCCTAGATGTGTTAAACATAAAAGGATAAATTTCATATATATATAAGCTAACCCAATATTAAATACACTTTAGACCACATTCCATACGACGAAAAGCAACATAAGTTGCCTAAGGCACAGGTCATTCTATTAATCATGACTATAAAACCATCATTGATTTGACATCTTTTATACCCTAAATTAATAAATAAAAAAGTTTTTAAATCCCAACACCTAGATTGTTGTTATTTTTTTAAAATCATCAAAACTTGTTGAATCTTTTGGCTGTAGTAATACTATGTACAACTATTATAGTTTTTGTTACATTGACATTCTGTTATCTTCATCCTTCAAAAGTATCTTGTCAATCAGTTCCACGCTGTTCTCCGAGTGCAGAGGTACCCTCTCACCGGCTCTGGAACCAGATTGAGCCATGTGTTACCTATAGTCTAATTTAATACTGAACATCACAGTTATTTTACAACAAAATGTACAACATTTCATAACTAAATGTAATTTAAAGGGTTTTTACCCTAGTATTTTGGTGGCTCAGGCATTGTGACCTAGTAAGTATAACCATCTTTTGCTTTTCAACCATAGTCAAAATTTCACAATCTCGTTTGTTTTAACTAAATGGTTTATACTTATTTTTAGGCATTTTTCGATTTTAAAAACCTGATGATGGACTGTGTGGTCCGAAAACGTTTGTTTTATTGATGTGGCCCTTTTAAGGGTTTTTTAAATAAATATACCCATTTACAAAGATTAACCTCTTTTTGTTATACGTGGTATACAGCCAGCTACAGGAATTTTTCCTTGTGGATTTTGGGAAAAGCACTTGGCCCCGATGAAGTAAGTGCTGAAATACTAAAGTTTTTGGGAGAAAATGGAATTAAAGCTCTGTGTAATCTCTTTAACAGAATTTATGACACTGGGATATTACCAACTGATTGGTTAAAGTCGACATTTGTTACAATACCTAAGAAACATCGTCCAAAGACATGCGGTGATTATCGGACAATAAGTCTGATGAGTCACGTTTTGAAAATCTTTCTGCGAGTAATACACAGCAGAATTTATATGCTGTTAGAGGACAGAATTAGCAATACTCAATTTGGGTTTAGGAGTGGCTTGGGTACAAGAGAAGCCTTGTTTAGTATACAGGTGCTAGTACAGAGATGCAGAGATATAAATCAAAATGTGTATATTTGTGCAATCGATTTTGAAAAAGCTTTTGACAAAGTCCGACATAACAAAATGCTAGAAATTTTGGAAACAGCTGGATTGGACGATAAAGATCTACGAATAATAACAAATTTATACTGGCATTAAGTGGCAAGAATAAAGGTTGAACAAGAACTGTCGGATGAAATAAATATAAAAAGAGGAGTGAGACAAGGCTGTATATTGTCGCCTTTACTTTTTAACTTATATTCGGAGGAAATATTTAAGGAAGCCTTAATGGAGACAACCGAAGGTATTATTGTGAATGGAGTAACCGTCAACAATATTAGATATGCCGACGATACCTTAGTCCTTGCCAATTGCGGAGAAGACCTTCAAAATCTAATGAACAAAATAAAACAGACTTGTGATCAGTATGGATTAAAACTCAACGTTAAGAAAACTAAATATATGATAGTTAGCAAACAAAATTATATACATGATGACGGTATAAAAGTCGGAGATGCCACACTGGACAGAGTAGAGAAACTCGTGTATCTATCAGAAATTAAAAGCCGAATAGAACAAGCCCGAGCTGCCTTTGTAAAAATGAGAAACGTACTTTGCAGTCATGATCTTAGCATTGACCTTAGAGTTCGTATGATATCTTGCTACATATTTCCTCTCCTGCTGTATGGAGTAGAAGCGTGGACCCTCACTGAGGCTATGCTTAAACGCTTGGCAGCCTTTGAGATGTGGGTATACAGACGACTACTGAAAATAAGCTGGGTCGACAGAGTTAGAAATGAGGAGGTCCTTAGACGGCTGAACCAAACAACACAACTGGTCAATATAATAAAGAAACGCAAGCTGGAATACTTCGGTCATATTATGAGACACCCTGAAAAATATGATCTTTTACATCTGATCATTCAGGGAAAGATCCAAGGTAATCGTGGTCCTGGTAGAAGAAGAACATCATGGCTGAAAAATCTAAGGCAATGGTATGGAAAATCAACTACATCGTTATTTAGAGCTGCTGTCAACAAGGTCACGATAGCGAATATGGTAGCCAACATGATATCCAACGATCGATAACGGTCATGGAACTAGAAGAAGAATAAGAATTCTTTTCAGCTATCTTACCTATGAAGTATATTATCTCCGTTTCGATATTTTATTTTTTATGGTTTGTATAAGTTTGGCAGTTAGGTCATCTCAGATGTTTATGTCTGGTCCATAGATGTGATATGTTCTGGGTGTTTGTTGGAGATATTTAGGTCTGGACTTTTGTAGTTCTTTTGCAGAGGTAGTGACTTTTAAATACATTAATGTTGATGGTGTTTGTTGTAGTATTTATTTCCCCCTTTCTTATATTTCGTACAAAGCTCCAAGCCTTCGAAGACTTGCTTCCACCTATACATGATTCTCCTTAGTCGCACTTTAGTTCCAATCTTTCTTTTTTATGTCTTATAGCATTCTTTCAAAATTCTTTGTTAATGCGGTATTGGGTTTTGTCGTCTACTTTTTGAGAGGTAATATATTTGTGGACGTTTATTGCTTTATCTGTTTCTGTTATTCTAGTTCATCACTTCACAATATGCTCCTATTTTTTTATCACTCTAGTTCATCACTTCACAATATATAGAAAGATGGCCTATTTTGGACACGTAGTGAGGGGAGACCGATATAATATTCTTTAACTCATTATGATGGGTAAAATCGAAATACGCAGAGGAATTGGCAGAGAGCAGGCCTCTTGGTTGAAGAATATCAGGGAGTGGACAGGAATAAGGAAAGCTTAGCAACTCTTTAGAATAGCTCGAGACAGAGACAGTTTCGCCCTGTTAATCGCCAACGTCAAGGGGACTTGATAGGGCACGCTAAGAAGAAGGTATTCAATGGTTTAGCAAGCAAGATATGTTAAGGTATAAAATATATTTTATTAAATATGAAAATTATATTACAAAAAGACAAATTTTATCTACCATATCTCAGATATATGATCCTTTAGGAGTTTTAGGTCCAGTGATTATCATTTTAAAAATAATTATACAGCAATTATGGTCAGTTAAATTATCTTGGGATGGACCAGTTCCAGAAACTATATTTATAAAATGGTTTTAATTTTACAACCAATTGCCTACTTTAAATCAATTAAAAATTCCAAGATTAGCCGTTGAATGAACCAATAAACTATTGGATCTGCATTGTTTTTGTGATGCATCTGTACAAGCTTATGCAAGTTGCATTTACATAAGAACTGTAGATGCTAATGGTACACATCAAACACATTTACTGTGCTTCAAAGCAAAGGTATGCAAAGCCCTTAAAATCAATCACTATCCCACATTTCGAACTACTAGCATTATTATTAGGGGCTCAGCTTGTAGATTAACTCCTATAAGATTATTTTCCATCAATTCCAACATATTTCTGGTCTGATTCTCAACTTGTACTTTGTGGCTAAAAAAAGCCAAATCAATTACAAACCTTTCTTGTTATTAGATTTTCCAAAATTCAGAAAATTACTTATCCCTATGGCTGGTTCTATGTTAACACCAAGGAGAACACTGCAGATTTAACTTCTCGGGGAGTCTTATCTAAAGATATTGCGAAGTTAAAATTAGGATTTTATGGTCCAGAATTTTAACATAAACCATTTAATCAGTTATCTACAATTATTAATGAATGTAATCTAGTAATTCCAGATTTTAAAAAAGCATTTGCTATCTTCACAACTAAAATTGAGAAGCCATCTGCTTTATAATGACAATTTTCAGCTTATAATAAATTACATCGAGTAACTAGCTTTCTTCTTCGATTTATTTCAAATATCCGCAAAGCTCCAGAGCAGCGAGTATTTGGATATTTAACAGTTTCAGAAATAAATTGTGCTCATAAACTACTATTAAATTAAACCCATTCCATAAAGAATTTTTTTTTTTGATAAAATCACACACCTATTTACCTTCTAAGCACAAGTCTTGCAGATTTGTTCTATTTCTAGATAAAAACAATTTGATGAAAGTTGGTGGACGATCACGTTACATTCTTAGAATTACGGTTTAACCTGGCGGTTATAACCGGCCAAAAAAACCAGTTTTTCCAAAAACCGGTTTTCAGTTACAAAATACATCAAATAGGTTACAAAGTTACATTTACCATGCACTTTAGTTTGCGTTACTTCATTCGACTCGATAATATTCGTAAATATTATGATTACAAATACCTTTTTAACAAAATATTATTAGTTTTCTGCCTTTTATATGAAACCCCGTCTTTTAGATAGTGCCCCGGTGTCCCACAAATAGTTGGTCTGTTGTCCCACAAATGTATTTGTATTGATATGTATTTTGTATCAACGTATGTACTGTTGCTTTTTTCATGTATTATACCTGTATTAACATATGTATTATTGTATCTCAACATATGTATTTGTTGTATATTGGCATATTTATTGTTGTTTTTTATTTCGTGTATAAGTATTTGTATATGTATATGTATATATATATATATATATATATATATATATATATATATATATATATATATATATGTATATGTATATGTATTTTATATGTATTGGTAAATGAAAGCAAATATTTTGAGATTGAATATTCAAATATGAATTTTAAATAATGTTTTGATATTGAGAAGAATTTTAAGTTATTTACAGTAACAAATTATACCGTTATTGTTACATTTATTTTTGATTAATTTGACATACTTTACAGAATAATCGTTTTTTTAATTTTGTTTTGTCCTTTCATTTTGAGTAAATGTGTTTATTTGTTTGAGTAAATTTTCTTTGAGCTGATGAGTATAGTTGTGTTTTGTCCTTTGCCCCTTGTCCTAAACCATAAAATAAAATAAAATGTTAATTATTGTTTTGTTTAGAGTAATTACTTCAGAATAATAATTATGATTGGAATCCAACATAATACCTAACCTAATCATCCTAATCACAGTAAAAACCTAATAACCGGTTTTTACTTTAAAAATAAAAAACCGGTTATAACCGGGACAAAAAACAACCGATAAAACCGGTTATTGCGAAGTAAAAGAACCGGTTTTCGGTTAAAACCGGTAGGTTTTTCCCATCCCTACTTTTAGCTATGACAAGACAATTTAATTAGCCTGTTGGAGAATGAAATTTAGCTAGAAAAATATGTAACAGTTATGTGACATGTTTCAAATTTAACCCATCACTTGCTTCTTATCCAACGTGAAGTTTACCTGACAATAGAGTTACGCGATCTCTATCCTTTCAGTATACTGGTATTGATTATGCCGGACCATTATCAATAAACGACAAAAGTGGTAGAAGATGTAATCTATTAAAATGTTATATATCTGTTTTTTTTTCTTCTTTTACACAACAACTGTTTATTTAGAACTGTTATCTTATTTAACACCAGATAGTTTTTAATTTTGTTTTAAGAGAATTGTTACATGTAAAGGACTATTATCCGATATTTATTCTAAGAATGGAAGTACTTTTATAGGAGCTAGAAATAAGGTAAGTAAATTAGGTCAATTTTTGTATGCTAATCAAACTCAAATAAACAACTATTCTTCTCATAAAAACATTAGCTGGCATTTTATATCTCTTTATATACCTAATCTTGGAGGTGTTTGCGAGGCTGTAGTAAAAAGTACAAAGCATCACCTAAATGCATTATGTTAAATAAATAATTGATTTATGAAGATTTCAATTCTCTAATTGTCCAAATTGAGGGTATCCTAAACTCACGCCCACTTTTCTTATTGGTCTACCTATACTTCGACTTGTTCGACTACATTTCCGGATCCTGACCTATCAGAAGTATCATTCAATCAATTAACCAAACCACAAAAGCTTTAGCATTATTACCTCCGGTTTTGGACGAGATTTAAACAGGAGTATATTTCTCAACTACACGTACAATATAAATGGAAGGATCCACCCACATCAGTCAAATGTGGAACATTAATTTTAATTAAAAATGATAAGCAACCACCATATAAATGTCCTATGGGGCGAATTTTTTAATTAGTTCTTGTAAAACACGGCATCTTCAGAGTAGCAGAAGTGTAATTCGCCAGAGACCTTTTTTGTTAGACATTTGTGTCCACTACCATTGGAAAATGAGACACTATAGTGACATTGACATTATTGTATTAGTTTTATAAGTGCATTAGTTTTTAGTGTGCTCTGTTTTGAAATTAAATCGTAACAGTCTTTCTTGTTTTATAAGGAACTTACACAACATTTAGTGTATAAACTAGCAAAAATAGATTACAACCCCAACAACATGATAGTTAGTTTTGACATCACACTACTTACCTAGTCAATAATGTGCCTTTGGAAAAACCTTAACGTAGATTTTTTTTAACGTAGAACCTTTAACGTAGAATAAATTTACAATGCACTTTAGTTTGCGATACTTCATTCGACTCGATAATACTCGTAAACAAATACCTTTTCAACGAAATATTATAGTAAAACTTAATTGTTTCTGGCTGATGTGGGTTTGCACTTTCAGTTTGCTTGTGTATTTATAATAAAATAAAATAAAATTTGAATTATTGTTTTGTTTAGAGTAATTACTTCAGAATAATAATTATGATTGAAATCCAACATAATACCTAACCTAATCCTAATCACTGTAAAAACCTAATAACCCTAACACGCACATCCGTCAAAGTTGGAACATTAAATTTAATTAAAAATGATCATCAACCGCCATGTAAATGTCCTATGGGGCGAATTCTTTAATTAATTCCTGTAAAGGTCCGCATCTCCTGAGTAGCAGAAGTGAAATCCGCCACTCGTGTAGTTTACCTGTTCTGTTAGACATTTGGGTCCACTACCATTGTAAAATTAGACACTATAGTGACATTGACATTATTGTATTAGATTTATAAATTGGTTTAACTTTGAAGAGAGAATAAGGAGTTCAGTCATGGTCTGACAACTAGCTAGCGGGGCGGTACCGGGAATTTGTTGCGGTACTGGCGATGTCAGTACTAACGATTCTGCTATGACGCTTGGGTGCTCCGTTGCCTGATATAACTAGAGAAGTACGATATATTGATATCTAAAATAAATCCATAATTAAGTTGAGAAAAATATTATGTACAAATATGACCAATATGAACATACTACAGTATGGTAAAGATATTTTAATGATTTGTCGTCCATTTGGCCTCATGGCCAAAAGCCCTAAACAAATTTTTGATTGACAATAACTACAAAAAATTATCAATAAAATTTTCGATGCAAAAAAAAAACAACAACTCATACCATTTCTGGATGTATGAATTAAAAGGTGGATATAGGATTTATTACTAAAATGTACGGAAAACCAACACTATTCTATATTTATTATATAAAAGATGGATAGCATTAGAATGCTTGAAAATTGATTGAGACCCTTAGTATTCAACTTAATCTTGGAAGCAATCATTAAAAACATGGAGCCTAAAACTGACGTTCTTCTTCTTCAAGTTTCGATTCTACCGGAGATTGGAAATCATTCTGGCAATAATAGTTTTGTTGGTTACGCGCCTGAATAGTTGAATTGAACTGCATTCAAACCATTCACGGAGATTGCGTAGCCACACGATTTTACGTCTTCCTACGCTTTTTCTGCCTTTGATTTTACCCTGCATTATATTCCTTAATAGTTCGTATTTTTCACCTCTTATGATGTGCCCCAAGTATTCCAATTTTCTGATTTTTATGGAATTTAAAACTTCGTTTCGTACTGTTTTCCTAGTTGTTCGAGAACTTGTTTGTTTGTTTTGCGATCCATACATGATATTTTCAAAATACATCGGTAACACCTCATTTCGAATGCTTCTAGGTTTTTAATGTTGGATTTTTTAAGTGTCCAAGCTTCAAACTTATACAAAAGGGTACAGCAAATATAACATCGAAGCATTCTTATCCGGAGCGATATAATGATATCGCGATTACAAAAAAGTTTTCTCATTCTATTAAAAGTTGACGGTGCAATTTCAATGCGGCATCTTATTTCTTTTGTTTGATTAGTATCTTCTGCGATCCATGCTCCAAGGTATTTGTACGAAGATATTTGTTCAATTTCTGTATTATCTAGTACTAGCTTAACTTTGATGTTTTGTGCTTTTGTAAATACCATGAACTTGGTTTTTTTTTAAATTTATTTTTAGTCCATAATCGTTGCAATATATATTTAGTTGTTCAGCAAGGTGTTGCATTTCTTCTAGTGTTGCTGCTAGAAGGACGGTGTCGTCAGCATATCTTATGTTATTAAGTGGCTCACCGTTTATTATAAGGCCCTCACTGACCTCGGCAAGCGCTAATTCTGAGATGGCTTCACTGTATAAATTAAATAACAAGGGTGATAAAATACACCCTTGGCGGACCCCTCGGCGAATATGGATATCTTCGGTCAGTTTTTTTTCAACTTTCACTTTTGCTGTTTGGTTCCAATAGAGGTTACATAAAATTTTAATATCTCTATTGTCTATGTTTTTATTTAATAAATTTTCTTTAAGCCAATTATGCTGCACTCTGTCAGATGCGTTCTCAACATCAATGAAACAGGCATATACTTCCTGATTTATATCTAAGCATCTCTGCGAAAGAACACTTACTGCAAACAGTGCATCTCGTGTTCCCAGTCCTTTCCTAAATCCTATTTGTGTATTACTTATGCCTTCATCTAATTTCTTAAAAACTAACGTTAGAAGAAGCGTATTATTATTAAAATAGAAGAAGTATAACACTATGACAATTTTTCTTATATAAATAATAATATTATGCTAAGCACAATAAACAAATTTTAATTTTTAAAATAATTTGTAGAATTAGCGATAAACAAAAACATTCATTTATTTTTTTTTACGTTTTCTAATTTATAGCTAAGTGTTAATCCAACATCTTCGTTTCTTGAAAATAAAAATTGCGAAAATATTTTAGAAACCGTGTTTAAATGCTCCATTCAGTGAAATCAAAGTTGTCGAATTGAACTGAGAAACGACGACACCGTAAGCCTTTAATCAAGATCTCCAGATATCTCGGTAGACTGTTAAATTAATTGTGGACGGGTATTTGAGTGTAGTTCTTTGTCTAAGGATTTCTGAGGTTGTTCAGGTGAGATTCCCGCTCGATTGAGGGTTGTATTGGAAAAGTTACGGGTGGTTTATTTGGTTTAAATAGTGTCTGGAGATTTAATCATTCAATAAAATGCGAACCGTGACTTTACAATTTCTTTATTTTATAAACCATAAAACTGTTAAGAACTGTATTATTTTTGAACCATCTCTTAAAAAATGCGGCTGTTAAATTTTTACCAAGATTTAAAAATGGTAAAACGTGAAAAAAAATAGGATGAAAATAAAAAGATAAGTGATATATGGGCAATCTGAGGTCGGGAAGTGGAACAGGGTGAGTTTTTAATGGTAAAAAAACGTTTAGGTAAAACTATGTCCAATGGAAAAATTTAAACACCAAAGTTAAAGGCAATAAAAATATCTAAAAGTCTTGTATTTATACTTTTCTCAAAGAACTTCAAAATTTATGTAAAAAATTCAAATAACCGTGTTGTTAGTTTTTTTATTTTTATTTTCCAAAATTTTTTTCTCGACATTTGGTGAAAACTTACTTATTTTTGTCTAATAAACACTGTAAATGACCACATCAAAATATCTGCTATTTTAAAAAAAGTTGGTCCCCTTTTGTTCGTTAAAATTTAAATTAGGTACTATCGCGAATTTGCTTACAAAATTCAAGAAAAGAAAATACTTCAATTCAGATTTTTTTAATCATTGTGTCAAATTTTGAGCTATTTATTAAAATGTACACTTTAATTAAAAGAAGACCACAGAATATGGACATGGAAAAGCCCAGACGACAAGATTAGAAACGAGATAGACTACATAATCAGTGACAAAAAAATTATATTGAACGATGCCACAGTCCTTAATAGCTTTACCATAGGCAGCGATCATATAACGGTAAGAGCCTAACTAAAATGAGACTTAATAACAGAAAGATCCACATCGATTAGGAAGAAAGCCAACCCGATATTTAACGACCCAACGTATTTAAATGAATATAGGCTATTCCACGAATATACGACTGTTTTGGATTATTGCGACAACGAATATTTTACTGTGCAAGTAGAAGTTTGAAAGTAAATTGGTCTAAACAGTATTCCAATAAAATTGATCTACTTAAACTAAAATTATTTCAATTAATAGATTTTCAGATAGGCACAAAATTTATTGTGAAATTTAATCCAAAAATAAGAAAAAATTCTACGCAAACGGTCCTACTAATAAATACAATGACGTCTATAAAGCCAAAATGTGTTTGTAAGACATTTAGGTTGGGTTTCCGTGAAATTTAAACACTAAAGAGGCGTGCCGGGTTTCTTTAATATTACACTATTTTATTGCTTTATTAGGTACTGCAACTGTAATAAAAGAAATATACTATTTTTAATATAAACGAAAAGAAATTGGCAGAACGGTGGTTCAGAAACCAGAAAAAGGATCTAATATTTCACTTTGTTAGTTTTAAATATTTGTTTGCTTTGAGTGGATGTACTCTTAAAAGTTTCGAAAGTATCGGGTATAACATACCAACTATTGATAGTTAAAGAACCGAGTCGTTACAGATTAAAAAGTAACGAAAATTTACATACAGTTTCATATATCGCCGACTGATTTTAATTTTAAAAACCGTCCGTATAGAGGTGTCCGGTGAGAGGTGTCGTTAAGAGAGAGTTTAGTGTAGTGTATTTGTTTATTGAAGCCAAAAATGCCGAGACGTTTTTAGATATAGACAACTTTTTATTTATTGTACTTTCTCATTGTAACGTTTATAACTAAATAAATTACACTATTTAATCACCTAAGAATTGTTACACTTCGTTTAAATCACTTAATTCAAACACCAACTTTTTTACAATACTAAACTACTTTAAAATCTGAATTACAACTGTTCTATAAACTATCAACTACATATTTATATCATGACTTTATATTTAATAACGTTTATATCTGTCATAACAGTATTTTAAAAAAGGGGAGAATTTACTATTGTACAATTCAGTACATTGGACCATTTAAATCGATACCTTAAACAAAATTTAAAACAGTCGTATATTCGTGAAATGGAATATACCATAACAATATCAATAAAATCCTACAACAAAATAAATGCATAAATAATGTAAACACCCTAAATGAAAGTATCATGCAAGCTGTTCAAAAGGCTCAAATTAAATGCTGCCCTAATAGATGCCAAAACAAAAAAAAAAAACATTTGAGATATCAAACCAGAAGAGATATCAAACAAAACGAAATCATTAAAAGGAGCAATATATAAAGAAGTATTAAAAGCTACAAGGACAGATTAAAGAAAATTTAAAAATGAAAAGGTTAACCAAACTAAAGAAGAGAATAAAAGTCTGAGAGTCCTAAGAAAATGGCTAAACAATCAAAAATGTGAAATACAAAAACTAAAGAACAAAGAAGGAGTCCATATATCAAATAGAGAAGAACTACTACACATAGTTGAGGACTTCTATTCAGAATTATACACAAATTAAAGAGAAGAATAAACGAACATGGAAGCCGCTGCATCAAGCAAAATCATTAACCAGGGTTGAGACCTCTTGCCAGAAATCACACTAAGCGAAACCCAAGACGCAATGAAAAAGATGAAAAACAAAAAAGCACCAGGACAAGATGGAGTCGTAATAGAAGCTATAAAGATGGGCGGACGTGCCGTTCTCCACCAACTAAAAATTTTGTCTAATAGAATTTGTCCTTGTTTTAGTGTAGTGTTTTGTACAATTTTATGTTAAAATTTATCTTTATCACATTCTACGCTTGATGGATAGCCCAAACTTGACGAAATGCCCCTAAAGATGCTGTTTTAAGCGAAAGTACTTATGCAAGATTTAATTGTTAAAATTGAGCTCGATATTTGCCTTTCATTTTCAAAGAAAACTAATTGACTGGTGCCCAAGAGAAGACAGACAGCAAACAACGACCACCAACATGTTGGATGGACGGCATTAAACCAATATCCAAGAAATGGCAACAAGACGCACAGAACCGTGAAGAGTGGCGAAAAATAGCAGAAACTTATGTCCCGGAGTGGACTGAAGAGGTTGTATAATGTAGATAATACCGACACTTCAGTTGAGCGAAAACACTAAGATTCCATGTTACAGTGATAAAACAAAGAATTTAAAAATCGAAATATACACTATTTTTCCAAGTAAAACCGTGTCACGTCACGAGTTATACAGAGTGACGTCACTTATATTTAAAATTTCCATAACATCATTCTTAGAGTTCAAATTTCCATAATACATATAAAAATATGACACTTGTACGGAGCTTCTTGATTTTTCATAGGCGTTAACATGGTATTATAGCAAGAAATTGTGTAATATTTTCATATTACCCAATTACGTGGCGTTTATATGTTACAATAAGGTTAGCTTATATTCCTAAACCTAGTGCAATTGGACAAAAAAATGTTGACACCATAGATCAAAACCTCTGCTGTAAATTTGCGGGACTTGTAAACACGAAGTGTCTCGACTCTTGATATTTTGCTTATAACCAGAGAAAGTAGTAGTTTTTAAATATAGTTAAACTAAAGCAAACTAACATTAAACTGTAAGCTTTATGCCACATATATTATTGAAGCATTAAGTTGCGTATTTAAACCAGTTTCGTTAGAGTTATATTCCTGTTAGTCTACTCACCAATTGTTGATAGACACAGGTTGATGAATTATAAACAATTAACTAGTCTGTTTTGCTGCAGGAAACGAAAGTTAATTAGTATACTTGTAAGTGAGCATAAAGTGCAGATAATTTGAAAATGCCAATATTTAATTTTGTTTTAAAATTCTTGGTATCCAAATTCTTAGTATAGTAACCAATAAAAGACAACGGTTTATAGTTTTGTCACGTTTTGTCGTGGAATTTAAGGGTTTGTGTAAAGTTTATTTCTCTAGGTAAAAATTTTTAATTTGACGGAGAGTTTCACTAAGTTTCACTTTTGTTGTAAAAATGGAGGCGTCAACAACGTGTATTTCTAATTCTGAATAATTATTGAGCTTTAAAAATGCCGAAAATAAGCGATGTTTTCAACTTAGATAAAACCTTACAAAGAGCTATTTATGGATATGGATAAAGTTTATTGCTCGTGTTGTGGCAAAACCGTAAGTACATACGTATTATTTTTTATTTTATTTTAAAAATTTACATGGCAGTACAAACAAAGATTTTAAAATTGGAGATTATGTTTAAGAAAAGTACCGACATCTAGTTCGCAATTATTCGATGTATTTTTTCTTTTTTCAAGCATTTTTTAAACCCCTTGCGATAAAAAATAGGATACCTATTTACAATTCAAATCATTCAATAGTCTAGTAAACAGTAGTTAACATTTTTTTTCTAACAATAGCATAGTTTGCTAGATTTAATTAATTAAGTGCTTTTAATTTATGCTCACAGTATTTTTTTATTTAAATGTAAACAGAAAAGACCAAGAGCCTCTTGTAAATATTTGGGAGTTCTTCATTCTTGCACAGTCATTTCTTGACATTTTTAAGATTGCTAGACCGATTTTTAATAATTTAAATATTTTAATTGTTATGCAAAAACGGTTCATTTTTAGTTTATTTCTACAATTTTAGATTTTAAAAATGGGTACAACTATAGAATATTTATTTATGTTCTTTTTTAGATTTCATCTGAAAAAAAAATTTCAAATAGATCAGCATGTCAGAATCGCGAAACATTTAACTAAAAAAGTAAAAACCATATCCAGTGAAAAATATCAATCTTCAGTGTCCAAGTACTTACAGTCAAGTTCCGAAAAACAAACCGAACAAGAAACTTTAAACGAAGATTTATGTCATGCATTAGTATCTTATAATATATTTTAAAAATTTCCAAAATCGTATTTAATTTCCTGTAAGCAAGTGGACAAAAACTAACGCTCTAGCAATATCACGGTTTCTACCAGAAGCATAAGCAAACTTTTTCTTCCTGCTGCTGTGCCTAATGATAAATTATTGCTTATTATATCTGATGCTGCACCGTATATGGTGAAAGCAGGACAAAATTTAAAAATATTTTATCCAAACTGAATATATGTCACTTGTTTAGCGCTTGGAAGCATGGAATAAACAGAGTTGCGGAGGAAGGAAGAAAAAAGTTTCCACTAGTTAACAGTTTAATAGCGAGCGTCAAAAAGGTATTCCTGAAATCCATGTAAGAATACAATGTTACAGAGATATGCTTCCACTGTCACCGCAACCCATTTTAACATGTTGGGGAACATGGTTGGAAGCAGCTTATTTCTATAATAATAATAATAATAATAATAACGTTTATTTCCATGAAATATACAATTAATAATATTACAATAAAATAATTAAATGACAATAAAATTTTTAAAAAATATTACTTTTACTTTGTAGTTCTGTAATTGGTTCAAGGTAAATAAACAGTAGTGCCCATTAAAACAATTAAGTTGAGCATGGGCCATTTTTAAAATTGCTTATTTATATTGATCCTACAGCAAGGCGAGTTTTACTACTTTATTAGTTATAATTATTACCTATATTAAGATAAAACAAAAAAAATAACAAAAAAATTTTTTTTATTAATTAATTAACAAGAGAGAGAGACAATTCATGCATGCAATCAACCAAGATAATAGCATATATAAATTTTTAAGATTTCGTAATCTATTCTTGATTTGACGTTAGTTATAACCTAATTGCTCTCAAAAAGGTGGCTGAACAGTTGTCTATGATTTTGTTTCAAATACCTAGTAAACAATGTCTTAATCATTTTTTGCGAGTTTATAGTGATTAGGTATGTTTTGTAAATTTCAGGGAGCAAATTGTAGATTCTTCCTTGTAAATACTCAAAATTTCGTTTACCAACTGTTTTCTTTGCAATATTTAATTTGACAACAGACTGTGCTCTATTTCTCGTATGATAGGTATGCCCTAATGGTGTGAGTAAGTGTTTATTTTTGTATAAATTGGTGATTATTGTAAGAATATATAACTTTCTTGTATCTAACATTTGAGTTTCGGTATAAAGATCATTAGTAGGGTATCTCGAAGGTCTATTGTAAATAATTTTTAATATTTTTCTCTGGATAATGTCTAATTGGTGGAGGTATGTATTTGCAACTCCACCCCAACTAAGGATTCCATAACGTAGACGCGATTCTACCAAAGAATAGCAAATAACCTTCAGATGATGGATATCCAGTATATTACGTAAATATCGCATTTTGTACAATAGACATCTCAATGTTTTACACGTTTGGTTTATGTGTATATCCCATCGTAGATACGAGTCGATTTGAACACCAAGGTATTTTGTGTTACTCACTGCATTAATACTCATATTTTTAATTTTTATAAATTTGTAATCTGGTAGACCTCTCTTATAGCTTGTAAATGGAACATAAACTGTCTTATCCATATTTACTGTAAAAAGTTTGTGGTTAAATATATCAATAATTCTTCCTAAGTCATGTTCCATTTTTCGCTTTAGTTCCATCCACGTGTCTGCAGAGTACAAAATTGCTGTATCATGTGCAAAATTTAATACCTCACCTTCAGTCTGGTAAGTAAGAAAATTGTTTATGTACAGTATAAATAATATGGGTCCTAGTACAGTCCCTTGTGGTATACCAAAATTTATGCTTTTAGCACTACTCAATTTCCCTTCTAGTCGCACTCTTTGATATCGATTTTTTAAGTAGCTTTCTATTAAGTTAAATGTGTTTCCTCTTATACCAATGTCTGCTAAAGTATCTAATAGTTGTGAGTGACTAACCGTATCGAACGCCTTTGCCAGGTCTAGGAATACACAAGCTGTTGGTGTACTGCTGTCAACTAAGTTGTAAATTTTGTTAGATAGGTACGATATTGCATTTTCCGCGGATACTCCCTCTCTAAAACCATAATGTTTGTTTGAAATTAACTTATATTTTTCTAAGTATAATACTAGTTGATATTTTATAGCCTTTTCCAATATCTTGCAAAGTGAAGTGATTAGTGAGATTGGTCTGTAATTATTTGTTAATTTTGGATCGCCTTTGTTATGAATGGGAATCACCACTGTTTGCTTAAGTTGTTCGGGCCATTTGCCGCTAGAAAATACATTATTTAATAAATAAGTAATGGGACCAGTTAGTATTGGCGATAGTTCTTTAAGTACTTCAGATTTAATACCATCTATTCCTGGAGCTTTGTTCGATTTTAATGAGGCTATAATCTGAACAACGTCATTTTCATCCACAGGTAATAAAAAGAAGGAATTTATTGTAACGTTTCTCTTTGGTGTTCGAGAAGGAGGTTTTATTATCTTCTGAGCATATGTTTCTCCAACTTTTGAAAAATATTTGTTAAATTCCTCGGCGATCTCATTTGTGTCGGTAATACTTTGGTTATTTGCAGTAAGTATTTCTTTGATATTTTGAGTATTAACATTTTCACTATTATAGTTATTTACTATTTTCCACATATTTTTTGAAGACTTATTATTTTTCATAATTTCTTTTATAAAGTAATTTTTCTTTGTCATCTTAATAAGTGTGTTCAATTGTTTACGGTACTCTAGGTAAGCTTTTCTTTTTTCTTCATTTGTTGGATGATTTATGTGATCTTTATACAGTTTATTTTTTTTATTAATTGATTTGACTAGTCCTGCTGTAATCCATTTTTTTCGCTTTTCATTTGCGTGTTTTATTTTGATGGTTTTAGTATGTTTAATTATATAGTCATTTAATGTCTTTATTAGATATTCTGTTCTATGCTGATCATTTTGTCGATTTTACAAAAATAATTAACCTTTTAACGAATGAGAGTTGCCAATCTTTATTGGAAGCTAAGCAAGCCTTTCAAAATAATACCCTACAACAGCAAATGTCATTCATAAAATCAAATTATAGGTTTATCCAAAAAACTATAACTCAATTAGAATCCTCCAATTTATCATTGTTAGAGAGGATACTTTTATTAAAAGAATTTGAGTCATTGTGTCATAATGTTAAAGGTACTATTGGAAAGAAAATTTTTCAAAAATTTAAAGTAACCATGGAAAAAAATAGTGGTTAGGTACCAGGTTCTTTCTGAAGTGGTTCAAGTACTAGCTGGGATATTTTCCGAACCACTTAATTTAGAACCATCTATTATAGTAAATTTGAAAAATGCCCCAGTTACATCAGTTGATGTTGAAAGAAGTTTTTCTATTTACAAATGTATGTATTCAGATAGAAGCCGTAAGTTTTTATAATAATAATTATATGTGAAAATAATTGTATATGTTATGTATTTATAATATTGTAAGTATTTTTGTAAATAAAAAATATTGTAAATATTTATATATTTTGATTTATATATTTTTTAGATAAATTTGCAGATTTTGCATAACATACTGCATATTTTTGCATAAAATACTGCATATTTATGCCCATAAGGTTGAGGTCAGCAGTTCACGTGGCTCGAATGACAGATAATAGATGGACAAAGCGCATACTGGAATGAAGACCAAGAGATGATGCCTACCGAAGCAGAGGTCGTCCACCAACACGTTGGACTGACGATCTAAAACGTTGTCATAGGAATTGGATGCAAGAGGCACAAGATCAAAATAGATGAAAAATTATGAGGGAGCTCTATGTCTAGCAGTGGATAAACAAAGATTGAATGATGGTGATATGCCCATACATCATATTTTTTATTTGCATACTTGCCTAAGATATAAGATAACTCCAGACCACTATGTACGAATGAAGTTTATTGGAAAATAAACAGATTTTTATAAATTTTAATAAAAATATTTTACAACTTGTAATGATGAACCCCAGCTAATGACGTAGAAATTAAAATAAAGTTTTAAAATATTAAGCAACTATAATAATTCCACCATAATTTGTGGAAATAAACCAACGGAAAAACGCTTTGTAAGTTTGTTTATCTAAAATTTTTCAGGTTTAATAGAATGACAATAAAATCTATGAATTGTACGGCACTAATATAATATTTTTAAAGTAGGTAATGGTAAATTATATTGCATCTATTTTTTTATCCGATTTACTAAGCAACGTTTCGTCAATAACCAGTTTAAAAAAAAATAAACTCACCTTAAACTTTTTAACAATCCAAACACAAAGAACTTAATATACACTTCACCAATGCACAATTACTTTAACAGTTTTTTATGTTTTTTACTTGTTGATTAACAGCGTACACGATCGATTTGAATGAATGAACCGCACAAAGATGTAAAGAAATTTTTTATTCCAAACGAAAGTATCTCGTCGGTCGCCAATCTGTCTGCTACCATTGAGCTACCTGGTTTTCTGATTATATATCCTGCAGAGGTAGCCGTATTAGGTGTCAAGGCTAAAATCGTCGACCGCGGTCCGACAGCATCACCTGTTTCTTGTATTTGTGACTACCTCTATAATACTGTATTGATGACGGTGGAATTGATAGCCACCGCTGAGAATAAAATTTATCATAAAACCCAAGAGAACTAATATATATATATATATATATATATATATATATATATATATATATATATATATATGTATATATATATATATATATATATATATACAGATTGAACGAAATAAATTCGGAACATAGGAATATAATGTATTTCGGCTCAATTCTGCTGTAGGTGGTTGGCCAACAAAATATTGTCAAATATTTATATTATAAAAATCCAATACTTCAGTGGGCTGCTGGATTCTGAACTCATAAAAATTGAAAGCTACACATAAATCTACGATTTATGCTGTCAAACCAGTTATAGTCCAGGAAATGAAGCATTTCACCTCGCAATTATTTCGTGCTCCCTGGATTGACTTGAAATTTAACAGAGGGTAGGTAATAGCCTAAGGATCAAAATCTATATCGAACCAAAGTGCGCCAAAGCCTAGGGGGTG
>OU898280.1:45143312-45273312 GCA_918026665.1 Diabrotica balteata
GCGGTCCTGGGACGACTTTACTTATAAGATAGTTCATTCGATTACATGAAATCAACTTTAACTTGAGAATATCCGTCAGAAAAAATCATAGCATGTAATTCGTCTTTAAAAAGACAAACACATGACATGATGACAGTAAAATTCTCCTGTTAGTGATTCCATAGTAAATTATGAGGGAAAAACCAGGAGAAAACCTCATAATACTATCCCGACATTGTAAGTATTTGTTCGTGAATTTACTTTACCTTCAACAAACATCAAAATTCTGATTTTATATGTTACGTTATTTAAAAAACATAAATGATGTATCCTCTATATGTTACTGACTTACTAATACTGGTATTTTCTTATTAATAACTTCCTCTTTCAATATTGGTAACCAGATCCTACTACATTCTGCCGAGGAATTTGCGATACAATTGGCCTCATTTAGCATAATTAGAGCCGCTTCTTTGATTTTTCTTTTTTTACCATCCGTTTCTTTTAGGACTACATTTGAATTATTCCATTGAACCCTATGTTCATTATCCCATGCGTGTTTACATATTTTAGATCTATCAAATTCTCTATTTTTAATATAAGATTGATGTTCACTTATTCTAACATTTAATGGCCTTGATGATTCACCTAAATAAAACTGACCGCGTTCACAAGGTATTTTATAAATGAAATTCTTTGTCCGTTCTTGTTCATTGTTAGGTTTGGTTTTGGACAAAATAGATCTCAACGTGTTTGTTGTTTTGAATGTTGTTGAAATGTTGAATTTATTTCCTATCTTTTTTTTCTGATAAGTCCTATATTCCTCTGATAATATCCTAAGTTTTTCTGATAATCCTTTTATGTACCGTATTGTTATTTTCCTCATATTATTCCTTGTGTATGCTGTAGGATCTCGTTCTAAGTTGTTCTGTTCTATTCGATCGATTGTTGAAAATTCCTTATTTATGACCGATAAAGGATAATCATTTTTTAATAAAACAGATGTTAACAAATGTTTCTCCTCCAAGAACGAATTTTCTTTAGAACAAGTAATTTTGGCTCTATCGTATAAGGATTTAATTATTCCCTTTTTTACATTAATATTGTGATTTGATTTAAAATTTAAATATCTATTGGTGTGTGTTGGTTTTCTATACATCTGAGTCTCATATCCAGTATCGTTCTTAGAGATTAAAACATCCAGGAAAGGTAGCGTGTTATTATATTCCTTTTCCATGGTAAATGGTATTGTCTCTTCTTTATCGTTTATATCTTGTAAGAATGTGTCCAACAACTCTGATCCATGAGGCCATATTGAGAATACATCATCTACATACCTCCACCATACTGTGGGTTTGAAATGTTGTGTAGAAATGATATTTGTTTCAAAATCTTCCATAAATATATCGGCTAAGAATGGAGATAAACTAGAGCCCATTGCTAGACCAAAATTTTGTTTATAGAATTCATTATTTAGTTGAAAATATGTATTATCAGTACATAATGTTAATAACTCCATTATAGCCGATATGTTTAGTCTTGTTCTAGTTGCCAATGAATCATCACTCTCCAATTTTGTCTTGACTATACTTAAAGTCTTATTTAATGGCACATTCGTAAATAAACTATTTATGTCAAAACTTACCAAAGTATTATTTGAATTAAATTCAATATTTGATAATGTATTTAAAAAATGTTGTGTATTTTTTATGAATGTGTCATTTTTATTTGTAAATGGTTTTAAAATATTTAATAAAAATTTTGATAGTTCACTACAAGGAGAATTCATGGTACTACAAATGAGTCTAAGTGGTATATTCGTTTTATGAATTTTCGGTACTTCATAAAAATGAGGAGTCTTACTGTAATGAGGTGTAATTAATCCTCTCTGATAACTTGTTAAAACATCTTTAAACTTAAATAAAGATCTATGCTTCATCTAATTTAGATAACGACTTACGTCATTATCTACGTCAGAGATCGAAGTTGACATAGTTGCCAAAGTATAAAAAAATCCTGACTCCATTTTAAATCAAATAGGTCACATAACTATTGCAAAAGTATTACCATCTCTTTACAACGACTCTTTAACTTCTTACGTTTGAAATAAAACACACTAATTTTGTTCTAAAAAGAACAGATTTTATTAAATAGGTAAAAATATAAAACAAGAGGTATTCACTTTAAAATTCAAAATAATAAAGTACAAAAAGTGTCAACACCACAACTGTCAAATAAGTGTTACCAATTTATGCCAAAATTTTACCTTCGTTCGATTACAGTTACAGTGTGTTCCGAACAAATGTTCTTGATAAAAACTCTTTATAATGGATTTATACAAATTAAATGAAACATATTATTGTGTATTTCTTTAAGTTAACATTAATAGAAATTTTTAAATATTATTTCTACGCGTATATAACAAAATATGCCTAGTGGCTGTAATGCCAGTGTACTCGGTAAAGTGATTCTAAAAAGAACACACCTAAACCCTAAATATTTCGTGTTGGTATTATATGACGTCACAGGCTATGACGCCGATGACGTGCATCGTTATATAAATTAGATGAAGTGTATATATTTTATTTTCCAAAGGCTTTGTTGGATATTTTGTTAATTTTGTATAAGGTTCGTTTATTAATAGATCTTTAATTTAAATCTTTAATCTTTAGCTTCAGAACAATACCTATTCTCTAATGTGGACTTTACTGTTTTTGGGGCTAATACACAATTCCCGAATAAACTTTCTTAAAACTAAATATAATAATTTGTACACAATTTTGTCTTATACATGGTGTTCCAAAACTTATATGCTCGTAGTTGAGAAATATAAAAGTTATTATTTAAAAAATATTAATATAGGCTTCTAACTTCTCATGTCAATTTAAAAACTACAGCAATATATAAAACTGTTTTGGATGGGTTGGAGTCAATAAAAGGGGCTATTTGTTAACTATTTTTTACTCGAGCTTTCAATTGTGTTTACAATCATTGTCAAGAGCTGCTAAAAAATACAAAATATCCTACAAAGTTGAACTAGAAAGAACAATTTTTTTTGTTAACTCACCAAATAAAATTAGTTTAGTAAATAAAAATGCTGCTAACATATTTCAAAAAAACATTATCATAAAATTGTTCTAATCTAATAAATGCTTATCTGAAATTTTAATATAATTTTGAAAAAGTTTCTTAACACAAAAACAATTGAATTTATAAATAAATTTGAATAGTGACAATTACAATTAAGCCTTAATGTCATAAATACCAACTTAAAATTTTTATTTTTGACAAGCATATTGCAAAAAATAAAATTTTGTTTAAAACATCTTTTTTGTTTAGTAACAAAAAAAAAAGATTTATTCACCATTGATAGATGCCTGAAAAACTGTATCAAATATATATGGAAAATTAAATCAAAATGTGATATTTTACTGGTTTCGTATATAAACTAGATAGAAATAATTATAAATTTTGCTTACATTTTGATTTTTGGTCTTTTGTTTAAATTATTCTCACTTTTGCTAATATAAACCATATCCAAAAAAAGTCCTTTTGAATTTATTACTTTCACTTCATAAAATTTTAATATTATCAAAATCCATAATATGGTCTTTGTCTTGTTCTGAAGCTATTTTCTTGTGGCATTGTAAATTAATTACTATTTATAACTGGGAATAAGCCACATTAAAGATAAAAATACATTTATTGACGTTTCAATTTCCAATTCGGAAATCGTTCTCAAAATACAAATAGTAAAAATTTTTACTATTTGTATTTTGAGAACGATTTCCGAATTGGAAATTGAAACGTCAATAAATGTATTTTTTATCTTTAATGTGGCTTATTCCCAGTTATAAATAGTAATTAATGGTCTTTGTCGATTACATGGTCTGCCAAAGCACAAGATGGTTTTTGAATTCTGCAAACACTTTTGTAAGAAATAATGAGATTTGAAAGATTGGGTCTCACCCAACATTCTCAGCTTCACACTGAGTACAACTAATGCTGTATACTACATTTGTTTTATCTAATTTGTCTATAGAATACTTAGTTTTGAAATATAAAGATGAAATAGTTTTGATGTTTTTTGATGCCATTTTTATATTGTCAATAACCTTTGTCTTTGTATTAATTTAGATGTTAATGGTGGTATAAAAGGTAGTGAATGATAATGGATATTCTGATTGTTGGATGCAATGTTCTGAGATTTAGCAAAAATTATTGTTAAGTTATTTATATTAGCAATATTAGGAAAAAGCATCAAAAACACTTCAATTAATACTTGAAGGGGGAGACATTAGAGAATATTTAAGGTTACTGGGAAGTGCACCCTCTCACCCCCTGTATCAATTTTTTATTTTTCTAAAATTACTTTCTTCTTTTTTATTTTATATTTGGATTCTCCTTTTTGTACTGATTTCAAAAATGTATAAAACTGTGTTCCACAATCGCACCTTTCGTCTATTTCTAGGTTCCCTTCGCTTCAGTCTTACAAATAGAGAGCATATCGCTGCTCTAGAAGAACAATGACGTAGCTGACAAAATGATAATTGTTCAGGAAACGAAAAAAACCGAAAGTTATTTTTTAAAAATGCCATAATTCAAAAGTTAATTTCTCTATTGAATTGGGACTCGGGCAAATTGTTACAATAAGGTTCACACCAAAGTTCAAAACATTTTTTTTTGTTAAAATTCACTCCGTGCCTCCACCA
Organism: Diabrotica balteata; assembly: GCA_918026665.1. Classification (NCBI taxonomy): domain Eukaryota; kingdom Metazoa; phylum Arthropoda; class Insecta; order Coleoptera; family Chrysomelidae; genus Diabrotica; species Diabrotica balteata. The sequence goes on from OU898280.1 coordinate 45,148,004, forward strand.
TCACCCCCCCTTTAGCAAATGCGTCATTGTTCTCCTAAAATTATGAGTCAAAATAACAAATTCTGACAAAAAAGGAAAGGGGAAAAAAGTAGTTCTTGATATCAATTTGATTGCTGTCTAGGTGCCGTTTCACATGTAGCCGACACCGACGGTCAGCGCTGACCGTCAGTGATGATGAATAAATGCATTGCATTGCACAGATAATCATTCGCAAGGCATGTGAAATGGTTAGTTTGCGCTAATGCATTTAATTTATCATCACTGACGGTCAGCGCTGACCGTTGGCTACATGTGAAACGGCACCAAGACTATCATTTATTTTCAGAAACTTAAACAAACAGTGTAAAGTAAGCAAATTTAGATTGTAGATTAAATTATACCAAACTAAACATAGTAACTGAAAAATACAATCATTAGTAGGTAACAATAAACAAAAAATGTAACAGGGTTTTCTAATTATTTAAAGGATCATAGAAACTTTTATAATAGCTGGGAATTATGTTGCTGTTTACCAAACTATTTAAATCTCAAACTTTATTTTCTGAGAGTAGTATTTTTTTAGTATACGCAGGTTTCAAAGTGATATTAGTTGCTTTTATATTCTCTGCTGAACGCCTTTTCTTTCCTGTAAACTGAACTTGACTCCATTCTAATTGTTTATAGCTATTCTTGTAGTAAAACGTATTACTTCCTTTTTCAAATTGAAGTATTTTAACCTCACTCAATTTGAAGATATTTCCGTCTACGTCTTTTGCCATGTCAGGTGCTATCTCATCATGCAACGCCTTAATGTTCTTAAAATCTGCAAAACCCATTTCTGTGACAAGCAGAGGCTCTCTTTTCTTTTTCGCTTGTCGGATAATGGTTACATATTGGTCAGGTACATAAATCGGCCCAGACCTCTTAGCACTCTTTAATGACTTTTCTATGATGCTATAAATTGCGTCACCCTCATTTTGCGTGTGAACACGAATTAAGTACTTGTGTGAAATATACTGAATGTTGAGCTGCTGAACCGCATACAAATACATCGCTATCACGAATCTACAACAGAAACAATAAAAAAAATTATTAAATTCTTTGGCAATTTTGTTTGAGCTTCGAACCTGTTTTTCTGTTGTCCCCCGCAATTATTAGAATAGAATACAACTTTGGCCCCAGGTATGTTATTTGACAACTCTTCAAGATAGAGTAGCACGTAAGTTGCTATTTCATTCACACCTCTGTGCGCGTACTTCTAAAAAAACGTAAAATACGGTCCAATGTTTTAAGATAGGCGCTAAAATTCACTAGAGAGGAGCCTTAATAGTATCCCTGCTATCAACTAATTCATAGATGGTCAGATAATGACATATTTTTTCGCCTCCTCACCTCTCAAAAGTCCGGTCGCTAAATTTTCATTTTTTAAACTGAACACTGACATAATTTTCAGTGGTTAAAATCCCAGAAAAGAGAAAATCATTACATTACATTAATACATTACGTTAACAACAGTTATGAAGTAAATAAAGCTTATTAACAGGTTCAATAACGACGAAAAGTACAATTAGATCACAAAATTGAAATAAGACCCTCAATAAACAATGACACAAAGTACACTTACGTCGTTGTTGCACTGAAATCTTGATCGAAGTGGTTCAAATTGCTCCAAATCTTCCAATTGCGTCGTTGTTCCACTGGACACTAACACAGACTCACTAACGTGAAGGACTGAACTGAATTATGTGGCACTGTTCTCCCGAAACTACGCCACAAACATCCAATATTTCTACAACGACGTAACTTCCTCTAGCGGCCATAAGAGCAACTACATTTGCGTCGTTGTTCTCCCATGTGTGTTACATATTTTTGAGAACAGGGACGTATTTAACTGCAATTACCATATTTTTGCAGTTACGTCATTGTTCTTCTGGAACGGCGATATATAGTTAATAAAATAAACCTACTCCCACCTGAAGATGACCATCTCTTCTATTTTAATATGCTGCATCAACATTCGCAAATCCCTTAAATTCCGTTTATTCTCAAATTTCCACAATTCCATCTTCTTCCAATAACAATGTCCAACATCTTATCAGAAAACTTTATCTTTAATTAAATACTTTACTACTTAAAAACATTGATCCCCATCTAATTAATAATTCATTTCAATGTCAGTGCCAAAGTGTCAGTAGTAAGAACAGCCTTGCCACAACTAATGCCGAATGTAGGTAGCCCAAAATAAATCAGGGGGACCTTCTTGTTGTCAGTAGTCACGCCAAGAACGTTTATTATGAATTAAATGAACCTCCTCTCACCTTAAACAATCATCTCTTTTACTTTCATATGCTGTATTAATATCCGCAAATCCCTTCAATCCCGTTTATTCCCAAATTTGCACAATTCTTTATTCTTTCAATAACAGTATCCAACATCTTATCATAAAACCTATACCATAATTAATAACTTCCCTACTTAAAAATATTGATCTTCGTTTAACCAGTTTATTTCAGTGTCAGTGGTAAAGTGTGAGTAGTAAAAGCAGCCTTGTCACGGCTAATCCCGAATGTAGGTGGCCCAGCAAAATTAGGAGGAGGTTCTTGTTGTCAATAGTCACGTCCATATTAATTGGAATATAAATTGGGACTGACACCTCCGTAACCCAGGAATCATGAAGGAAGGTCGCATCAGTGACAAGAGACAGGTAAAACAGCATGCGTCGATGGCAACTATAGCGGGATTCCGCAACAATGGGAATGCCTTAGGTGATTGTTTGGCTTAACCGCAAACATGGCGAGGTCAACTACTATCTGACGCAGATACTACAAAGACATCCTTGCTTTTGAGCATATCTTTATGTTTAAACATGACGATTTTCTAAAGTGCCCATCCTGTCTAAGGGTTACTGAAGATGTAAAGCACTTGTTCTTCATGTTTCCGTGTTTTAACTTGCTGCACAATATTCTAAAAGTAGTTATTCGATTACTAGCTATAGTCGCGGCTGACGAAATAGTCGCAAGTAAAATAAAAAAGAAATCACAAAAACGAGTGGATGACGGAAGAGATACTTGATCTAATGGAGCAACGCAGACAGTACAAAATACATCAGAATCAACATGAATACAAGAAAATCCAACGTACGATAAAAGCAAGAATTAAAAACGCAAAGGAAAGCTGGATGAAACAACGATGTGAAGAATTGGAATCACTACAAGAGAAGGGAGACAGCTTTGGACTACATAACAAGGTCAAAGAAATTTCGAGTATATACAAGAAACACCATGAGACTCTCTGAAGAATGATCAAGGAATTTACGTTCATACACAGGAAGAACTAGCTGAAATCTGGGCAAACTATGCTTCGTCCCTCTTTGCGGATAATAGACCGAATCTGCCAAATACTAACTTACCCACGGAAAATTTATCCGGCCCTCCCATTATTCGTGCCGAGGTGGAGTACGCTATAAAAATAGCAAAACTAGGCAAAGCCCCTGGACCGGATGGAATTACTACGGAAGCCATAAAACTGTTGGAAGATGATAACATCGACATGCTGGTAACAATTTTCAATGCCATATATAACATCGGCCACATTCCAACGGATTGGCTTTATTCAACCTTTATAATGATCCCTAAATCACAAAGAGCGACAAAATGCAAAGACCATAGACTGATAAAATTAATGAGCCAACTGCTTAAGGTGTTTCTTCGCTTCCTTCACACAAGAATGTTTAGAAAGTTGGAAGATCTAAGCGGTGAGACACAGTTTGGTTTCAAGAGCGGACTAGGTGCACGTGAAGCAGCTTTCTGCTTGAATACGCTTGTACAAAACTGCACGGATCAACGAAAGGATGTAGTTATAACATTCCATGATTATGAAGAAGCGTTTGACACCGTAAAACATGACGCAATGATAAAAATGCTACACAACGCTAACATTGACGAGAAAGATATAAGAGTTATAGAGCAAAAAACTCAACTAATTATCCAGGGAAAGATTGAAGGCAAGAGAGGAGTAGGTCGCAAACAAATGTCGTGGCTACGGAACATAAAAAACTGGATAGGCATAAATAATACTGGCGATCTTTTGCATGCCGCAAAAGACAGACGTCTAGCCTTAAGATAATTCGCCAACGCACTATAGTTACACGGCACTATAAGAAGAAGAAGAAGTTATTCGACCAAAGACCATAGCAGGAGAAATGCTTTGATAGAAGGCAGCTTGGGATGTAACTAGCACATTCGCAATGGAAGACCTCCAGACTCTTTGTCGCATTGAAATAAGGCAAGAGACGGTTAGAAGGAGAGAAATAATGACTTCAACAACATGAAGACAAATATTCTCTTCTTGTAAAGTAATGCCTTACTGTAGTTCCGTGGGGGAAACAGAGACAGAAAAAAGGGAAGGGTTTTAGTCGGTATTATATCATATGAGTCCGACATACCAGGCAGTACATCTAGTCCTGAAAGTCCTGATGATACGGTAAAGTATTACCAACCCAAAAATAGCTACACGTACACACACATACACATACAACTTTTGGCAGCAAAACAAGGGCTTTAGTATAAGTAAGAGAAAAAAAAAAAATTATTATATGGGGGCTTAAATTGTTCTCGATTTTTAGCAAAAAAAAAACATGGAGAAAAGGACTAAAAATAATCAGCTATATAACTTACATCGATATCTCAAAATTACAAAAATGCACAAAATTACAAGATTTGTTAGAGTATACAGATATCATAGTAGAAAATATTTAATACATTTAAGCATGGCTTATTTGGTATAATATTCTTCATTATTACATGCTTTTTTGCATGTTGCTGATTTTTTTATAATGTCTTTTATATTTTGTTTTACAGCAACACAATTAGAAACCTTTTTCATTAATTTGTAAGTTGTAAAGATTCAGCAAAATTATATTTAAATGTGACTAGTTTTTAATCTTGAACTTGAACTTTTTTTAGATGGTTTTGTTTACCCTGTATTTTAACACCTGTGTAATTTATGTAAGAAATATTCAAATATTTCTATTGAAATGGTGCTAATAACTCTTGATTATATAGGTATTAGTTTAGGCACTAATAGAACTGCTTTTTATATTATGTTATCATGTTATGAAATATCGTCATATAGAAACCGCAACATCTTATAAAATTGTTATTATAAACGGTTAAAATAAATGTATTAAGCTTAATTTTTTAAATGTTAAAAGTCATTTAAAAATTAGTATCCTGTTCAAGACTATCGAAGTCTTCATGAACGAACGATAAATATTATGAATTGGTATTAGACCAGTCTGGTTAAAAAAAGATGGAAAAATGTTTCGCAGATATCTGAAGCTTTTAAGAAATAGGTGGGGATTATTAGATGAAGAATGGATGAAAAGATACTCCTATTTTTGTCTATAAGATTTTTCCCTTATATTTTAAATAAATAATATTTATATCATTTGTTTATATCAAGAAAATCTTTATTTTTCTGTTTTTATCAATTAAAATTGATAAACAATTTACGGAGATATTTGCAAAAAAGCAGTTTATTTGTACTAATTTATAATTTCTATTAATTTTTTTATTAACAAAATAAAATGTTACATTACAATACATTACAATACATTAACCAAAAAATTAACAAAAAATTAATACATTAAAACATCGAAGAATTACCGTCTTTTAAATTTGTGCGAAATTTCCCCCCGATATGATAGGTCAAATAGTCAACAATCACCCAACAGCTCAACGTTAGGAATGTTCCCCTGGCCATAAGCAAATGGATATTTAGTAGGCTCTCTAGTAGAGCAATAAGCATAAATTTAGAAGACGTTTCTGTTAGAGGCATGGTTACGAGGGATGTCCACAGAGAGGGGTGCTATCACCACTAGTATGGAACATAGATCTAGACACCCTGGTTGACCAACTCAACAGCAACGGTTTCTACACAATAGCCTATGCAGACGATATTGCTGTCCTGCAAAGCGGTAAGTTTATTAACACACTATGTGAGAGATCACAAGTTGCTCTTCGACTAATAGAAACATGGTGCAAGGAACACTCACTATCTATAAATCCTAAGAAAACAGAGATGGTCCTCTTTACCAGGAAAAGAATCATTGGGGGCTTAATACCCCCAATGATTCTAAACTAGAGTCTAAATTTTTCTGACGAGGTGAAGTACCTTAGTATTACCCTTGACAGGAAGTTAACATGGAACTCACACCTAGATGGTAAAGCTAAAAGAGCATATATTGCCTATGAACAGTGTCGACGAACGGTTGGACGCACCTGGGACCTCACGCCCAGGGTGATCGCCTGGGTCTACACCGCTGTCATTAGGCCAATGCTAACTTACGGAGCTATTGCTTGGGTACCAAAAGTGCTACAGGCAACAGCGATTAACAAACTAAACCATATTCAGCGGATGGCTTGCATAAATATAACAGGTACCATGAAAACAACACCAACTGCTGCAATGGAGTTGATCATTGGCATCACGCCTCTAGACATATATGTCAAAGAGGTGGCTCTAGTGACAATGATGCGACTGCGCTCAGCTGGTGCAAACCTTGATGTAGGAATAGGACAATTGAGAACTCGTTTCTGGCGGGGAGAGCTGGATGCGTTACCAGTACTACAGGCAGGCTGCGACTCAATTGAACCAAAGTTCGTCTTTAACAAACCCTACAAAATTGAAACAAGACAGTATATGGAGACAAACGTGGCAAATTCCTATTGCATGTACACCGATGGCTCCAAAATGAAAGAAGGCTCAGGATGCGGGATATACTCCAGATCACTGAACCTAAGAAAGAAGTGGGGTATGGGCAAAAATGCCAGTGTAGTTCAGACAGAACTAACTGGTATTTCCATAGCCGCAAAAGAGATAACCCAAAAATGTATAGCAGGGAAAACTATAATGATCTGCACAGATAGCAGACAAGCGCTACTAACCTTGAATAGACCACGTGTCATATCAGGTTTAGTAATGGAGTGTCACGAGTCACTAACTCAAGCTTCGGATGGTAATACCATCATCCTGAAGTGGGTTAAAGGACACAATAGGAATAAAGGCAACCGCATTGCTGACCAATTATCTAGGAAGGCGGCAGGCCTAAGACTCTAAGGACCTATGGATCTTTTTGGTTGGTCAACTACAACAATCGCGAAAATTGTCAAATGTCACTTTCATACGCAAACCGTAAAAAGATGGGAAGAAGGGAAAGGATGTAAACTTGCCAGGGTAACACTAAGTAACCTTGAAAGTCAACATCAAAGAAGTACTTGGGAATGACCAGGAAAAATCTACGTTTGGTAGTTGGTTTTTTAACTGGTTATTGTCAACTAAGCAAACACCTCCACACACTGGGGCTAGTAGACACACCTCTATGTAGGAAGTGTGAACGAGAAGACGAAACCCAGAGTTATCGTTAATACGAGAGTATGCGTTCGGCGAGTCCTGGCCTACACCTGCCCACATAAGTGAGATGTCTCCTGGTGACTTGTCCACCTGCCTAGAAATGGCAGGATGGACAATGAGCTAAGGGTGACAGCTCCCTGGGAGGATGCACAATGGGTCAATTGTGGCCTAAGTGCTGTGAAACTTAACTCGCCCTCCCTACTCTACAGATACAGATAGGTCAAATAGTTTATAAGTTATTTAATTTGTTCATCCCTGAGGCTAATTATTTAAACTATTGAACTTGCCCTATGAATAACGCTAGATACATTTAACAAATTTCATAGTATTCTTTAAGACTTAAACTATCTCAAAAGTTAAATGCATATTGCATTTTCATCAATATTATTTACAAAATAAACGTTTGAAAAAGGTGTATGTTTTTTACTTATAAACAATTTAAACGTTGAGGGTATACAAGGCAACTATCGAACACGGTGATTAATTTAATCTTGCCCAAGTACTTTCGATCAATAGATCATCTTCAGGGGCATTTCGTCAATTGTGGCCTATCCGACATAGTAGAATGTCATAAATGTAAAATTTGGACATAACAATACAAAATACAATACACTAAGACAAACAAACACTTCAAAATTTATATGGAGAAGCTACATATTGTATAGAAGCCGGAGACAGAATGATAAATGAATGAAATGAATGATGAATAAATTTTGAAGTGTTTGTTTGTCTTATTGTATTGTATTTTGTATTGTTATGTCCAAATTTTACATTTATGACATTCGACTATGTCGGATAGGCCACAATTGACGAAATGCCCCTGAAAATGATCTATTGATCGAAAGTACTTGGGCAAGATTAAATTAATCACCGTGTTCGATAGTTGCCTTGTATACCCTCAAAGTTTAATTATTCGAACATTCAACCTTATATTGGTGTTATAAACAATTGCATCTAGCGTTATTCATAGGGCAAGTTCAATAGTTTAAATAATTAGTCTCAGGGATAAACAAATCTAATTACCTTTAAACTGTTTGACTGATCGGGGGGAAATTTCGCACTAATTTAAAGGACGTTAATTCCTCAATGTTTTATTGTATTAGTAACATTTTATTTCATTAATAAAAAAATTAATAAAATTTATAAATTAGTGCAAAAAAACTGCTTTTTTTGCAAATATCTCCGTAAATTACTTATCAATTTTAATTCAAAAACGGGAAAATGAAGATATTCTTGAAATAAAAAAAAATGATATAAATATTGTTTATTTAAAACATAAGGGAAAAAACTTAGAGACAAAAAATCAAATTGTGACCATAATTTATAAATAGGAGTATCTTTTCATTTATTCGTCAGCTAATAACCCCCACCTATATTTTACAAGCTTAAGATATCAAACATTTTGCCGTGAAATCAATGATTTTTGCATAACCAGACTGGGCTATATCTACATTATTTAATTTATCGGTTTCCACATAATATGTAAATTATAGACAATAAGCATAAAGTTCCTATAAAGTGTCATAATGCGGAAAGGCACCATTTTGTAATGTAATTGTAAAATAATTATTAAATTTTTTTTAAACAAGATCATGTAACAAGTTATTTATTTAGCTTCTTCTTCTTCTTCCTTCTTTTATGTAGGCTTGAAAGACCGTTTCTTCTTCAATATTAGCCTAATAAATTGTTTAAATTATCGCACCATCTTTTTTTGGTCCAATACTTTTTCGTCCATTTAGTGACTTATCTCGTGCTATTCGTACTATCCTATCCTCTGCCATTCTTCTAATGTATTCGTTTCACCCCTGTTTCCGTTTTGTCACCCATCCATTTAGGTCTTCTATATTGGATGCTCTTCTTATGTTTTCGCTTCTCTTCCTATCCAACAGACTTTTCCCTGATATTCGTCGGATTATTTTCATCTCTGTTGTTTCTAGTAGTCGTCTCGTTTTAGATGTGCCAGGTATTTTCTCCGTCGTGGTGTATGTTAATATAGGTCTAATTATTGCTGCTTTATAGATTCTTGTTTTTGTGTCTTGCCTTAGGTGTTTGTTTTTCCAGATTGTGTTATTAAGCGATCCCGCCGCTTTACTTGCTTTTAAGCTTTCTGGTTGTACTTCTTTTTCAACATCTCCGTAACTAGTTATATCTGTTTACAGATATCTAAACCTTGCTTCCTGCTTTATTATTTTCCCATCAATTTTGATTTTATATCGTAGTGGGTATATCTCTCTCTTTAATCCTGACTCCCCAGGGGGAGTGTAGTGGTCGACGTGATGTCGTGTATTGTCCGTCTCCAGAGATTCTGTCTCCAGTCATTTCTTTTAATTCATGCATAGGTCTTTGGCATATTCCTGTAATTTGATCTATCCATCTTGTTGGGGATCTTCCTCGTGATCTTGGGCCTTCTACCTTTTCTTGTATTATAAGTCTTTCCATGTTTTCTGTGTTTGCTCTCATAACATGCGAAAAATATTTTAATTGTTAAAGATGGACTTTACTAAAGAGTCGTTGGCTAACTTTTAGCTCTCTTAAAATTGAATTATTTGTTCTACGGTCGGTCCAAGGAATTCGTAACATCGTCTCCAACAGAACATTTCAGTGGCGTCTATCTTTCTTCTCTCCGATTGTCTCAGAGTCCAAGATTCACATCCGTAGGTCAGTATTGGGAATATTAAGCAGTTGATCAACCTCATCTTTATCGCTCTTGAAATTTGACAGTTCTTCCATATTTTGGTCATTTTTGCTGTGGCAACTTTTGCTAGATCACATCTACGTTTAATCTCTTCTTGTAATGACCCTGTGTTTGTGATTAATGATCCCAGATATAAGTATGAGCTCACAACCTCGAACCGGTCAATTGTGGTTATGTGTGGATGATTGTTGTGTAGTCTATCCACTATCATGATCTTTGTCTTTGATATGTTTAATTGCAGACCAAATACTTGACTTTCGTTTTCGATCAGTTGTATAAGTTCTATCAGCTCTGCTTGACTATTTGCAAGAAGGGCTGTGTCATCTGCGAAACGTAGGTTGTTTAGTTTATGACCATTTATTGAGATGCCCTTTTCCCATCCTTCAAGTGCTCTTCGCATAATATACTCCCCATATATGTTGAATAATTGTGGAGATAGTATCCTTGTCTGACACCCCGTTCTGGATGAAATTCGTTCGAAAGTGTGTCAAGTACTTTAACTGATCCAGTAGTGTGTTCATATAGTTCGGTTATAAGCGTAATTAGATGTTGTATTCGCCATTTTAGTATTCGCCTTTTAAGTGTCTCCACTTGACCCTGTCGAACGCTTTACGGTAATCTATAAAACAGATGTATAGTGGGATGTTGAATTCCCTAGATTTCTCGATTATCTGTCTCATATTCAGCAGGTGTTCTCGAGTGCCTCTACCTTTGGTAAATCGAGTTTGCTCTTGTGGAATTTCTCTTTGAAGGAATGTTGTCAGTCTCTCATTGATTATATGTAGCATTATCTTGCTGGCATGGGATATAAGAGAGATAGTTCTATAATTGTCGCATTTATGGAAGCTGCCTTTTTTATGTATGGTCGTTATTGTAGATTTTGTCCAGTCTTCAGGCCATTGTTTGGAATGCCATATTTGGTTACAGAGTAGATGAAGTAACTTTACGCCGGTTTCTTCTGTGGCTTTAAGCATTTCTGCTGTTATCATATCTGGACCTGGTGCTTTGTTATATTTGAGCTTGTTGATAGCCTGCCTTACTTCATTTTCGAGTATATCAGGTTCTTCTTCCACCTCGTCAGAGATTTGGATAACAAGCTCTTGGCGTTATTCATATTTATATAGGTCCCTGCAATACGATCTCCATGTTTCTGCTATGTCTTCTCTGTTTGTTCTCAGGGTTCCAGTGTTATCTTCAATGGCCCAAGTTCTGGCTCTAAAGTCTCTTGTCAGGTAGCGTACTTTTCTAAATAGATCTCTCGGCTGATTATTCTAACCATGTTTCTCAATTTCTTTGCATATACTTTGATAGTACTGTTTTTTGTCGGCCTTACATCTTCGTTTTATTTCTTTATTGAGGTTTCTCAAACTAACTTTTTCCCTTTCACTATGTACACCACTTTTACAAGGATTTCTTCTTTTCTCAATTATTTTAAGAGTTTCATCTGTTATCCAGTGTTTCCGTTTCACCGGATGATTTTTCTTTAAGCGATCCACTTGTGTTGTTATGCAATGCTTAACAGTCTCCCATATTTCTTGTGATGTTCCGTTACGAATAGAGGACATACTTTTCTGTACTTCCTGTAGAAGGTCGTCTTTTTTTCTTAGTTCTATCCTCTTTATCTCTCTTTGTTTGTTGGGTGCTTCAAGTTTAAGCATTACTTTAGCTACGAGGAGAGTAAGATCGGATCCGCAATATCGCCCCTGGATATGATCTGACTGTTTGAATGGACGATCTCAAGTGAATATTGGTGAGGACGTAATCTATTTGATTTCTAAATCTGTCTCCAGGACTTTTCCAAGTATAAAGTCGACGTACATGGTGTTTAAATCGAGTATTCATGATATAGTAGTTGTTTGTGATAGCAAATTCGATTAAACGGTCTCCTCTTTCGTTTCTCTGCCCTATGCCAAACTTTCCCAGTACATTCTTTAAGTCGTCATTTTGTGTAGTGTTGCCAACTTTTGCATTAAAGTCGCCACATATTATAGTAAGTTCTTTGTTTGGTATGTTAGCGATTGTGGTCTCCAGTTTTTCGTAGAACTACTCGATCTTTATGTCGTCTGATGTGCTGGTTGGCGCGTAAACTTGTATAATATTAAGTTTATATGGTTTGCCATCCAGTTTAATGAGTACTATTCTATCGTTTACAGCTTTAAATTCGACAACTAACTTTTGTAATCTTGGTGAGACCAGAATGGCAACACCTGTATAGTTCTGGGTCTCACCGCCAGAGAAGTAAATATAATTGCCATTGTCTGTTCTAAAATGGCCCTCTCCTAACCAATGCTCAGCTCATTACAGAAGGGAAAATAGAAGGCAGACGTGGCCCGGATAGACGACAAATGACCTGACTGCGCAACATCAAAGATTGGACAGGATTAGACTTTCAAAGTTTAATAAGCAAAGCCCAAAATAGGGAAGACTTTGCAGAGGTTATCGCCAATCTTCGCTAAGAAGACGGCACCCAAAGAAAAAAAAAGAAGATTTACTATGAACTCACTAACAGGAGAATTGTAACGGTCATCATGGTATGTGGTTGTCTTTTTAAAGACGAATCACATGTTATGAATTTTTTCTGACGAATATTCTCAAGTTATTGTTGATTTGATATATCTTCCAATAAAGTCGTACTCAGCAATATCATTTTAAAGTCGTCTACTTTAAAATGTATAATATATGTCTGTTGTCAATATAAATTATTATTATTATATAACAAATAAAAGCATAGAAGCGAACTCCTATTATGCCCAAAAAGCAAAAATAAAACATATCCTTATAAAACTAATACCAATTATAAAGTTAAGTAAAGGTAAACAATTAAGTATAACATACAACAATTGAATTGTGAAACAATAAATAAATAAATAAATAATGCTGTCCGAAAATAACACAATTCTATAAATAAAATAAAGCGCTATCAAGTTTATTTTTAAAGATGGTTAACACTAGTTGTCGATATGGTGTCTTGATCCAAATTGTTTCAGATACTAAATATTCTATTTAGTAAGAAGTTTACCCTGGATTTTGCTGTAGTTTGATCGCGTTTTAATTTATTGCCTTTTAATCTTTCGTCTTGATTCAAAGTGAAGATGGTGTTTAGGTTCTAAAATTATGTTTTAAAATACGGAAGGACATAATTAGTTCACTTCGAAGATGTCGCTGCTCGAATGTCGTAAGATGAGCCATAAATAGTCTATCTTCATAGTTAGGTCTTACACGGCCGTATGCCAGTCTTGTGGCTTTACGCTAAACATTTTTAAGTAGGATTTTATCGCGACTGAGATCTGGATTCCTCACTGGTCCGGCTAACTCAAGAAATGTCTAACGTATATTGAGTAAAGTTTACTAACAGAAGTTAAAGATATACGTGCAAAACATTTACGGATCAAAAACAGTTTCGAGTTTGCACGTTTACACCCCGACACTATGTGATCAAACCAATTTAAGTTACTAATAATTATCACTCCAAGATCGTTGTGGTAGATTACCGAGGTTAAGGGATGTTCCTTAATAAAGTACGACAGTGATGGGTTATTTTTGTCGATATGTAAAACAATGTATTTTTCAATATTAAGCAGAAGTAACCGTTCTGAGGACCATTTGAATATTGCGTCAGGATCTTGTTAAAGAACATGTTGATTAATAGTTGGATCCACACATAATTTCGTGTCATCAGCGTAAATGGAAACCTTATTTATTACAATGAGTGGAAGATCACTAGTGTAGACACAAAAAAGTAGCGGTCCAGGTACTGATGTCCACTCTTGACTGGCTTATCTAGTGAGTGGTCTTCCACAACACGAACTCTGAAGTAACTGTCGGATAGAAAATATGAATCCAAATGTTTAACTTTCCGCGGATACCTTACTGATCCAATTTAGCTAGTATATTCAATTGCTAGAAATCAAGCTAGAAATTTGAGTTCAAGATAAAGTTTTTAAACAAATTTTGGGAATTGATAGTATCAGTTTTAAAAATAATGGGCCAGCTTGTATCTGGAAAATTGAAATCTCCAACAACAATGAGATTTTTAAGGAATGATAATTCCTCAAGTTTGTTAATAAGCATATTGGCTTGAGTAAGTAGTGTATCCGGAGGTCGGTATATGTAAACTATATTAAATATGAAAGAGTTATTAGTAATAAGTAAGTGGACAATTTCTATACCGGATACGGCTGTTGTTTTATTACTGATGGAAAAAGTATTGGTAATTTCATTTGCTAAATAGATGCATACTCCTTCCCCTCGACGACTACCTCTATCTCTACGAAATATAGTTAAATTATCAATGTTTAGAATAGCATCGGTGATAGAAGAATTAAGATACGTTTCTGTTAAGAGAATAATGTGCAGTTTTATATGTGGAACAGTACTTATAAGGTTTGTTCCAACACGCAATTTTTGTACGGTCCGGAAACCGTCACGAAACTACTTGTACCATTTTTAATGCGCATGTTCATCATTTGTATCGTCTGATGACGGTAATTTGGAAACTGATGTTGGAACGATTTTCTGACAACTGACATAATTTGGTGACAATCTACCTAAATAATTCTGGTTTTTCACCCTAGGTTTGGCTAATACCTACAAATCATCCTCACTACTATAATTATCAGAAAAATAACTAATTCCTTCGTCGTCAGTCATATTTATAAAGTTATAAATAAGGAAAAACAAATATATAAATAAGTAACAAGTATATCATAAACACCTGATAAAATTATTAACCTAACTTCTCCTTTTTTCTGAACAAATTTACAGTTTTAATATAAAATCTAAGTTAATCATAATTTTAGCAAACAAATTTAAAGAAGTAGAATAAAATCCTAGTACGCAAATCATCCCAACCAGTACATGCATTTGCCAGATTACTGAAATTATCGTCACGTTTTTGTTGGAACGGTAAGAAGGACGATGAGATGAACGATAATATTCTTGTTGGAACGTATTTTGTTTAGTGCGCAGGAGCGTAACCGTTACGTGACGGTTTTTCGTTGTGTTGGAACAAACCTTATAGGTTTGTAAAATATTCATTAGGTAAATTTATTAAATTTTGACATACAAGAGTTTAGATTCGTATACATAAGAAGCCAATCCGGAAATTTTGGTACAGAAGAATAATGAACGAAATTTCATTATCTTTGGACAGCAATTCACATATTGAATTAGTCATTTTTGATTGATTAAATGACTACATTGATTAAATGAGTCAGATAAAATTAAATTATTAGAAGAACTTTTCACCAAGTAACAAAAATCAAAATTTGTTTAATTTATTAATGTTTATATTTTGAGAATTATTTCCTAAGTAGAAATTTGAAACGCCAATAAATTTATTTCAAACATCAATTGTGGTTTATTCCCATTAAAATAGTAATTACTTTATTATGCCATCAGAAAATAGCTTTAGGTAATAGTAAATACGAAAAGTAATTTGTAAATTTTCTTAAGAAGTTTTAGACCAAAGTTTTTCATAAAGCAAGAAAATGAAATGTTAATTGATATAAGGTTGAATGCTCGAGTAAATGAACTTTGAAAAATATGGCTATTATCGAGCACAAGTTTAATTAAATCTTGCCCAAGTACTTTCGCTTAAAATAGCATCTTCAGGGGCACCTGAAATAAGCCAAGAAAACGTTTTTTAGATGAACGAAATTACTTAACTTACTTTTATGCCTCTGTATAATCTACATATACCGATTCCACAGTTTTATATTTCAACACCTGCCACTGTTGGTCAGTTGGTCTTTAGTAACGCTATTACATATTAGTTTTACAGTATTCCCATTGGCTTGAAGTTTAACTGAACTACTTGAACTATACCCTATTTATACACTGCTTTCAATTTTGATTTAATTTTTAATATTTCAATTTCATTGTCAATTTTCTTCTCGTTTTTATAGTATTGACCATTTTATTGTAGTCAACCACCCACTGTCCAATAGATCGTTTGGTCTATTTCTTTCATTCACACTTTATGTACACTTCATTTAGCCTCAAACCTACAACCTTATCATTACAGACGGGTGTGAGTCTGAGATCTGGATTATGTCATATTTCATAAGCTGATTTTCTATAGTAGTTTTAGTTGGACCTTTGGCCAATGTCAACCTATACAGAATTTTAATATATGCTAATCACAGCTCCATTACTGTGACTGCCTAGCAAAGCTGTCATATGTCACATGTCGCCTTATCATTTCCGCTTAGATTATTCTCCCTCCTGATACTGACAAAGAATGTAGTGCGTAGAATCTTTTAAGTAATTTTAAACTGTTTGTTTTTGTTTTAGTGTTGTGTTTGGTACAATTTTATGTTATTACTCATGTTTTTTACATTCTACGCTTGGTGGATAGCTCATATTTGACGAAGTAAGTCTGAAACGTTAATTACAAAGAACTTTTTTCATCCATTAACTTTGAGTTTTTTATCGAAGTTAACTAATTTCCTTTATCTAAAAAACGTTTTCTTGGCTTATTTCAGATGCCCCTGAAGATGCTATTTTATGCGAAAGTACTTAGGCAAGATTTAATTAAACTTGTGCTCGATAATTGCCTTATTTTTCAGAATTAAATGTTACTTGGTATAATAAACAGTTTTAAGGTAATTGTCGAGTTGAACGGATTTGTTTCCTTAACCAGGAGTTAGCTTGTTTAAAAAAGGTATTAATAATATGCGTCTTTTCTTTTAATTTTATTATTTATATACTTACTCCTTTATTGCTTATAAATGATTCATTTTTTATTACTATAGAATATATTATAATATAAAAAAACATAAATATATTAGCATAAATTGTCGGTACTTACTTCAAGAGCAATATTTTATTCGGAAGAAAATATACGTTCAATTATACCGATAAAAACAAGATAAAACGCATCTACAACTACATCTGTTTCTTAGCAACTTAAAACAAAGTTGACTGTTATATTCAACAAGGCCGTCAAGGAATGGTAACCGAGGAATTATCTTTGCGATCTTTTTGTCACTATTCATAAATTTTACGAGTATTAATAAAACACTTTGGCTGATGCGGTTAACATTTAATAAGCTAAAGTGTTGTTTTCTTTTTGGGTTTTTAAGTCAAAGATAATATCAAGTTTATAATGAGATTGTAATTTTGCAAATGTTTTAGTGTGAGAAATGTATTGAGGTGCAGGTAAAATGCCCAATATTTATAGTCGTTACTTTATCCAACGTTGTTGCATATATTTTGTAGTTGTTGTATCCGCTTTCTTCGGAAATCTGCCAATGATTACTATAATTAGAATGACAATAAACGGTTTTGGTGACAAGGATTATGACTTGTATAGGTTACTTCATTAAGCACTCTGTTTTATTGTGTAGCTATAGCTAATTACGTGAGATTATAGCTCGGTTACAGATAATTGAGAAATTTAAAGAGATAGACCAATTGATCTACAAGTGGTACCGAACAAAATATATCTATGTGCTTAGATCAAATGGCATCAGTTTTATTAGTTCCTCTTTAATATTTTGTCTTGTTACAGGATATTATTCAGAAACATGCAAAAATAATTACTGTAAAATACTTACTTTACTTTATCGTGTCCGGACATGTCATTCATAAAATTTCGGCCCAGTATCGGGCTACGTCGGTTCCATCTTTGTTGGCGAGTCACAAATCTTCAAGGGTACATCGATGAGGACAGTTTCTGCATGTAAGAAGATGTTCCATATTCTGTGTTTCTCCACAGTCCACTGGCCGGTCCGTTGAACCTGGAGAAGTGGAAAATACTCAGGCGGTTCATCCTTCACTGTTCCAAGGAAGCTTTTCCTAGATTTTAGTCGCTTTCGTGGTGTTCGAGCTTTGTATAGGGCATGCCGATCATCCGCGATCTGTTTAATTTTCTCTATGTGTTCTGAAGCGCCTCTGCGTGTTGAGGGTTCTGCAAAACCCGCTGCTCTATATAGATTTGAAAGTTGCGTTGGCTTCATGCACCCCGTTACTATCCTGCATGTGCCATTTAGCGCAGTATCAACTTGTTTGGTGTGGGCAGATCTGCTCCAAACGGGGCATGCATATTCAGCAGTTGAGAAACACAGTGCCTGTGCCGTTGTTCTTAAAACGCCAGGACGTGCGCCCCATTTACTTCCCGTTAGCTTTCTGAGTATGCTGTTCCTAGTTGTTACTTTCCCTCTTGTTTTTATGCAATGTTGTCTGTAGGTGAGGGACCGGTCCAGAGTTATTCCAAGATATTATATAGGTTGGTTTGTGTATTCTAATGTATTACCATTCCACACAATTTGGAGTTTTAGCTTGTGCGAAGGTGGAAAGCGCAGACTTGGGTTTTAGAGGGATTGGGTCTCAGAGAATTCTGCAGATAGTACGCTGTCATTGTTTTTGAGGTAGTTTCGAGTCTCTCCTCCACTTCTTCGAAACTATTTCATTAAGCACAAATTGCAAGATCGTCGGCATAGAGGAACTGCTTGGTTTCGGTCGGAGTAGGTTAGTCGTATGTGTATATATTGAAGAGCATTGGTGCTAAAACAGTTCCCTGTGGGAGGCCGTTTTTTTTGAAATCTCCACCCACTTACTTTACCCTCGAGCATAACGAAAACATGTCTATTTTGCAGTAAGGAATATACGACCTTTCCCAGATGGTGGTCATTGAGAGTATCGTATAATTTGCGGAGCAATGTTTTGTGCCTTACTGTGTCATAGGCTGCTGTCAGATCTACAAAAGCAGCCCCTGTTATAAGTTTTTCTTCAAAGCCCTCTTCAATGTGTGCTGTTAATGCGAGGACTTGACCGGTGCAAGATTTGCCAGGTCTGAATCCTCCTTGTTGTGGGATGAGGTGCTTGTCGACATTTTTTCCTATTCTGGCGAGTATGAGTCTCTCGTATAGTTTAAAAAAGTGACACAATAGCGAAATAGGTATGTAGCTACTGGGTTCTTCTGGATCCTTTCCTGGTTTTAACAAGGCTATTACTTTAGATTTCCTCCATGACTTTGGAATTATGCAATTGCAAGATCCAGTTTTTTGCTCCTTGGCCTAAATGCTTTATTTGTTCACTGCATATATCATCCACACCTACAGCTTTCACATTTTTTAACCTGTTCAGACCGTCGTGGAGTTCTTTTAGTGTAAAAGGAGTTCCTAGGTGGTTTGTCTCCGAATCCAATCTTCTCCTAGTGTTTGGGTCCTTATATCGGTTAGTAGTTCTTCCATTCGTAAGGAGTTGAGTACCGACTTGGTTTGCTGTAACCTTGCAAGGTGGTTTATGTTCTTTTGGATCACCGCTGAGTTTTTTTACAAGGTTCCATGCTATTTTGCTACTATGTGTCATGTCCATTTTTTCCAGGGTCTCAATCCACTTTTCCTGTCTGGCTTGACTTAGCTGTTGGAGTAGTACTGCTCCGCAGTCAACCGTTTCTTGGCTAAAAGGGTCAGTGGAATAAAGGGTTCCGTATGTTCTCATTAGTTCTTTCGACTCGCTGGACACCTCGGCAACGTATTGTTGTCTACATCCTCTAGGGATAGTTTTTCTAGACACATTTTTGAGTATCTCTACGAATTTTTCGTAGTTCTCTACTTTTGGTTCAAGGCGTAGTAGTTCAAAATCAAGCATGTCTGCATACTTTTGCCAGTTTGCCTTTTTGAAGTTAAATCTCCTTCTGAATGGAATAGCTTGTGGTCTGACAATTGGGAAGATATTTATACCAATTGGTCTATGCTGAGTTTTTGGTATGGAGCCATATACTACTTTGGTACATCGGTCTTCGAGGTTGTTGCTTGAAAAACAGATATCCGGGTTATATCCTCTTTTCCAAACTTTGTTATGAAAAGATGGTGGAAGTTTAGGATCATGGATTAACGTGAGGCCACTCGTTTCGGCCCATGATTCTACTGCGTCTCCATTTGCGTCCGAATCTGCATAGCCCCAGAGTAAACTGTGACTGTTAAAGTCTCCCAGTACAAGCTGATTGGCTTGTGATTGAAAATTAGTTGGGGGTAAAAAAAAGGCTGGTTTGAGGGCTTGTATACCGAGGTTATTGTGCATTTTCCGATCTCAGTGGTTATTATCTCTATACCGTGTACATTTGTTGTTTCCACAGATGAGACTATGGTTTGAGTTCTCACAAATACCGCGCTCCCATGCTTATTGTGTGGTATCTCCGCAATCAGTTTCATACCAGAGACTTTCGGTCTCGCTGCAGTTAGGTCTCTGTGGGTTTCCTGGATGCACAATACCTCACATTTTGTACTCATGCAGAATTCTGATAAGATGTCTTGTAAGGCTGTAGTGATGCCCTCGATATTTATGCTCGCTACTCTCAGTGTTGGCTCTGAGAAGAACCGTTGTGGCTTGATCTTTGCCATCGGATTTGGTTTGGTCCGGTGTTGGAAGGATTAGCCGTCTACTAGTAGACGTTTCCAGGGGACGCCGAAAATTCTGAACGACCGAAAAATACCAAGTAAATAAAAATGTGGCATTCATGGGAGAATAGTGCAATAAAATTTGTTGAGAATAATGAAGTAGATATTGTTGAAGAAAATGAGAAAATTCAACCACCAAATAATCCTGAAAATGTTGCTGGACCAAGTAGAGGAAGTATTAAAAAGCCAGAACAAAAACATTTATTGAAAGATGCTAAAGAAATTGTGTTAAATGTGTTTAATGGATTACGTGAAGAATTTTAACGGCATGAGAGTGTTTTAAAAACTGCGGCTTTAACAAAAGTTTCATGTGCTACTGTATATCGAATTATAAAGGAGGGCATTACAAATAGACAAAAAAGGAGCGACTTTGGACTAGATCTATTGAGCAACATCTTTTAGGTCCCATTTCAGAAACCATTTATAATATGTTGGCAGGTAATATTATACCCACACCCATTATACCCAAATTTTAGCTGAATTAAAATCTAAAAATATTAATTGTTGTAAATCAACTTTAAGAAAATTTTTACTATCAAATGGTTTTAAATATAAAAAATCAATAAACGACATACTATAATGGAAAGTGCCTGTTTAATAAAATGGCATAATGAATATTTGGAAAAGATAACCGAGTACAGAAATAGCGGAAGAAAAATTTATTACTTAGATGAAACGTGGTTTGACACTAACGAAACAATTGGCAAAGGTTGGAGTAATGACAATGTAAAGTGCAAAGTTAATGTACTAGCTTCCAGGGGCAAACGAATATATAATATATAATAAATTTTATATTGTGGAGGGGAAGACGGTTGGGTAACCGATGTCTTAGTGTACACCTACATTGGAACCGTATTTCTCCCGATCCGATATCGGGCGACGTCAACCGACGTCGGATTGAAAACAAACTCATGGTATTAAATCATAGTGCCTACACTGCTTCCATGACAAAGCCCATTTGTAACACCAAAATCCACAGGAACTCGAAAAAAGCCAGAGAAAACTAAACTTGAAAAAATGCATTCGGATTTATCCTTTTCATCCATGATAGAACCAGCCAAAACCTTCATTAATAATCACGAATCTCCATTTCTACTGAACAATGAACAATTAGCCCTCCTACTAGACAACACTGCCGGCTTATCTAATCCCATAATCTCGATCAAGAATTTCACATCTGATTTGCAAGGTCTCTCTCACATGTTAAAACAAATCCGTCCCTATTTAAAAGAAAGGTCAATTAAAGCGAGACTAACCAACTTAAATAAAAAAATATTTGCTTATCTTGGAGAGGTGGGCTTTGAATTAGAAAGTGATGCATCACAAACCAGCACTTATTAGTAGTAATCGTTTAGTTTTTATTTTTTTCTTATTTAAATTTTTCATTTTTTACATTCAACTCGATCATACAATGGAATATCGATGGAATTTTCCATCGCTTGGCTATGCTACAAATTATCATTGCCGAAAACTGTCCAGACATAATCTGTCTACAAGAGACCAATTTAAAATCCCAACAGAAATACAATCCTAAACAATGCATATGCTTCCGTAAAGACAGGATGCTTGTTAACCATGCCAGTGGTGGTGTTACGACATAAGTAAAAAAATCGCTTAATGCAAATTTATTTCCCGTAGTAAGCAATTTAGAAGCCATAGTCATCAAAATTGATTCCTTAATGTCATTTTACCTATGTAATATCTACATTCCTCCCAACTTACAGGTAAAATATGCAGATATACTGCACCTCTTACACAAAATTCCAACACCACGTATAGTCGTCGGTGACTTTAATGGACACAATATAATATGGGGACCTTCTAACACAAATACGATGGGAAGAATAATAGAAAACCTAATACATATTGTTAATTTAAATTTTCTTAATGATGGAACCCCCACGAGGTTCAATTCAGCATCAGGAGAATCCTCGGCAATTGACCTAAGTCTCCTAAGTGATAGAACTTTAACTCCTTGCTTATCCTGGGAAGTGTTGTCGTTGACCTACGGCAGCGACCATTAACCTCATAAAAATCTGCAATACTAACACCATACCGGAACCAAAAGACACCTTTGTCTTAAAATGAAAAACAGAAAATGCTGATTGGGTGAGCTTTTCAACATATATTTATAATTTCGTAGAGAGCTGTGAAATAAATTACTGTGATATCGATAGAACAATCACCAATTTTAATGCTTGAGTGGATACTGAACAGTGCAGAACTCTACATTCAAAAAACCAAAAAAATTCACAATCATCATCCAGTACCATGGTGGAATAAGGATTGCGAAGAAGCAATACGGCAAAGTAAAAAAGCTCCAAATAGGTTTAAACGGCACAAAACTCAAGAAAGTAAAATAGAAAGTAGTTCTCCATTATTCTGGTATTTTATTGTGTTTTAAAATTTTATTAATTAAAGTTGTTATTTGTTTTGTCATTGTTGTTTCACAATATTTCAGTAATTCGTTTGGTATCAAATGAAATGGAACAACAAATGGAACGAACAAACAATTATCACCTTTAAGCGGAATTGAAAAAAGTCAACTTAAAAATAAAAGATCGATATTTTATGATTTTAAAACTTACTGTTTGGCTGTCGTTTAAATAATTCTTTTACTCCTAATTAGACCGCCTCCTAAAACGCAAAACTTTCTAAAACAAATTAGAAATTGGGTAGGAAAATTCCAAAATATTTTATCTCGAATGGATCCATAATGAATTGATTGTTTAGTTAGCTCTCTCTTCTGAAATTCTTGTCGAGTGACCCTCTAACTTTCAATAATAAATGAAGGTACGTGAATAATCTCCAGAGAAGGGAAAACTTTTCCTGAAAAGGCAGTCAATCGAAGGAAATTTTCGAGTGTCTTAAATTTTCCTTACTGAGGTCGGTTTTTGGATAGAATATAAGTTTCTCCATTTTATTCAGTGACGTCCAAATGGTTTTAAATTATTTTGTTTATTATACGAAACTTTTTCGGGCATACTGGATGAATAATACAATGCATAATATATATATATATATATATATATATATATATATATATATATATATATATATATATATATATATATATATATATATGTTCGGAAAGATTTCCGCGGTTAGTACAATAAAACTTAGAGCTCAGATTAATATTATTACTAAAATTAATATCAAACTCACCAGTCTTCTGGGTTGAACTGCGTCGGTATCCATTTTGCCGAGCTTTCGGAATCCTCTCTGATGCCTTCCTCAGGGCTTCCGAGGTCTCAGTCTCCCGAGCCCCCAGACACTACTACACTGTTCACTACTCACTGAGAAGTAGTTACAGTGCAGTAACTTCGGTCATTTAAAAAGTTATTGATGAAGTTTAGCATATTTCTTTGTATACCTACTAACTGTCTGTAAAGTTTTAATTATTCCATGGCGCCAAACTGTATCAAATGCTCTGGTTGTATTAAAAAGTACCACTTTGCAGCTTTGATTATTTGCTAGCGCTTTATGTATTTCAGACTCTAGGTCAACTAAGTTGTCTAGAGTTAATCTATCTTTGCGAAATCCACTTTGTTAGATAAAACAGATCTTTGCTCGAGTATCCAAATAAGACGTTGGTTGATTAATTTTTCGAGCACTTTGCTCATTGCACATCCCAATGATACTGGACGGTAGGAGTTTATGTTTTGAACGTGGTTTACCATGTTGAAGGATAGGTATTGTATAAACATTATTCCAAGTATGTGGAAACACTCCTTCAAGCCATATTTTATTATATATCTTTAGTAAATAGGCAAATCCATTTTTAGGCAAATTTTTAAGAAAAATAATAGGATTATCATCTGGACCAGGACTAGAGTTTTTAATAGAATTTATAGATTCAGTTAACTCTTCCTCCAGTATTGGTGCATTTATTGGTAGGTTATCGCTTTTATCATAATTAAATTCTTGTAATTCTTTTTTGGTTTTAAATTCTAAAAACTTTTGAGAAGTTTTCGTTACTTGAATATGATTCGTAGGATGAAGCTAATACATTGGCTATTCCAGATCTAGATGTATGAACTTTGTTATTATATTCTAAAAATCTTATTGATGCGTTTGTGTGTCGTCCCGAAATTTTGTTAATTTGTTTCCACACTATTGCTGCTGTGGTAGAACTATTTATTGTTTTATATAATGTTTTTCCATGATTCCTTTTTTCTTATTCTTTTACCACTTTTCTACTAATAGCCCTTAACTTCTTAAATTCCAGTAATTGTTCCACCATGGTACTCCAATACGATTTCTTACTATTTTTTTTCCAATGATATGATCTCCTGCGGAAAGTATGACGGAGAAAAATTTAATTACTAAGTTGTTTATATTGTCATGCGGGGGTAGATCTGAAAAAGAATTCAATTGATTCTTCACAAATTGTGTAAACGGTGACCAATTCTTTATTTCTGTATTCCATCTAGTGTATGGTTGAATTTTTTGTTTGTTTTCGGAATGTATCACTATGGAAAAATGATGGCTTCCATACAATAATTGTGTACTAGCTTCCCAGGTTATGTTTTGTACTAAAGAAGGGTCTACAAGAGATAAGAAGTCAACACAACTAGTGTTTCCAGTACAAAAATTAAATCTTGTTGGAGATCCATCGTTAAGTAGGGTAATATTGGTATTATTAATGACCTTTTCTATTATGTGTCCTATTTTGTTATATCTATTAGATCCCAAAGTGGATTGTGTCCATTTAGATCTCCTAGTATAATCTTAAGCGACGGATCAGTATTCGGTAGAAAATAAATGTTACATATGTTAATATTTTTTGGAGTTTTTATAGTTACTGCTACTGCTTCAAGGCTGGACTTTACAGGTATTTGTCTAGAATCAAATGAGTTATTAACATAAATAGAAACCCCTCCACTGGCTTTTTTAACGTCACGTCTGTTTTTATGCTATCCTGTAAATGCCTTTAACTTTGCTAATTTTTGGTCAGTAAAATTCGTTTCTTGGAGACATATTTTTGAAGGTGAGTGTTTAATAATTAATAATTTAAACATTTCTAGTTGTGTATAATATCCGTTTATGTTTCACTGAAGAATTGACATTTTTGTTCTATATATGTTAATTTTGTATTCTTGTACTTGATCGCTCTCTAATTCAGAGGAGGAAATTGTATCCAGCAATTTGGATATTTTGAGCTTAGTCTTTGTGCAACGTGTTTTCATTATTTTTCATTGAACAGAGGGTAGATGTTGTCTAATAATTTTAGTAACTCCTTAATATCTTTTGTAAAAGTTTGAACAACACTCAATGGGCCAGGTGAATCATACGCGTTTTTAAAAAAAAAGTATCGTTTCATCAATTTCTGTATATCAGTGGGATCTATTGTTGGAATAGTTCTCTTCTTTTTTGAACCTGTATCCTTAGCAGGCAGTATAAAGTAGTCAGGAGTTTTAGGTGGTGTAACTGTTTCGGAAAAAGCTCTTTTGCTCTGTGTTTGCAGTGTAGGTTATATGGTAATTGGTAAAGTGATCAATGATTCATTAGTTTTTAATTCTATTTTATTAACGTTTATACCTTGTATAAAGTATAGTATATAAAGTATATTATTATATAGTATGTATAAGTAATATATATGTGAGCGGGTTATCGTTTTTTGCCTTGGTTTATTTACATCTACATCTTTATTTTTGTATTGTTTAGATTGAGTGTCTTGTAGCAAATAATTTGGTTCTGAATGGATTTGTACTGAGTGTTGTATTACGTCGGTTATAATGTCTGCTGAAGTCACTGTGTTATTTATTATTGAACTGGAGTTATTGTTTTTTTTGAGGACAGTTTGAGGCGATATGGTCAATCTTTTTACAAATATAACAGGAGTGTTGGTCTACAGACATAAAAGTTCTATAGTTTGTATTGTCATAACAAATTAACAAGGATTCGGGAAGTGTTAGGTCTACTAAAGGTGTAATATATACCTGTATACGAAAACTTAGTACGTGTTGAAATTCGGGACGAGATGTGCCAATTCCAAGGGGAGACATAAGTTTAAAGCCTGGTTTCTGTAGTTCTGATTCTAGAATACTATGTGGAATTATTGTACATACATAGGATAATATTAGTCGTTCACTAGGAGTAATTAATCTTCTTCATTTTATTATTTGATTGTGTACTATGATTTTTCCTTGATAAACATTTGTAAATTTGTCAACTAATTCTTTCTTAGATAAATAAATATAAATCCTGCTGTTAGCTATACGAGAAAAGAACAATATATCTTTTGAACAAATAAATGATATTAGTGATACAAGGTAATCTTCTAATTTTACATTTTCTAATGAACTAAATACTATAGCTTGCTTTCTGGATGGAAAATTAAGAGTACTGGTTACTGATGAGTACGATTTTTGTGTTGTTGGTAAAATACAGCTCATTTCCTGAGCTAATTTAGAATTAATATTATCCATTTAAATAAACTTTGAAACTAGTCATTAGATCTGAATGCGGTCCTGTATCCAAACTATAACAAGGCAATTCAGCCGGTGCAAAAACAAAAAAGATAAGAAATTTTTGTTTTTATTTGAAATATTGGATGATTTTTCTTATTTTGTCAAATAGATATTTTTGTTTATTACTAATAATAACTGATGTAATATAAGCTGACTTACAGAGTATCTGATGTTACTCCTACTCAGGAACTTCACCAACTCACTCTTGTAATTTTTCAGCGGGTATATTTAACTTAAAATTCACTTAACTTCTAGAGAGTATATCTTTTTTTAGTTTATCTAATTTCGAAGTAGCTTTAATAAAGTTGAAACGAAAAATATAGTATACATTAGGTATATGAAAGAGAAAAATGTTTAGGAAGGGTCAGCTATTGGTGGGCACCAATACTAATTGCTAATTAAGGATATTACCAATACTTAAACAAATTTCAGTTTTAAACTTTTTTAAAGATGTCCTTCAGGTATATGGGAACATTGGTAGGGACCGCATGCAATGAGTGGTTGAACAGTAGAACAGTGAAAGACGAAATTTCAAATTAGTGTAACGCGCACAATTATTCGGCCTATTCGTATAATGGTGCGCTTTTATGGATAATTGTGCGCAATAATATAACTTAAAAATAACCTTAGAAAATGTAGTTTATTGAACATAAATATTGAATGTACTAACAATTATACGAAAAGAGAAAAGAAACCAAGTTAAGTTAAATATATATTTAAAAGATCTAAGTGTCGCAGAAGTCACAAATATATCCTTTTAAGCAGTTGATCATCAACTAGAAGAGGTAAATGATAAGTTGCGGTAAAAAAAGTCATCGTCTGTAAATTTATCTTTATGGAAAGACCAGATGCCAGATGCATGAAAACGTTTGTAGCAATATGCATGTATGCTTTATCTCGGCTAAAGCATATAGACTTATCTTCTCTGTTGTCAATAAGTGATAGTCACAATACCTGTTGAATGCTGATTTGTGAGAAACAAAAAAAGTTTATATATAATATTTGGAACTTGTGTGAAGTGTGAGGAGGTATTATTAAAAGAGGAGTTTAATGGTCTCTATAGTAATTAAATGTAGAAAGAGAACTATGACTGGAATGGTTATTCAACCTCAAAATGACTGTGATACTAATGATTTGTGAGAAACAAAAAAAGTTATATCTAATGTTTGGAGCTTGTGTAAAATGTGAGGAGGTATTATTAAAAGAGGAATTCCATGATCTCTATAGAATAATTATATAATTAAATATAGAAAGAGAACTATGACTGGAATGGTTATTTAACCTTAAAATGACTAAAAAAACTTAAAATGACCATCTTTCGACGGTTTTACGAAATTTTTACCTAGCTGCCATACGGGCGTCATTAGGTCATCTCACAGCCCAGCGGGGGAGGGCAATACACTTCGTATTCTGATTTTATTATGCACAACCCCTCTTGTAAAAAGGTTTTAATGTAAAAGTTTTTCTAAGGTAAATATTTAGCCTATGAATTTTGTTTTACTTTTTCTAGTTTTCATTTGTATATTTTTGATGTATCTGTCACTGACTTCTTTCAGAGTAACTTTATTTTAACTTTGTTTTCTACTAGTATCTATTGCCTCATTATTCTTTTTTATGCATCGTGTCGAGGAACGGCCACTATTTACGCGGACACAGAAATACGCCAGGATAAGTACACTACTAGAGGAGAAGTATTATAAACTAATGATTCCGGTAAGCCTAGGCAGAAACCCTAGCAGTTATTCATAACGTTATGTTCGTCCAGTGTTTCTATATTAATTATAAATACAATCATAATAAAATGTCATCAATCGACTATTTAACTTACGTACATTCTACTTCGAAAGAACTTTGCTTTGTTTTTATTTTTGTTTTAAACCTGCTTAAGAAAGAAGAAACTGTCGACTGGATGTTGTAGAGGAACCATAATTTGTTTCATTGTAGAATTTTCAGCAGGTATAATCATTTAATCGCTTAAGTTGATGTTTTGTACCATGGTCTTTTGTGAGAAAGTGGTAGTGTTTAATACGGTTTTTATGATGGTTAAAGCACTATCTGGTTTCGGAAAAAAAAGATGTGTGGGCCATAGAGTAGTTGTAGAGAAAGAAGGCAAGCTGTGGTGCGACAATGTTTAGATTAGGATTTCCTCTTGGTAATCTTCTTAGTAAATTACTAGTAACCTCTCTAGTAAATTACTGTTGATTACATCTTGAGTAATAAAAAACAAGTTATTACGTATGTTCCTCTTTAAAATAAGAAAGAACTTTGTTGAATATTGTGTATTTAAACTCTCTTGGGGTATTTTTTTTATATAGTAGTTCCTCTAAAGTAAATAATTAACCTATGATGTCACTGATTTCTTTCTGAGTAACTTCAGTCTGGTTTTTTATGGTAGTATCTATTGCCTTACTATCCCTTTTTATGCCTAAGTTACTAGTGTCGAAGATTGGTCACTATTTTTGCGAACAGAAATAAGTACCAGAATAAGTACGCTACTAGGGAAGAAGTACTGTGAACTTAAAATTTCGGTAAATCTAGGCTGCAACCCTCAGTTACCCTTTGGGTTGAGTGCATTTAGTCTTTCTGTATTTTTTACAAATACAGTCATATTAAAATGTCATCTATTGACCATGTAACTTATGAATGTGCTTGAGTGCTTGAAAAACTATCGACTGAAAGGTTTGGAGGAACTATCATTTGGTCTGTTGTAAGATTTTCTACAGGCATATTATTGTAATCGCTTAAAGTTGATGTTTCGTAATGTGGTTTTCTATGAGAAAGTTGTCCAAAAGACAACGAGACACTCCATATTAATAATATCCAGATAGAAAGGGTAGATAAATACAAATATCTAGGAACATTGGTTAGTCAAAACGCAGAACAAACGCAAGAGATTAAAAGCCGTATAGAAATAGCAAGGGCAAAATTTGTAAAAATGAAACATCTATTGTGTAGTAGAGACCTAAGAATGGATCTAAGGATAAGGTTATTGCGCTGCTACATTTTTACAACCTTGCTCTACGGATCTGAGGCATGGACATTGAAACAACTGGAGATCAAGAAATTGGAAGCTTTTGAGCGTTGGTGTTATCGAAGGATGCTACGAATAGCATGGGTAGACAAAATTACCAATATTGAAGTCCTTGATAGGGTTAATAAGAGGAAAGAAATTGTACAGACAATTAAGAGGCGGAAACTTGAATATTTCGGTCATATATTAAGAGGTCCTCGTTATGGGCTACTACGTTTGATTATAGAGGGCAAAATAAAAGGTAAAAGAGATGTAGGAAGAAGACGAACCTCCTGGCTACGAAATCTAAGGGAATGGTTTAGTCTGAGCTCTAGCCAACTATTTAGAGCTGCTGTAAGTAAAGTAAGAATTGCCATGTTGATATCCAACCTTCGTTAGAAGATGGAACCTTAAGAAGAAGATGAGAAAGTTGTGGTGCTAATAAACGGTTTTTATAATATTTAAACCATATCTCGTTTCCGCAATTCGCATATGAAGAGCATGGTTTAGTTTTTCGCAAATTATTTTAATCGATTAAAGTAATTGTTAAGTAACGTGGTTTTTTATAAGGAGGAGGTTGTAGTAAATACGGTTTTTATGATATTTAAAACATGTCGTGTTTCCGCAATAAGCATATGGGACCATGGTTTATCTTTTGGGATTTTTGAAGGAGAAGTCAAGTTGCTGTACGCCAATGTTTAGATTGTGTAGATTACGTCTTAACTGACACTAAAACAAATTAGTACATATGTTCCTCTTTGGCTTAGGGAATAAATCTGTTAAATATGACGTATTTGAACTTTTTAAAAATGTTTTACATAATAGTTTTTCTAAGGTAAATAATTACCCTATTAATTTTTCTGTCATTGGTTTCTTTTAGGTAACTTTAGTTTGACACTTTTTTCTGTTAGTCTCTATTGTCTTATTGCCCGATTCTATGCATAAGTAACTGGTATCGGGAAATGACCACCACTGTTTTCGCAAACAGAAATACGTCAGGATAAGTACCCCACCAGGGGAGAAGTACTGGTAACTTAAGAGTTTGTTTGGCCTAGGTTGCAACCCTAACTCTTATCCATTAAGCTGAGTGCGTCTAGTGTTTCTGTATTTTTTATAAACATGATTGTATTAAAATGTCATTCATTTAAGGGAGAGCGCCCACCAACCTGGCATGGCAAGTGGCAAGTAGCAAGAAGCGCGCATATAGCATGTCACTTAAAATGTAACCAATAAAAACGAATGATTCAGTGCATACCAAAATGACAGTGACGTCATTTATTCTAATCATTGTTTTGTATTGGTTACATTTTAAGTAACGTGCTTGCTCATGCTACTTGTTACTTGCCACTTGCCATGCCAATTTGGTGGGCGCTCTCCGTTAGACGTAATTTGTGTATGTGATGCTTAAAAATAACGTTGCTTTGTTTTCTTCTTTTTAAACGTCCTTGAGAAACTAAAGACTGGGAGTTTTGGAGAAATAATCATTTGGTGTAAGATTTTTCGTAGGCAAATTATTTTAATTGCTTTAAAATAATATTTAGAAATGTGGTTTTTTATAAGTATGTGGTCATGTTAAATAAAGTTCTTATCATATTAAAAGCAATATCTTGTGTTCGCAATGAACATGTTCGGGATATGGTTCAGTTTTACGGGAATAGGCAACTTGTGGTGCGACAACGTTTAGATTGTGTCGATTTAATTTCAACTAATACGAAAACAAGTTAGTAAATGTGTTCCTCTTTGAATAAGAAAGAACACTATTAAATATGGCGTATTTAAACTTTTGTATTTTTTTCATAACTTCATGAAAAATCACTGCAAAAAGGCCTAAAAATTAACTTCAACAAAACAAAAGTAATGACAAACACGGAAGACCAACAGGCAATAAAAATACAAACAAAAAAAATAGAACAGGTAAATGAGTATATCTATCTAGGACAAGCAATCAGAGCTAACAGAGAAAATCATACAGCCGAAATATCGAGACGAGTAAGAATGGGATGGGCAGCGTTCGGCAAACTTTCTTACGTTCTAAAAATTCAAACAATTCCTCTATACTTACGAAGCAAGGTACATAACTCCTGTATAATATCGGTGCTCACCTACGGAGCACAGACATGGACATTTACACAGGCCAATTTGGATAGGATAAGGAATACACAAAGAGCGATGGAGAGACAAATGTTGGGTATATCACTTAAATGCTAGAAAAGGTAACCAGTGGATCAGAACCAGAACAAAGACAGTAGACGCGATAGAACAAGCAGCAAAACTGACATGGAAATTTGCTGGACACAATGAGCGTCTCCAAGACGGACGATGGAACAATGCCATCGGAAAGTGGCGTCCATAAAATGCAGAGAGATCAAGAGGCAGACCACAGATGAGGTGGAAAGATGACATCAGGAAACAAGGAGGTCCCACATGGCAGAGTACAGCTCAAGATAGGGAAAGATGGAGAGAACTGGGGGAGACCTATATCCAACAATGGAGAATAGAGAATAGGTTCAAAATTTTTTTTTTTTTCATATTAAAGTTCTTCTAAGATAAATAATTAGCCTACAAATTTTTCTGTCACTGGTTTATTTCAGAGTAACTTTCTCTTCTTTAGGTACCGTCCCCTCTAAGGAGGTTGGTAATCATCACAGCTATTTTCACTTTTAAGATTGCTGCTCTGAACAAGACGACGGAACTGTAATTATACCACTTTCTCAGATTGTTCAGCCAGGAGATGCGTCTTCTTCCAATACTTTGTTTTCCCTGTATTTTTCCCTGCATTATAGATTGTAGCAATATATATTTATCCCTTCTCATAACGTGACCGAGATACTTAACTTCCTTATCGTAATCGTATTCGTATACAGTAACTTTAGTTTGGCACTTTTTTCTGGCTGTCTTCTGCCCCATTCTATGCATAAGGTACTGGTGTCAAGGAATGACAACTATCTTCACGAACAAAAATAGTCCAGGGTAAATACATCAGTTATCCACTGAGTTAAGTGCGTCTAATGTTTCTGTATATTTTTGATAAATACGTTTAAATTAAAATGTCATTAATCGACCATGTAACTTATGAATGTTCTGCTTCCAAAAAACTTTGCTTTGTTTTCTTTTTGTTTTAAACGTGCTTGAGAAACAAGAGACTCGGGGTTTTGGAGAAACATCATTTGTTGTGTTGTAAGACGTTTCGTGAGTAAATTGTTTTAATTGATCAAAGTTGGTGTTTTAAAATGTAGTTTTTTATGAGTGTGTGGTGGTGTTGAAATTGGAATATCTCGGATGTATTACACGTGGAGAAAAATACACCTTGCTTCAACTGATTATGTACTGAAAGATCCAAAGAAAGAGAAGCATAGGGAGGCGTAGAATATAATGACTGCGCAACCTGAGAGAGTGGTACGGATGTACATCAAATGAAGTCCGAATAACTATGGTGTTACTATAGATAAAAGAACGAAGAAGAAGGTTGTGTTAAATACAGTTTTTA
This sequence comes from Diabrotica balteata, assembly GCA_918026665.1. NCBI lineage: Eukaryota > Metazoa > Arthropoda > Insecta > Coleoptera > Chrysomelidae > Diabrotica > Diabrotica balteata. The sequence goes on from OU898280.1 coordinate 45,181,467, forward strand.
AAATATGTAAAGCACTATCTTATTTCCACTATGAACATATTAGGGGCATGGTTAAGTTTTTATGGGAAAAGGCAGCTTGTGGTAAGGCAACATTTAGATTGTGTAGATTAAGTTTTGAGTGATACGAAAACTAGTTGGTACATATATTTCTATTGGGGGTAAGGATGAACTCTATTGAATATGGCATAAACTCTTGTAAATTTATTTCATATAAAAGTTCTTCTTAGGTAAATAGTTAGTCATTGAGTTATCTGTCACTGGTTTCTTTCAAAGCACCTTTAGTTTGGCACTTGTTTTGTAGTAGCTATTGTCTTATTGCCCCATTCTATGCATAAGTTACTGGTGTCGAGAAATAATAACTATTTTCGCCAGGGTAAGTATAGATTACCTTAGCATTAATAAAGTGTGTACATTGAGTAAACAAGGAATAACAATATTAACTTGAGCACTATCCCTGTTATTTGATTTGCACACGGCAGCCCAAGAAATAGCAGGCTATCCTGCTAGAGCAGCTGTTGCTGGCATATAATAATTACAGTATAACTTGTCAATATACGCGATGAACCCGATATTACTTAATTGAATATCCTGAAAGGTAGAGGTGCATTTTAAAAAAACTATAATGTATGAATTCATAAATTATGTACGTAGGTAGAGTTGCGGTCACGGAATAGTTTACACCTTACTTTTTATATTGTAATACTGTAAAATTGCAGTGTCGTACGGATTTGATAAATGTCAAAGTCAAAAAATTTCAAAACGTCAATGCTTTCGCGAGTGTTCAACAATAGAATAAAAGTATATTAAACTCTTCCAAAATGGTTAGAATACATTTGAATTATGCGCAAAAAGCAAGAGCAATTGCCAAACTCGAAGAAGGTTGGTCACTAAGGCAAGTTGCTGCTGATTTGAACGTGAGTCATATGTGCATATGGAAGATTAAACAAAGATGGGATAATTTTCACTCTATAGCACGGTTGAGCGGTTCAGGAGGGCAGAAGATTTCCACAGATTAACAGGATGAGATGTTAGTAGATTATTTGAGAGAATCTCCTTTTGCCACAGCTCAAAAGGCAAGAGAAGAGGCAGCGTTTCCAGGCAGTATTCGCACTGCACGTCGAAGAATTAAAGCAAGTGGACTGCTAAATTGTGTAGCTGCACGGAAACCTTTTTTGACTGAGGATCACAAGAGGAGACGAGTTGAATTTTGTAATGAATTTATAAACCGCGATGAGAATTTTTGGTCTAGGGTTGTATTTTCCGATGAAAAAGTATTTCAGTCGTATAATAATGGTCGAATAAGAGTTTATAGGCCGAGAAATCATAGGTATGATGAACAGTATACGCATCATTTAAGAAATAGTGGAGGATTCTCTGTCAACGTATGGGGATGGATAAGTGCCGAAGGCCCGGGCGTTTGTTATCATGTAGAGGAGAAGTTAACAGGATTATATTACAAACATATTATTGAGCACACAATGTTGCCATCGGTGATCCAGAGATTCCCCAACAACGACTTTATCTTCCAACATGACAATTGCCCGGTGCATACGAGTAGAATTGTTCGAGAATGGCTAGAAGAAACTGATGTTAATGTTCTTCCGTGGCCTTCCCGTACTGCAGACTTTAACCCCGTCGAAAATGTGTGGACAGAGTTAACAAAGAAACTAAATGAAAGAAACCTTAGACCACGGAATAGAATTGAATTATGGGAAGCAATTGAGCAGGCATGGGAAGAGCTTGTTAACTATAACATGAGGGGATTGGTGCTATCTATGAACAGAAGACTGCAAAATTGTATTGACAAGAATGGGGCTTCCACCAAATATTAATTATTATTTATCATTGTTTATCGTTATTTAATATAAAATAGCTTTAAAATAAAATGCATATTAAAAAAAAAGACTTCTTTATTTTCGTTATTAAGATCATAATCCATTTTATTCAAAAAACTGTTTTCTATATTTTTCATTTTGTAAAATATTTTGATATTTTAATTTTAATCTACCTATTCTAGCTAGTACACCACTGGCAACGTCACTTTAACGTAAAAGGTGCGTTTAAAACGAAGTAAAATTTAAAAAATGGGCTTCTAGATACGTGAACCTGTAAACTATTCCGTGACCGCAACTGTACATGTATAAGTATTGGCTGAAGCTATCAGAAACTTAACACAAAATGAATTACAAGAAATATTAACAAACCAATCATAATAAATCGAGTTATACGATTACGATATATACAAAAATAAATTGATGATATTTGATTGATAAACTGTGACTTGAATCTAAAAAATTCTTAAATAGTACATTTTCAAAACATTCACGGCACAATTTCATTGCGTTTCCTCGTAATGTTCACATTTATTTTCATCGGGAATACATCTATTTTGCATGCATAAAATATCTTATAGACTTGCATATAAGATAATATTTTATCTGTCGTTGTTATCTGGTATTTAAAAAATATATGTTTCTGTTTTTCATAGGTATCTCTTTATCATTGATATACAGGGTTATGCAATTGAACTGTTATATCTGTTACGAATATTTATTATTTGTATAAAATGTATTTAGTTCACTTTTAGTTTTATCATGTTACAGAAAATTTCCCGTCGCTACTGTTCCATAAATTATGTCAAATATAATATAAAAAACGTCAAAAAAAACTGTCACCCAGGGAAAAATTTAAATAATTTAACTCCCTTAAAAAGTTCGTCATCAACAAGCAGCAAAACAAAAATGAAGCTTCAACTTCTGCAGGAAGAACGAGATCTATTACGCCAAGAGAGTTTGCCCCTTTAACTCCAACACTTGGTAAGCCTTTGCCAACTTATAACGATGAAAGTTCAGGTATATTATATAAAAGAAGAGATCCTGGAGATCTCCCTATTTTTAATGGCAATCCACATGATTGGCCTGTTTTTATTAGTAGTTTTGAAAGATCTACTGAGCTATGGCAAGTAGATAATCATGAGAATTTATTAAGATTACAAAAATGTTTAAAAGGTCCAGCAAGAGTCAGTGTTTCAAGTTTTTTAATTTTACCTCAATGTGTGCCCCAAATTATAGCTACATTAAAAATCCTTTTTGGAAGACCTGAGCAAATTATTAAAGCTCAAATAAATTCTATTCGTAGATTACCATCTCCTAAACCGGAAAAACTTGAAACTCTGGTAGAATTTGCTTTAGCAGTTAAAAATTTATGTGTTTTATTGGAAGCATCTAATTTAAAAGACTACATTAATAACCCTACCCTTATGCATGAATTATTAGAGAAACTACATTCACAAATTAAAGTTAATTGGGCGATATATCGCAGTGCTTTTCATAAATTTCAGGGATTAAGTAAAATTGCTGATTGGTTGTATAATCTAGCAACAAATGTTTGTTCTGCTCTTCCTAAACTAGTACTTAATGACCAAAGTAATAACAAAAGGCAATTTAATAATAATGTGCATGCTAGTATACATAAACCAAATGCCTCCAGTGAAACACATAATTGTAAACTGTGTAATCAGAGACATTGTAAAAAGATTGCAGGTTGTTCAGAATTTCAGAGATATTCATTATCTCAAAGATGGGAGTCTGTTAAAGCCTTAAATTGATGTGGGCTTTGCTTAAAGAAACACAGATTTCCCTGTAAGTATCCTGTAAAATGCAACAAAGAAGAATGCCAAAGGAAGCATCATCCTCTTCTTCATGAATTTTCAGAACAAGTATCTAATAAAAGTACAAAGCTTATTAAAAAGGAAAACGGTATGCAAACAGTAGAATCACGCCTCTTATCTGCAGATGAAGAAAATGAGGCACAAAAAAGGAACACGCTTTCGAATACTTCCCGTTGTTTTAAGAAATGGAAGTAGGAAGGTCACTACATTTGCCTTTCTAGATGAAGGGTCTTCCGTTACTTTGTTAGAAGAAAGTATTGCTAAAAAGCTAAATATAATGGGAGAGCCAGAACAACTTTGCTTAAAATGGACTGGAAACCAACAACGCTTAGAAGATGCGTCAGAAAAAGTATTTATTTCTATTTCTGATGATTATAATGGGGCCAAAGAATTTGACCACCGACCAGCCAGAACAGTAAGAAAATTAGGCCTTCCAAAACAAACTCTCGACGCAAAGGCAATTAAAGAAAGCTTTCCCTATTTAAAAAACTTGCCTTTCAAATCATATAAGAACGCTGTTCCTCAGATCTTGATAGGCTTAGATAACTGGGACTTAGCGTTACCACTTCGAGTGAAAGAAGGTCTAGAACTTCAACCGATAGCTGCAAAGTCCAGGTTAGGTTGGACTATTTTTGCAATGTTTTCAAATAATGAAGTAGACACTTACCACATTTGCGAATGTAGTTCTGAAAGCATTACTAACTAAGAACTCTTTAATACTGTAAAAGACTTCTTTTCAGTTGAAAGCCTCGGAGTTCAAAATATTAAACCGTCTGTTTCCAAAGAATTAGATAGGGCTATTCGTATACAAGAAAGCACCCTAGTTCAAATTGGTAACCAATATAAAATTGGATTACTCTGGAAATATGACAACTTGAAACTCCCTAATAGTAAACCCATGGCTATTCAAAGACGAGTGTATAGAGAGAAAAATTAAGAAAAATCCAAAACTAGGTATCAAAATTAATCAATAAATTCAAGATTTTCTAGAAAAGGAATATATTAGAAAACTGTCAGAACAAGAACTCTTACAGCATCAAGAAAAAACATGGTATCTTCCCATATTTCCGGCCTTTAATCCTAACAAACCTGACAAATTCAGATTAGTTTTGGATGCAGCAGCAACCTTACAGGGAATATCCTTAAATTCCATGTTATTAAAAGGAGATGACCAACTTGCTTCTCTATTTTTCGTCCTCCTACGATTTCGTGAAAGAAAGATTGGCTTTTCTGGAGACATCAAGGAAATGTTTCTTCGTGTAGCTATAATAGAAGAAGATCAACATGCACAAAGATTCTTGTGGCGAAATGGTAGCTCTGATAATCCTTTGGAAGTTTACGTCATGACTGTAATGACCATCGGAGCTACCTGCTCACCCAGTTGTGCACAATTTATTAAAAACGCTAATGCGAAGAAATTTAGTGTAGAATATCCTAGAGCTGTTGATTCCATAGTAAATAATCATTATGTCGATGATGTCTTAGAATCAACAGACACTGAGGATGAAGCTATCAAATTAGCAAAAGAAATTGCCTTAATTCACGCCAGCGGAAATTTTGAAATAAGAAACTGGAGATCAAACTCTGAAAAATTAATGAAAATCATGAACACCACTCACGGAAATAACGAAGAAGTCAACCTAGATCTAGGGAACAATAAGAGCATGGAGAAGGTTCTAGGAATGTGGTGGGATTTAAAGGGAGATAATTTTATTTTCAATTTAAAATGTAATAAATTAAACAAAGATGTTTTAAGTGGATTAAGAAAGCCAACAAAGCAAGAAATTTTACAAATCTTAATGTCTATATGACCCTTTAGGTTTGTTAGCAAACTTTTTGATTTATGTGAAGATCCTTTTACAGGAAATATGGAGGAGTAACATTTCTTGGGATCAATCAATAACTAATGAACAGTTTCAAAAATGGCTTGTTTGGTTGAAACAGCTTCCAGAAATAGAGAAGGTTTCAATTCCAAGGTACTTTTTTAATAAACTCGAAAACTGGAAGGATACCAATACGCAAATGAACATATTTGTAGATGCCAGCGAACACGCAAGTGCTTGTGTGACATATCTACGAATAATGAAAAAAGATGTCATAGAGTGTACGTTGATTGGAGCGAAAACACATGTAGCACCATTAAAACTACAAACTATTCCTCGACTGGAACTTAATGGTGCAGTAATGGGTTCAAGGTTTGCTAAAAACCCTTGTCAACATCTTTCCATACCTGTGCACGACATTGTTTATTGGACAGATTCTTCAACAATTTTAAGCTGGTTAAGAAATGAAGACCCAAGAAAATTACCAAAATATGTAGCTGACAGAGTGGCCGAAATTCAACAAAACTCAATGGTATCACATTGAAGATATGTACCTACTAAGAATAACATAGCTGACGAAGCTACCAAATGGACAAAAAGTCCCAATTTAAAAAAACACGAGATGTTGGTTTAAAGGTCCTGATTTTCTGTATTAATTAGAAAACGGTTGGCCTCCAGACATCACCCTTAAAAAGGAAAAAGCTGATGAAATATTAACCACTCATGAAGTAAAATGTAATAGTCCACCTTTAATTGATTTTAAAAGATTTAGTCAATTTAATAGAATTTTAAGAGCAACTGCGTATGTGTTTGGATTTTTAAGAATTATTTATGCAAAACTGATGAAATCTGAAGAGCCTAAAGGAATATTAACTGCAGACGAACTTTTACATGCTAGGAATATGTTAATAAAGCAAACTCAATGTGAATATTTCAAAAATGAAATAACACAATTAAAAACAAATAATTCTGGTAGTTTACAGAAAACAGTTAATAAATCAAGTAGTTTATTTAAATTATCGCCATATCTGGATGAAGATGGTTTACTTCGTATAAGAGGAAGACTAGATGAAGCTAGAGATACTACTTCAGAAACAAAAAGGCCAATAATTTTATCGAGAGAAAGTCGTTTAACTTTGCTAGTTGTTGAAGACTATCACAAAAGATATCACCATAGAAATCATGAAATTGTAGTAAATGAGATAAGACAAAAATTTTATATACCAAAACTTAGACAACTAGTTAATAAGATTAGGACCAATTGTCAAAACTGCCAGGTCAAATTTGCTAAGCCAAAACCACCAGAAATGTCACCTCTACCGTCATGTAGACTTGCAACATTTACTGCTCCGTTTACATACACTGGTATGGATTATTTTGGTCCAATAAACGTTACTGTTGGAAGATGGACAGAGAAAAGATGGGGAGCTTTATTTACGTGTCTCACGACTAGATCAGTTTATCTCGAAGAAGCTTACAAACTAGATGTGGACAGTTTTATACTATGCTTGACAAATTTTATTAACAGAAGAGGACGACTAAGGCATTTTTATTGTGATCGAGGTACGAATTTTATTGCAGCTGAACGAGTATTGAGAGAAGAACTGCAAAAGGTTGACAGTAAATTAATAGCCAATTCACTGATTAGCCCAGAGTTAAAATTTCACTTCAACGCACCCCTTTTCCCACATATGGGCCTGGGCAATGGAGACCAAAAAGATGATGAAAAATAAGTGGTACAGTCTCTTTTTCGCATCGAACTGTACCGGGTGGGAGTGTTACGAATATTTATTATTTGTATAAAATGTATTTAGTTCACTTTTAGTTTTATCATGTTACATAAAATTTCCCGTTGCTACTGTTCCATAAATTATGTCAAATATAATATAAAAAACGTAAAAAAAAACTGTCACCCAGGGAAAAATTTAAATAATTTAAGAATTTAGCAGACAGCAAGAGAACAGTAAGTAATGGGAATTAATTAGTTTTTTTTTTATATTGTTAATTTTATATATTGTAGGAATTTGAGTTGTTTTTACGCAAATAAAACAGATAACTACAAATCCGTCAATTGCTGTCTGTTCAATACAGATAAATTCCCAATAATATCTGACAAATCGATAATAACAGCTACGTCAAAGTTGGGTTGATAACACTTCAGTATTTTGTTTATAAGCCGTCAAAAATTTGCATTTAAGGTTTATACATGCAACAAAAGTTTCGCAATGGAATTTAAACGTAATAGTGTGATTGCATTATATTTGGCTGAAAAATCACAACCAGCTATTGTTCGTTAGCTCAAACACCTCAAAGTGAATAAAATGTTTGTGTATCGCAACATAACTCGTTATAATGATACTGGTAGCATTACCAAACGCTATGATGGTGGACAAAAAAAAAACAGCAACATTACCTGAAATAATTCGGAAAGTGAAGGCCCGACTTGAGCGAAATCCATGTCGTAGTGGTAATTAAAGACCAAAGAACTGAAAATATCCCAGCGATGCATGCAACGAAGATTGAAAAAGGAGCTCAAGGTCAAGCCCTACAAGTTTCGAAAAGCACACAATCTTACACCAAAGCAAATGTGGCGAATTTCCGAACATAGTGTTCTCTGATGAGAAAAATTTGACATTTTGAAATTTGAAATTTGAAATTTGAAACCAAAGAATGGTTAAAAACGCATGTCACACACTTCATTTCATCCACACAATGGCTTTCGAATTCTTCAGATGTAAATCCGATAGACTATTCCATCTGATCCATTTTAAAGAGCAAGATGAGGACTAAAATATATGCCAGTATGGATGTGCTGAAGAAAGCAATTATACGTAAATGTGCCAAAATACCGGAAGATCACATTCGTGCAGCATGCAACTCGTGTTTTTATCATTTGAAGGCCATAGTCAAGGCAAAAGGTAGCCATATCGAGCTAAAGAGAGTGGATTCTGAATTTTTGATTATTTTCACACATTTTTGTCACTTGAATCAATAAAAAATAAATTCACAGAAAAAAATTATGGTCGTTTGAATAGGTAACAGTTCAATTGCGTAACCCTGTATAATAATTTTGTAAGTCTAAGCTCTCGAACTATTGGATTATGGATTGTGGAGAACTTGTGTATAATTTTTTTTATAACAAAGTAATTTAAATATGCTATAGCATGAAGTTATTGTTATTGGTCCAGCCATGGACGTATAAACATAGATGGACACAGCAATAAGATACCTTTAACACACAATGTTTTGAAGCTTCGATAGAATGTGATGCTTCCGCAATGAGCATAAGCGTGCTTGAATTTTTACTCTCGGGTAATTACTCAGATTTAAAAAAAATTGGAATTAGCAATAATGTATAAAAACACGTTCAAAGAATTAAAAAAAAAACAAGAGTTTAACTATCAAAAAAATTTATTTGCTTTAAAATTAATACAATTAAATATAGTTGAATTCAAGTTAATTTTTTAATAGGTATCAAAATAATGCTACAATAAAAAATCTTTATGTTTTCTGCTAAATTTGCTATCCAAATAGTTCGATCGTCAATATTATTTGGAAACCTACATAGAAAAATAAATGAGTTTTATTCACTTCACTAATTTATTTGTATCTAGAAAAATATTAAATTAAAAAGGTACTAAACAGATCTTTTTTAATCAGATGTCTACTTATAATAATTTAAAAAGTCTACTAATTTCATGAACTCATATCTTATTCAATACATTAATGAACATGAATAAACCCAATGGTACGCCTATTAAAATTTAAACAAACACGCTTCCTCATTTCCTCATCTTAAATAATGTAAATTGTATGTACTTACAAATGAAATGAGAGATCGGAATGTAAAGATTTCGTTTATTTTATTTCACTTTTCACAAATATCACTCAAAATACAGCCAAAACATCGAAAAACAACTTTTCCTTATCTACTGTAGAAAGTAAACAAACATGGAACAGCATTTGAAGTTTGACGTAGATCCATGAGACAGAGAAATGTAAACATTATCGTAATTATCCTCCGCTGCCATCTTGCAACAAGGGAGGAAACAGGTTTTCGCGCTGTATCTCGTAATTAGCAGTCCTACAAAAAATTATTAAGACTTTATTTGTAGCAAATTAAATTTTCTACATCTTTATTCATATTACTTTTAATCGTAAAATAGAAAATAAAAAAAACTTTAAATAAAAATACCTAAAAATTTTTGAACAAATTTTTTGGGCCTTGTAACCATTTTCTGGTAATTTTACAATAAAATGACACAAGGACAATATCATTATTGGTTTTTTATTGCTGACTACATGACTGAAGAGAACACTATTAAAATATTGCATCCTCCCAGTGTATACGGGAGTCTCTTGACATACGGACCAGAAACACTTACCTACTTTAAAAAAAGCCTCGCCTATTAAACTAAGACACCTCTCCAAGCCGTTGGGTATATCAAACAAAAATATTTATTAACCAAGGGTTACATAAAGCCAAACAACTAGTACAGGACAGAGAAGGATGGGGGAAAATCAAGAAAAAACTGTAAAGGCCTAATGGTGTCACCACATTCCAAAAGGGATTAGGACTGAGGAGGAGGATTGAACTAAGAATCACACAAAAAATAATTAAGCGATCTATGTTAAGAATAACTCTGTGAAAGAAAATGAAATACAAAGAAATCAGGAGAGGAACCAAGGTGACTGACGTCATCGAAAGGATCTTCTTCTTGATGTGCCTATCCGATACGAATGTTGGCGATCATCATGACATCATCTTTATCTTTTCTGCAGTAGCGCGGAAAAGCTGCACATATGTTGTATTGAACCAGATTCTAAGGTTCTTTAACCATGATGTTCTTCTTCTTCCTGGACCTCGCTTTCCAAATATTTTTTCTTGCAGGATGGCATATCTGGATTCATTTCACATAATATGTCCGAAGAATGTAACTTTCGAGATTTAATGGTGGTCAGTTCCTCTCGGTTCTTATTCATTCTTCTAAGGATCTCCTTATCTCCTTGATCTCCTTTTCCCCTTAAGGGAAAAGAAGAAGAGGAAACATAACAAGATCTTAAGATAATAAAAAAATTGCTAATGAATTAAACGAGAAAGTCAAAAAATAATTAAGATAACAGAAATAAAAGTTGGGAAAACTATACCCTAGACTAAATCCAAACACAACTGGGTTCTGGAAGCTTTTAAAAAGTATTACATAAGATAAGACGAACCATGCAGAGAACATAATTGTATATAGAGAATAAGACACCTTCGAAATGAAATGTAGGAATAACTACCATTCCAACTATGAATTAAAATTCAAAGAGGAAGTGGAAAAAAAATCTAAGAAGAAGAAGGGACAGAATAGGTTAACACATACCTACCACGAAGAAATCAAAGAACTCCTAAAAATGACCAAAGCAAAGAAAATAAAACATTAGGACCAGACAACATCACAAACATAGAACTTTATAACCAATAAGCTAATTATCATTAGTAAGTAAAATAGCAGAAAGGGTAATAATAACCAGGCTCAAAGAGGAATCGGAAACAATCAGAATTATACCGAAAGCACAGTTCGGGTTTCGGTAAAAACATGCAAAGTCTGCATATAACAAAAGGGTTCAATGAAAAAAGCAGCATGTATACAGCAGCCGCCTTTCTTAACGCCAGTAAGGCCTTTGACACAGTCTGGTACGAAGGCTTAATGTATAAAATAAAAGAACATGAATACAGCAAAGCAATAATAGGTCTTCTTGCATCGTACCTAGCCGACAGAAGTTTCAGAGTTTAAACCATGAAGGCAGGAGTTCCACAGGGAGCAGTGCCGTAGCCTTACTTGTATAGTATCTACACATCGGACACACTAACTGATCTTAGATCATTATTGAGTCTTTACGCAGACGACATTGCAATAGCATCCTGCAGTAGAGATCCGGATACAGCCACAAGACACGTACAAAGCGTCCTATATCGAATACAAGCCTGGTGCATACAGCGGAAAATAGCAATAAATCCGGGAAACACAGGCCGTCATGTACCAACGTAGGTGAATGAACTGTACTTAACACTACAACTGAATGGACTACCTAAGCTAAATACTTAGGTATCACTCTTGATAAAAATCTAACACTTACAGAACATGCAAACCACATATTTTTCAAAGCCAAGCATAAAGGAGTAAAGTTTTTCCACTAATAGGCAGAAAAATCAAGCTAAGAATTAAAACCAAAATGAGAAGGGCAAATAGTTTAATTTTACCACTGTCGTTAGTCTTAACACTGGCATATGATTCTGCAGAATGGGAACAAACCTACAAAACCAATAAAATGAAAATCCAAACAGTCTAAAACTTTATTAGTAAGGAAGCCCTGGGAATACCTAAATACGTACCGTTAAAGTACGTATTAAAAGACCCACAACTCAAAGAGAATTTTACGAATGATGGACGAAAAAGGATACGAGATCTTCAATGATCTCAGAAACTTTCCCATTAGAGTTAAAATACTTGACGGACTACGACGAAAATCTAAGAAAGATATACAGATAACTTAAAATACAAATAGCTGGATATAAAAAGGACTAACAGGACTAACGAAGAATGGGATAGCTACGCAATAATACTACGAAAGCGTAGAAGTAGAAAAAAACTAGCATTGTCGTTATTCTTTTTATCTTTAATTTAAACTCAATTTTATTTCTTTTAATTTATTTAAGTTTATCTTTATATCAATAATATTATTATTTCGTTTACATTCTCATTACTTTTTTCACTTTAAGTTTATTTTATTTTATATACTTTATTTTAATTTGTCTCGTTTTTTTATTTTATGCATTACTCACCAAAAATATCGTATAAAAATACTCAAAAAAAGATCTTCTACTAGAGCAATCATGATCCCAACACTACAGATAAGTGAATTCTGACTCTTCTCATACACAAATATATATACACACACTAATATGGGTATAGAAGATTCTCCAGACCTTTTATACTGGCATTTAGGCATAGGACCATAAGGTAGGTTGAAATGACCTAAAATTGCGGGAGCTGAGCATCGAGGTCATGTGCAATAAGCACCGACTCGATTTTCAGACTTTTTAAATGCTCAGACAGTGAGAAGAACAAAATTTGTTATGCCAAATTGGCTGCTGAGTGGCCGAACACACACATATTTCAGACAGAGAGGCACCACCAGAAACATATACATTTTTAGGGACTCAAGTTTCGAAGTCATGTTATTTTATCAGAAATAAATTTCGAGGAAAGCCGATTTTGTGTTACAACTACACTTAGATGGTGTTACCACAATCAAGAGAAACAGAGGGTGTTCCATTACCCAGGATAGGATCAGGTAGATACTAATTCATAACGAAGTATGACCGGTTTGATCTTCCACGTGGGTTGCACTTTAGAATGCGCTGCCTAAGTATTACAAGGGTATATGTAACAAAATTAAAAAATCAGCAATTTTAACATAACAAGGTTCTATGTATCATAAGGCCATAAGGTATCATAAGGCATAGAACTTTGTAAATCTAAAATATATGCATGCAATTCTCTAACATTAATCGAAAATCATTGGTGTATGTCAGAAGTGCTCAAACTTGAACTGCTGGCGATGTACCTCAATATTTTTAGACTACTTACGATCGACTCTGAGAGACTGCAAGTGTGTGTGATGCAGGGTTGTCGTACATACACGATACACCCTACCTACCTAGGTAGGGCGTACCGTAGCATATATAGATATTAGCTTTCTGCACAATATAGGTACATTATTTTAGTCAAGGTTTGGGTTAGGTTTAGTTAGGTTCTTCTCTACAATATCAATGAAAAAACTCATAGTTATTCAAAATTGCGAGTTTATTTGTTGTTACAAAACAAAAGAGTTACATATGGTGTTAAACTTAACTAAGGAGTGGCTTTGGATGTTGAAGCGTGGCACTGCATGTCCTCAGCATACTTTTCATAAGATGGTACGTAACCACTGAGTGCTAATCGCAAGCATGATGTCATATGATCGTCAGTTAGTCGATTGCGATATTTTGACTTAATTATCTTCATTTCAGAAAATGCAGACTCGCACAAGTAAGTTGACCCAAAAAATGCCGTCAGTTGAAGGGCGATTTGCCTTACATTCGGATATTTATCTTCAGATATAAAACGCCAGAAATTTGTATCAGATACTGTAGCTTTGAGATGTATATCTGATATAATCTGCACCAACTCATTTTCAACAGAACATGAGTTCATATTAAACTGACTTGCTATTTCAGTAGCTAATTCCTCAATGTTTTTACATGAAAAAGGATAACTCATAAATGATGCTATATTTTCCAATTTACTGCAATCATAAAAACGCATTTCGAATTGTCCCAAAATATTTGATAATTCAGCCTCATACGTATCATAATTCAACTGAGGAATCCTTGCTTTCAAAGACGGAAAATGTTTCAGATCCTTTCTTTTCAGTTGATCTATCATAAGTTGCAATTTACTTTTGAATGCGTTTACTGCGCTAATCATCTCAATAATAGTTTTTCCTTTACCTTGAAGCTCCAAGTTAACGGTGTTTAAGTGCATTGTGATGTCAGTCAAAAATGCCAAATCATTTAGCCATTTTTCGTTTTTCAAAATCTGAGTGTCATCACCTCTTTCGTCTAGAAAAGCTGTTATTTCGGGCAATAATTCTTGAAACCTTTCTAGGAATTTTCCGCGACTCAACCACCTGACGTCCGTGTGAAGAACTAAATCAGTGTGTTCAGCTGACTCCCTATCTTCCAACTGCAACTGAAAGAGCCGCCGTTGCAAGCTACGTGCACGGATGGAATTCACAATTTTTGTTGCAATGCCCATAATTTCCTCCGTGTTTAAAACTTTTGAACACAAAACTTGTTGATGTATAATGCAATGGAATGAAAAAAATGAAGGGAATTCTTCATTAGCTCGACACAATGCCACAAAACCGTTTTTGTTTCCAGTCATTGCTGGTGCTCCATCGGTTGTAATGCACATTAATTTATATATTGGTAGCTCGTAGTTTTTTACAAAATTTAAGAAAACGTCATATATATCTTCGCCACGGGTCTTCCTCTTCAGAGGAATGACTGTCAAAAATTCTTCCTTAGCCAACATGTCATTGAATAACATCCGAATAAAAATACACAGCTGGGCAGTGTCTGTCATATCGATGGATTCGTCGAACTATAAAGAAAAGTATGTACATTCCATGATATCATGTTTTAGTTTATCTGCGATGTCTTGACTCATGACTTCAATACGCCTTGTGACAGTCGGACGAGATAACTGAAGTTCTCTAATAGCAGACATGATTTCTGTTTTATTTTTAAAATCTGCAAATAAAGTCTCACCCGCTTCAATAAATGCTTCCTTCACCACCGATCCATCTTTAAATGGTTTCTTGTGTTTCGCCAAAATATGAGATATTTTAAATGACGCGATCGTAGTAGCTTTTGATTGTTTGGCTGGTCTTGTGAACACGGATTGTTCTTTTTTCAAACAAGATATCAAATCACTTACTTTTCGTTTTCTTAATTTACTCTTTTTCGGAAAATCGTTTTCATAGTTTTTATGAACCGTTTTATGATGCCTCTCTAAGTTCCCACGCTTAGGAATTGCAACTGACGCACGACAAATAACACAAATGCACTTATCCTTCACCATAGAAAAGAAAAAATTTCCTCCCAATCCTTATTAAAATGATACGTTTTAGATTTCTTCACTGCACTCATTTTCCACTATTTAATAATTAACTTTGTATCGACGTAGGATCGCTATCAAGTTACAATTCAGAATAACTCCAATTCCTGCAGACGCAACATTTATATCGGTGTGAACGAAAGTCTTGAATGTTCCCGTCAAACGCGCCGCCCGAAACTAGACTGTACTGTTTCTCGTCTAGAAACAACATGGCTTTTCTTTGACAAGTGCCGCGCGTTCCTTTAATAAAGCCACCTTTTGCCGCAAGCAGTGTTATTTTTATTATAATACGTAATACATTTTTGCAGTTGATAGAATACCATCCCAAATTTGATTAATAACTATAATAAATATTAAATTAATAAAATAATTAGTTAATATATGTAAATATAAAATATGCTGTGTGGACAGCATTTTGTTGTACCCACTTCTTTGAATTGCAATGATGCTTAGTCAAGCATTCTATGTATTTGTATAGTTCAGTATTAATAAAAACGTTTAACTCTGCTGACAGTGGTTTAGTTACCTACCTACTTATTAAATTTTTTTTCTTCTCGAGACCGTTTGAGCACCCCTGGTGTATGTTATAAAAATATGAAAAGAGCGCAACATAGTCCTCTGTTAAACATATGACTTTGTTTTTCTCAAAATTTTGGTAAACTTTCCAAACTCAGAATAAGACGGTCCTATGTAGTATATATAGAAACTATCATCAATTTTATTACTTGATTTATATCTTTACAAAACAAACAATTCCAGTAAAAGACCACTTTTATAAGGAAAATTAAGAAATATGCACACAGCAATATAATGAAAATTCCGAAAATCAATTGCAGAAAAATCATAATAGATTACAAGAGAAAAAACGTACTAGAAAGAGATTTAGAAATCCCGAGCGTGGCCAGCAATCTTAGAAAACAACATTTTGATAGAGGGCTAGAATACATTTCTTCACGAAAGAAGTTAAGACCAGTAAGAGAGATAAAAGCACATAAAGACTGCTTTGATAAATGCATTTATAAATGAGCCAAAAATATAAGCGAAGAAGATAGAAAAAATTTATTTTATGTTTATTACCAGCTTAGTAGCACTGAAAAAAGAATGTTTATTTTAAGCACAACTGAAATGAGTATTCCACTTCGAAGAAGGAAAGGAAAAAATGCCCAAAATAAAAAAAAAACTAAAACTTTTAAAGTCTTTTTTTAATTTAAGTAAAAAGACAAGTTAACAAAATACAAGTTTGCAAAGAGAGAAAGCAAAGAAAAAAAGTTACATCAGATGCAACTACCAACCTTGTTAGAGAGCATAATAATATGTTCCTTGTAATAGAAAGCCATTATGGTAGGGCTGATACTAAAAGAAAATATGTAGAGTGTGACCTATTACTGCATGTAATAGTATGTACAATATGTACGAAGATTTCATAAAGGAGAAAGACTTGACCCCAGTAAAACTTAATGTTTATCGCAAAATATTTTGCACTGAATTCAATTATTTATTTAATTAACCTTCAAAAGATCTATGTAACCGCTAGGCTAAAATAGACTGCCTAAAGAAAGAAAACACCCTTAATAAAGAAAAGAAAAAGGAATATAAAAAACACTTGCAAGAAAAAATGTTAATGAGAGAAGAGAAAAAGAGGGATATTGAAAATGGTAACGCAGTACTATGTTTTAACTTAAAAAATGTATTGACATGTCCAAAATTAACGTAAAAAATTTCTTTTATAATAAAAGTAAGCTAAATGTGGATAGCATGACAGTGCACCTTTCCATAAACCGGACTGTTTATTGCACGATTTGGTCAGAGGCAATGCATGGTCGGGCTGGGAATGATTTTGTCAGTGCTGTATACAGAATCCTAAAAAGGGTTGTAGAAGACTATCCGTTATTGGAGGATTTGACTTTGTGGAGCGATAGTTGCGTTCCTTAAAATATCAATAGATTTATGAGTTTTGCTATTGCACATTTTAAAAACTAATACGAACTTAAAGAAAAAATCGTGTAAACGTGTGTTTGTATTATCCAAATGGTTTAATTAGTAATAGATGCTGAGATTAAATTATATGTCATACAGAATAGAAAACAGGAAATATGTGGGGTCCAGATGAAAATCTAGTTAAATTGGTATAATGTTAAATGCTCGAATAAATCAACTTTGATAAAATGAAAGGCAGACACCGAGCACCGTTTTGTTAATTAAATCTTGCCCAAATACTTTCGCTTCCTAGAGCATCTTCAGGGACATTTCGTCAATTTTGGGCTACTCAACAATCCCAGAATGTCATAAACATAAAATTGTACATAACACTACACTAAAAAAGACAAACATTGTAAAATTATTTTAAAAATGGCGAAGCTACATTCTGGTCGGCAACAGGAGAGAGAATCACTCTCTTTAGGAGAGAATTGTGTCTCTAGATAGGTAGATACATTCAATGAGGTGACTGTTGGCCTCTTTTACTGCGACGTTTTCAGATATATTATGGTCCTTTAATCCTAGATCTAGCCTGACACTTTTTAAAGGTCTTAAGGTCTAATAGCTTCGGGACTGAATTTTCTATGTAGCTCTCTGCTTGTGGCTTTTTCTCGCCAACTGTAAAGAAACGCACATTTCCCAGGTTGTCATACTGATACAAAATGTGCCTTGCTGTTTCTTTCTTTAGGTGACAAAAGCTGAACATATCATCGTCTACCAATCACATTAGCTTCAACTGCCGATTAAGCTTCCAGTGTCCTGTTAACAGACCTACTATGGCTGCTACTGTTTTTATGTTTTTGCTTATTAGGTCCCCTGTAAAGGTTGGCAAATATTCTATAATGAACTGGTTTGCCTGTCTTTGTCCTGGGGAATTCCTACACCATTCCAAATATTTGTGTTACCCATTTTTTTGGCAGCTGTTTTTGTTTCTGCCTTTGCAATGCCGGAGAACGTTTTCGCTCAATGAATGGCAATAATGAGGCTTGTTTAGCAATTTCATCTACTTTTTCATTGCCCTTATGACCCTCTTGCCCTGGTACTCAAGCTACCGTAACCTTGCTACGGTCTTCTAATTTATTAAGGAGACCCACACAATCCAATACTACCGTAGAATTCTCTGTAGACCTCTACAGAATTAAGTGACTAGAGCACTGCCTGGCTATCTGTGAATATGGCAATTAGACAGAGTGTTCTTTTCTACTTGTCTACTTCTTCCACGCAGTGATGGATTGCCGCTATTTCCGCCTAAAAAATTGTGACATACTTAGATCAACTTTCCGGGAAAGGTATCGTTTGCTTCGTCCCTACTATATCGGTTTCTACCCCCTCCGATGTTTTGAGTCATCAGTTTACCAGGTAGCTTCCTCTTGTATGTATACACCTTTCTTCCAGTCGTCCTTGCTCAGTACATTAATTTTGAATATCTGGTTTAGGTCCTTGATTAGCTTTAGATTATCAGCACTATGGGCCTGGCTTATGTGTTGCTGACTCTGTAATAATCTGTGCATTACAGATCTGTTTTCACCCTGTATAAAGATGGTAGTGGAATTGGTGACAAATTTAGCAGGACGTCCAATGCCGCTGTAAAAGTTGTTTTTATGTAGTCGCCTTATTGCTCCCACTTGCGGCGTTTTTTTCACCATGTAACAAGATTAACATTAGGTTTGAGCCTCCAATTCTTACCATACAATCTTCTACATCTGTCCAATGACATAGTAGCCTTCTGTATCGTTTTTAGTATGTGAGTATTCCATGTAAGCCTATGTTCAAAATACGAGTATATCCCTAGGTATTTTGTTTCCTTTGGCAAATATAATCTCTGTTCCTTTCGGCATCAGCAGTTGTAGGCCTTGTAATGCTATCTTTTTTGTGAAGTTAATGATGAAGTGTTTTTTGAACATTGATTGTGACTGCTCTTATTTACAACCAGGCGAATTTGCACCTGGCGACGATTGCAATATCTTCAGCGTATCATAGATAGCAAAAGATTTTTTTTATAGATTTTTAAAAGATATTCTACCAAGATTTCCCAAAGTAAAGGTGACAGAACTCCTTTTTGTGAACAGCCTCCACCTGCTTTACAAAGAGTGGATATTGTTATGCTATTCACCAGGGTTGCTTATATCCATATGCATATTACTGCTGGTGTGTCACGTTTACTTATCCTTTTAACGAAAGAATTGGTAATAACATTATTAAATTTCGCTTGAATATCCAAAAACGGCAATTATTATCTCATTTCCCTGTATTGATTTTGAGATAAACCTATTTAGATCATCCAGCGTTGAAAACGTAGATTTACCACTGTCTCTTTAAATTTAGTTTCTATGTATACGGCTTTTCGTTGCAAATGAGACAAGTCGGAAGGCTATCTGATATAAATATGAAAGCGAATGGCTCCATTCAAAACAGCAGATGACAAGTTTTGCAATTATTTACTATGTCAATACATACGTCGTAAATTGATTCAGAACAATTTTTACTGTTTTTTTTTATAAAATAATTAATCCTAATGAAACTATCTATTAGTGTTTTTATGAGGATAAGACATTTTAAATTTCAACTATTTCCAACAAACAAAAATGTTTGAAAAACAGACAAAAAGTCAAAATCACAGTCGAAACAGCAAAACACATGAAAAATGATAAGTGGGGCTAGGAATATACATATATTAAGCAATTATTATATCAGCTTATACTAACGAATTTTCATCTATTTGTGATAATTTTCTTAACAAACATTCGATAGAAAATATTTTTCAGTAAGCAATTCACTTGAGAAAGATAGTTTGCCAACGAAATATATGATCTACATTAAACAAAATATCATACTGTCACACAATTCTAGATATTTTTATAAATATTTTAAATTTTTCTATATTTAAAAATAAAATATAACTTTTTAACCAAAATGTTTTTCCTGTGATTACTCAACGTAGAGATAAAAATTTTGCGCAAAACACCGAACCTCGTACTTTATGTATTTTATGTGACAATGGTGACTGCAAATTTGCATTTTAAAATAGTTTCTATTCAAATTCTCACAGCTGGCAAGTTATTTCGTTATAATTCAATTTATATGTTTGGAAATCGAAATTGTTCGCCAGAATAATAATGAGGTGTTGAACATGACTGGATTTAATCCAGGATCTTGTTGATGGTTGTGCTAGTAATGAGATTGATATGTGTATTGTTTACTATTATGAAAGTCTGTAGGTATCAATGGATATATACAATATCAGTAAAAGTATATAATGATACTGATTTACAATATTTGCATAAGAGCAATTCACAATCAAATCATTAGATTAGATCATGTCAATGTGTTTTTTAAGTTCTGTTAATTATAGTTTAGAAACCTAGAGTATCATTGTGATTATTGGCATATTTATAACAGCATCCAACTTAGAAAATGTGTTTCGTAATGCTTCACATTCATACAGGGTATTAAAGCCAACAGTTCCCATTTGTTAATATTGGTTTTACACTTGAACACTTCGACTCGCAAACAATTAAGAGTCCTTCACACAGAGCTGGTGTTGGAAAGATAGTTATTAAACGAAAATGATTTTTCGAGGATTCAGATGGCGAGAACCAACTCTTTTAATTTGGTAAGACGAGTTTTTTCTGGTGTATCTAGCATATGTATTGATCTGGTCAGAAAGCTTTACGTCAGACCGTGGAGTTGGGGTGCCTACATTGTAAAAAATGGCATGCGACCTTCCCTCCATGCTATGACATGCTGGACTAGCCATACAGTCTGTAGTCAATACCCCGAGGTATGAGCGGAAACACAAAGTGTATCAATACTCATACGCTTATGAAACGCACCTGGCGCATCATAAGGGCCTTCACATTTCACTCTTTTTCAACTTGTCTTGAGTGAAATGTCTTTAATCTTTCCTATCGGCCTCTCTTGGCTAACTCTTGTTTCTTCCGACCCCGAATGGCTATTAGGTTTCCCAGGGCAGACGGGTCACTATATTTTCTTTTATTACACACTTTAGCAGCAGGGGTGCTAAGAATCTCCCGGTCAGCTAGAAACATGAACACATTTTCTAAAGAAAGAAAAATAGGTACATGGAATGTAAGAAGCATGTACGAACCAGAAAAAATTCACAACACCGATTAAAGAAATGAAGCGTCTAAATATGAGTATCCTTGGAAACGAAAACAAGTATCCCAAATTTTCGAAGACCGAAACGGACACAGAATATTAGACATCAATGAAAAGTTAAAAGAATGGGAAAACTACATTTCTGCATTATTTCAAGATGAGAGAGTAGAACACTATACACCGATTGTTATATCAGGTCCATCTATAACAGAAAGTGAGGTAAGACGTTCAATACAAACGGCAAAAAGTGGAAAAGCACTTGGCCCCAATGAAGTAAGTGCTGAAATACTAAAGTTTTTGGGAGAAAATGGAATTAAAGCTCTGTGTAATCTCTTTAACAGAATTTATGACACTGGGATATTACAACTAATTGGTTAAAGTCGACATTTGTCACAATACCTAAGAAACATCGTCCAAAGACATGCGGTGATTATCGGACAATAAGTCTGATGAGTCACGTTTTGAAGATCTTTCTGCGAGTAATACACAGCAGAATTTACACGCTGTTAGAGAACAGAATTAGCAATACTCAATTTGAGTTTAAGACTGGCTTGGGTACAAGAGAAGCCTTGTTTAGTATACAAGTGCTAGTACAGAGATGCAGAGAAATAAATCAAAATGTGTACATTTGTGCAATCGATTTTGAAAAAGCTTTTGACAAAGTCCGACATAACAAAATGCTAGAAATATTGGAAACAGCTGGATTGGACGATAAAGATCTACAAATAATTACAAATCTATACTGGCATCAAGTGGCAAGAATAAAGGTTGAACAAGAACTGTCGGATGAAATAAATATAAAAAGAGGAGTGAGACAAGGCTGTATATTGTCGCCTTTACTTTTTAACTTATATTCGGAGGAAATATTTAAGGAAGCCTTAATGGAGACAACCGAAGGTATTATTGTGAATGGAGTAACCGTCAACAATATTAGATATGCCGACGATACCTTAGTCGCTTGCCAATTGCGGAGAAGACCTTCAAAATCTAATGAACAAAATAAAACAGACTTGTGATCAGTATGGATTAAAACTCAACGTTAAGAAAACTAAATATATGATAGTTAGCAAACAAAATTATATACAGGATGACGGTATAAAAGTCGGAGATGCCACACTGGACAGAGTAGAGAAACTCGTGTATCTCGGCAGTAATATCAATGAGAGCTGGGATCCAACCGCAGAAATTAAAAGCCGAATAGAACAAGCCCGAGCTGCCTTTGTAAAAATGAGAAACGTACTTTGCAGTCACGATCTATGCAGTGGAAGCGTGGACTCTAACTGAGGCTATGCTTAAACGCTTGACAGCCTTTGAGATGTGGGTATACAGACGACTACTGAAAATAAGCTGGGTCGACAGAGTTAGAAATGAGGAGGTCCTTAGACGGCTGAGCCAAACAACACAACTGGTCAATATAATAAAGAAACGCAAGCTGGAATACTTCGGTCACATTATGAGACACCCTGAAAAATATGATCTTTTACATCTGATCATTCAGGGAAAGATCCAAGGTAATCGTGGTCCTGGTAGACGAAGAACATCATGGCTGAAAAATCTAAGGCAATGGTATGGAAAATCAACTACATCGTTATTTAGAGCTGCTGTCAATAAAGTCACGATAGCGAATATGGTAGCCAACATGATATCCAACGATCGATAACGGTCATGGAACTAGAAGAAAAGAAAGCTTTTCTTCGACTTGAGTCTTTAGCTCAGACTTACAGAGCTGAGACTCTTTAGCTACCGAGGATAGGGCAGAGCTTATGTAAAGATGTGAGTTTTAAACATCTACTAATAATTTTTACTGACTCCCTGATAGCTACATCTACGTGTCTATCGTATACTAATGCATCCTATAATAGCGAGGCATTTTCGGCAACCGAAGTACAAAGTGCATGCAAAGGATTTTACCGAAGTGCTCGAAGCTCTAAGGATCGAAGGCTGCCCCATTTTTGGTTAACAAACTTGCAGAGAACCGTTTCTGGTCAACAGTTTGTCTTTTAGTTTCAAACTACGTTCTTTTAATAACAACGTACGATCCTGTGAAATAACTTCCTGGTATTTAGAGAAAGTACAGGGTTTACTTACACCATTGAATGTTCAATTTTCTGAAAACGTCTCTGTTACGAACGTCGAAGGAGCACATCAAAGTTTTTCAGGATTTGGCGTAAGATAGTTTGATTCGTTGCATTTTGTCATTGTTTTAAGGCTTCAGTTATTGTTGTTTCTACATAGTCAGGAAATGCTGGTGCAAAAATTGGTCAAAAATTGGCAATTGGCAAAAATTGGATTGGTCGTTTGTATAAATTTTATATAGTGTACTTGTCATAACTCTGCCCTAAGCGAGATTTCAATTTTTTTTTAGCATAATCTTAAGTATATTAGTCCTAATGTTCTGATTTTTCTAGACACACTTATTCTTTTTACCTTGGATCTTTTACAATATAATCAGATACAAAAATTATATGTTTCAGGGTGTGTCATAGTATGGTAATGTGAAACTATTTCAGTTTGACTCTTTTGGTCTAATATTATATTACTAAATTCTGTTGTTGTATTATTTTGGTTATTTCTTTCTCTACCTACGCAGCTTTTATTTATTAATTATTTATACATTTACATTAAAAAGCCTCTACTTCAAGTAGTACTATATATATATTTATGTATATATGATGAAAGATGACTGAAATATAAAAATACATGGTGCAAAAACATTCAATTTAAGATTAACTTCACTAAACCCAACTTAGCAAAAGGAAACTTAACATTTAAATCATCACAGTAGTTAAAGAGCACAGTCCTCTTAAAAATAGGCATTAAATATCTAGACATTATTCTAGATAATAAACATATCTGGGACAAACATAAGATTATCCGGAAGATAGAAAAAGCCCTAATAGTATAGAGATCTTTTTTAAGGAAACATTGAGGATAAATCCCAAAAATCCTAGGATAGATATAAACGGCAATACTGGGACTAATAATCACTTAATGGGCAATTGCCTTTAGAAATAGAGCTTATCAGCAATATTAGATAAAGCAAAGTAAGGAAAAACCCAACACAGTCACACAACAACAATATCTACAGTGCAGCTGTGTATGCATTACATTCTCAGTGAGAAAATACTTAAGAACTTCTACAGAAGTAGATTGATTTCGCACTTTTACACCTTCTATGCGATAACTTAAAATAAAAAAATATATATAGGGTGACCAGTGACGAAATCATTAGACCCATCTGGATTTAACTTTGATAATAGTACTTAACTACTATGTGACGTTATAAACAAAATATGTAACAAAATTGTTGCATGTCCATATATACAATATTTATGCTCTTAGGAATCAAAAGAGAAAGGGCAATAATTGTACACAAAATAATATGTCACTATCAAAAAGTTATCCGATGATATCAAAATTAAACGTGAGGTCCAACAGGAATGTATACTATTACCCTTGCTATTTAGCATATACTCTGAGGAAATTTTTCAAGAAGCAGTAGAGGATGTTGAAGCCGGAATTCGAATTAACAGAGAACAGAACATTGTTTTTAGCACAGAAGATAGGGACTAATTATAAAGAAGCTCTCTATTAAACAGTTTTGTCACTTAATAGTTTTGACATAACAAAAAGTATTAATTGTAGTCGAAATTGGTCTGTAAAATGTAAACTCATGAGTTAATTTACACAGTAACTACTTGTAATTCTAATCTTGACTGTATAATGGGTTTAAACAACTAGAATTTTGTATTATTTAAAGTTAATTAGAAAAATAACGAAATAATAACTAATTATTTATATTAATATAAGAGATGATGTACAAGTATTTTAAATCATAAGACTAAAACGTAAATGTTAACATACTTTTCATATCACGTTGAAATCAAGATCCTGGACTAATATTTTCATTTGAAATTTATTGACATTTTTCATCATCGTAAACAGTTTGTTATAACAGTTTAGAGACAATATTGCAGAAAAATTGATTTTTATAAAGCAGGACATTTTCTTTGAAGTTTCGCATCGACAAATAAGTTTGGTGTACCAGTTCCTTAAAATGGCTAGAAGCTAAATATAAAAACTTAAGTAAGCTAAAATGACCTATCTTTATACTCTTATTTTTAATTGAATATTTAAATTTTTTTACCTAAGCTCGAACTAAATATATATTAAAAAACTTGCTATGAAGTAACTTATTGAGTAAGGTATAAATTTATTAAAAATTAAAAAAAAAACCTAAATGGATTTATAAAGTTTCAGAACGTTTTCTGTCTATGGAGCCACTCTCAGTAAAAAACGTGTATGTAGTAGTTCAAACTAGACACATAATGAGGTCAGACGTCCCTTAAAATACATAATTAAAGTAATAAATTCTATAATTATTCTGACTGGTTCGATGTTAAAGAATTCCAATGAAACAGTGAAACCCACATGTGCGATGATCAAACCGGTCATACTTCGTAATGGAGTGATAACCAACCACCACTCCCGATTGCAGGACTTAACAAATGAGAGGATTTGTACGGAAGTTACGTTGGATACCTGGATAATGGGATATCCTCTGTTTTACTTTTATTTGGTTAAGCGAATATATCACAAACTGGATATAGACGTTAATGACACACAATTTGGTTTTCGCAAAGGCCTAGGAACGTGTGAAACTCTTTTTTCACTTAATATACTGATACAAAGATGCCTGGACGTCAATCAAGATATATACTCATGTTTTATTGACTATAATCAAGCATTCGATAAAGTACGACATGAACATTTATTGAATGTCCTGAAATCAAAGAAGATTGACTACAACGACCTTAGGATCATATCAAATCTATACTATAAACAGCGAACAAAAGTATGGGTTAACGACCAGCTGTCAGAAGAAATTGAAATTAAACGTGGAGTGAGACAGGGATGCGTATTGTCGCCAATGCTTTTTAATTCCTACTCCGAAGAGATCCTGAAAAAAGCTCTTGAGGGTGAAACAGCTGGAATAAAGGTAAATGGAGTTCTCATTAACAACATTAGATATGCGGACGACACTGAGATCTTAGCCAAAAATATTGAAGATCTTCAGAGACTGGTGACCAGAATACCGGAGTATGGAAAAGAGTACGGCTTAACAATGAACATCAAGAAGACGAAATTTATGAGAATATCGAAAACTCAAAGAAATAACGAGAATCTTCTATTAAACGGAACTAACGTCGAACAAGTGGACAAAATATGCATATCTGCGAACAATGATTAACTCCACAAATGATTACATTCAGAAGATCAAAATCAGAATAGAAAATGCTAGAGAGCAAATTTCAACAAAATGAAAAGAGTGCTATGTACAAGGGATTTAAAATTGAAACTAAGAGTAAGGTTGCGAGGTGCTATGTTTTTCGACTTTGTTTTATGGAATGGAATCTTGGACTTAAACGCGACATCAATGAAAAAACTGGAATAATTCGAGCTGTGGGTATATAGAAGATTTCTAAAAATATCGTGGACATAACACGTCATAAACAAAGAGGTTCCGAGAAGAATCAATAAAGAAATAGAAATTTTTAATGCAATTAAAACAAGAAAATTGGAATATCTCGAACATATTACGCGTGGAGAGAAATATACCTTGCTCCAACTGATTATGCAGGAAAAGATCCAAGGAAAAAAAGCACAGAGAAAGAGAACTAACGAACACAAGATCTCTGATAGAGAGGCGAAGAATGTCATGGCTGCGCAACCTGCAAGAGTGGTACGGATGTACCACTCTTGCAGGTTGCGCACACTTGAGTCTCAAAAGTCCGAATAGCTATGATGATTTAGATAGCACTTGAAGAAGAAGAAGGCTAAGCCACTTTTTGAATGACTGAAGTTAATTTATACATGACTGGTTTTGTATTCCAAAATGTGTATCCCAGACATCGAGTCACCGACCTAAGTTAGTAACTCCTCTCCCGATTTATGTGTGCTCATTTCTATGAAGTTTCTCTTAAATTGGTTGTCAACCCTCTTTAGTACTTGCACATTTTCATAGTTAGCAATGTGTACAGTATTCTTAATATGTTGGCTAAAGGCTGTGCAGGTGGGCTTCCTCACTACATCACTCTTGTGCAAAGCTATTCTTTTCGAGAGTTTCTGGCTGGTTTGACCGACATACACTTCTGAACAAGAACCACATGGAATAGAATACACTACATTGAAGTTATCCAGTTTTTTAACCTCTTTCTGTCAGGTGAGTAAAGTATGTCCCTAATCTTTTGTTCACTGAATTTGCTACCACTATGTTGAACTGTCTGAAAAGGTTTGTAATCTGTGGTGATAAACCTCTGATGTAAGGCAATCTCCCATAGAAAACTTCTACTGTTTCTCCTTCTAATGTTTGTCTTCAATTATCTTGATTAATTTAATTCTACCTCAATTTTTGATTTTAAAAGGTTTCAGGAATCCCAGGGTTAAACAAAAAGATGACTATTTGCCTCAATTACCGAGGCCAAGTAGGTCAACTGTCAAATGTTGGCTAAATAAAAAACGTCAAATAATTAACAGCTATAAGTTATAATAACTGCCTATCTTAATATAATCTGTTTTTTTGAAAACGAATTCCGGAATGGACACCTAAAGGACACAAAAGTAAAATTTTATTTTTATTACAATCAATTGTGGTTTAACCCCATATAAATGAAATATTTCACTATTACGTATCTACTATTTTAAATTTATTTTATCGAATGTGGTAAAGGTTTTATTTTTACCGTAAAAATTCATTTACTACGTTCGTTATATAATAAAACTTTACATATCACCAATATTTTCAGGATTTTGTTTTGATTTATATTATCGAGAGACAATATACATTCAGATCTCTAATAAACGAATATTTCACTGGACAACAGATTGATGGAAGACCGAGCGTTTTGGAAAAAAGTTGTATAAAGAGTCAAGACTAATCCAGGGTTGTAGGCAATAAGATGATTATTTATTTTTCATTTTTTTATTTATTTATATAATGTCGAATGTAAAATAAGATTTTTTGGCTTGGACAGCTGTCCGTAAGTTTAGTTTCCTCCAAGAGCAGCTTTATTAAAGAATTCAAATATATTATGTCAATTATTAAAACATGGATAATATAATAATAATAATGCACTTCTTCTCCTTTTGTTTCTATGGCTTTCACGTCATGGTGATATGCCAGCGATATTTGGCGATAACCCTGATAAAGTCTGGCTCTAAACAAACTCGAGACCACTTACTTGTGCCAAATATTTTTGTAATAAATTCATTAATAGTTAATAGGTTATATTAGTAAACACTACAAAAATATTGAGCATTGTTTATTCATTGATAGGAATTTTATCAAAATGCTGACTGATTCTTCAGTAAGTTTATTTAATATAGAACATATAGTAATTGGTGAATAATAATTCATATAAATAAATTTTGTGTATAAATCAAAACTCGGAATGATCCTTATTGGGCATTCAAAAAATATGTGATTTAGGTTTTCTATTCGGAAACCTTTTTTTTGAATGGTGCTAGAAAGGTCACCAATGGAGACACTGCGGACGGCAGCCAGATGGTTGGTGGAGAGCGAATCGTGGGTTCGAAACTAGCTTTTGGAACCGAGAATGGGTCCAACGTATGAAATAAGTAAAGATAAGACAAGATAAGATAGATGAGAAAAGATACAGAAATAAACAAAAAGATAGATGGGTAAAATTACCAAAGATACGATAAGATAGAAACAGGGCGCCACTCAATTTTTTGGGGTTAAGGAGAAAATTAAGAAACCTTAGAAAAGAAAAGAGATAAGGAAAGATATTTAGGTTCAGAGATCAAACCAAGGAAAGATACCAACAGTTAATTATCAAATAAATTTGGTCAACACATTATATAAACAAATAATAAATATATTAGGTATAACATTTACTTACCTACAAATCTTAATCAGCCTGATCTTTCTACTGGTCAAAGGCATAATAATAATTAAAGGTAAAAAGCAAATATTCAGAGTTACTATTTTATTAGTGAACTTGTTAGGAATCGAAAAATAAAATACATATATAAAACAATAACAATATATTCAACAACAAAATTATGACGTTTTGGCGTATCTCGGGATATTACAGCAAAAAAATGAATAAAAGTTATAACCAACACAAAATATAACAAAAATTAATCAATCTTAAATTTACAAAAATTCAAAAAGGTTACAGAAATGAAAACATAAGAATTTAACCAAACCGTACTTGGTTAAGTGGATTAACTATCTCGCACTATTATTTAATGAGAAGCTGAGACTTGAACGTTCATATTTATTACTGATTGAAATTTCTTAAATTTAATGAAACGTTCTTTAAATTGAATACAAATATCAGCAATCTACAGGTGAAGACATGGAGGAACTTGAGATACGTCCAGATAATGGCAGATGATATGATACCATATCATATTGTTTGCCCAGATAATTTGAAGATAATGATTACTTACAGTAAATTCCTGACGACTGCTGCCTCATTCACTGAAGTTAAATACTGTACTTAATACTTTACTTGTATCAAACACTGAATTTAATTAGCATTAAAGCTAATTTAGAACTATATATAATCTAATATAGTATCAGATCGAAAAGACTCAAATAAACAAGTGTATACACACTTAGAAAATAATTCACAGACGGTAAGATAACAAATAATCTGAGCAAAGCGTCTCACGAGAAATCACCCTTACTCCACAACGGCCCACCGAGAAGTAACTTGGTTTTTCTAAAATTTTACAAACTACCCAAGAAAAAAGAGGGGATATCTCCCACTTAGAAATCATAGGCCAGTTGTATGTAGTTCTGAGAAGGTAAAAATATTCTAATGGACATCGAAAAGTTTGAGGTATTTACGGTAGGTACTAGTAATTGGACGTGATCAAATATACAATCCTTTGGATTATGTTATTGTCAAAAGATTACTATACGTGCTTCGACGAAAATTACCAATTTATAAAAAAGAACCCGCATACCGTAAAGCATTAGTTCCTTTCATACTCAGGATTAAGAAGGAAAGGATTAACAACCTTTCTTAATTAGGGAAATTCCCTGTTATTTTGGTAGGTAAATTCTTCCGTCATAAACATTTCTAATCGTACACACGATCATCGGCGTACCATCACGGGGGTAAAAGGAATAAAAATTATTAATATTTTAATTATATAAAAAAAATGTTACAAATATGTTGACTTGTTCAACGATGACCGGTTCGCATTCTTATAATAGTTGTAATGTGTCTCATATCTTTATATGAAAAGTTTTGAAAACATGTTTTATTAGGGAAAATATTTTGGACTCTATAATACTGATACGAGTTTTTGCTAATTAAAGTTTTCTAAGTGTTTATGAATTTGTTTTTAATTTTATTCTTAATTATGGGTAACACGTCTTGAGAATCTAATTTCATATTTAAAGGAACATTAAGATCTCTCCCTATTTTGGCCAGTGTGTCAGCTTGTAGGTTGCCCGGTATATCGGAATGACCCGGTAGCCATGATATAAGTATTTAAGTATTTCAAACCCGTTTCGATTTGGAGATGAAATAAGATTATTTGTTTTAAGGCACCAATAATCTACCAAAGCAATATTGCTAATATTAATTTTAGAAATTGCACTAAGAGAATCGGAAAAGATAATACCTTTGTCTGTCTATTAATGGACAAATTAACTACTTGATATATAGCCATGGTTTCTGCTTTGCATATACACAGTTCATCAGGTAGTCTGGATGTAAATTTGTAATTGATACTAGGAATATAAATGCCAAAAACTACTTTGTTACAAAGTTTTGATGCATCCGTATAAATGAAAGTAAAATTATTGACATATTTTTCAGTAAATATTGCAAATCTTTATTTAATTATATATTCATTCTTTGTTATTTCGCATTTTAGAATTGATAAAGAGCTCCGAAAGAAAAACTTGACCGGTTGTATCTCAGGAACCACTATTCGTAGCCATCCTTTGTCTGCTAAACTAATCCGATTTTAATTATACAGTATAGTTAAAAGTTTATGGTCGGTATGTACCTTAAGTGAGATGGAGTGAGAAACACCTGTTTAAAAAGAGAGAGGTATTTAGGTCCGCCCTTTATATCGCCGAAAATGCATAAGTGTTGCCAAACTTATTGGTTTTATTTGACCTGTTGTCTTTTTAGCATTTAAACAATGTTCTAAGATAATCAAATTTGGGCGAAATTGATTTAAATGACAGCTTACTGTTTTTTATTGGAAATATGCCACAATGTTACTTTACAATAAGTGTAATTTAACATTTTGATTTCCACTTCGAAAATCGTTTTATATAAATAAAATTTATTAATGTTTCGTATTTTAAGTACGATTTCCGAATTAAAAATCTAAACATAAAAATAAGCTTATTTTAAAGTCACATTGTGCCTTATTCCCAATAAAAATAATAAACTGCATTAGGATGCTACAATAAAAAAGCTTCATACAAAATTATTTGGCAACGTCGCGTCTTGCGTCGTAAAAGTAGGGACAGTGGTAATGAGTAAAGGTGGGTCGTTGGCATTTTTATCGTTAACGCAACTAAACCGATTTTCGTAAACAAGTAACTAGTTGATTGTTTACTAGTAGTTTCAAATATGCGAGTACATAAACAAACATAATGGCTATTATCGTTTATGTGTATATTTATTACAGTGAAAGAAACTAATGAAGGATATATTTATTATAACTTGAAAAATAAACTAAACAATACAAATAGTAAATCGTACTTACATTTACATTACATTACACGTTATTATTAAATCGCGAATCGTCTAAATATATTAGACATTTAAAAACATAAGTTTTTCTACTTTACTTCTTGATAACCGTGTTCTTCTTTTATTTAAAATTAAATCAGATTTTGAACATGTGTTCACATTTACAATATTTTATGAATATAGTGGTTAAGTTAGGATATACATGGCGATGATTTTTTTTACCATTGTAATGGACTCTCGATACAGGTGTACATTTAGATGAGTTATGTCCAATTAATTGATCAAAAATACTTAAGTCACCTTTATCTCTTTCTTTTCTTGTACTGGTTGATTTTCAATAGTACAATCTTCTTGTTCTTTAATTATAGAAATAACCAGCTTCTTAACTCTTTTTTTTGTTTTTTTAGCTTCATTTTTATCAGAAAATCCCTGCACTTTAAATCGTGAATCCATAAATGTACATATTGACAATGTGCCACTCTGTTCTATCCCTTTAAATATTTTTGCTAAACCCGATATTAGTAATTGTACTACGTCGGATACTATAGATGTAAGGTTACCGTTTTCTAAAATTTTATTGCAAAATTCTTGCAGGCAGTGTACCATAACAATCACTGAACTACCCCTCAAGTATTTTTGGCCACTCGGTGTACTTGTCTAATACCAATGTGGAACGGACTGCCTCTTCTAACTCGGTCATTCTTTTTAACATGTAATAGGTGAAGTTCTACCTAGTTTACACGTATTGGATTCGCTGTTTGGGAAATTTGTTATGTTGTAATTGATACTTTAAAAGCCTTTCTGAAGATAAGGTACTTTTTTTAAAATGTGTTCTTTGCCGAAATGTCGAAACAAGACTTTTTATTTTATCTATTTGTACACGACAGCATTTAAGTGCGTCTTCCACCAATAAGTTTAACGTATGAGCAAAACAATTTAAATGTTCTCATTCCAAAACATCTTTAATAGCTTTGATCATATTTGAGGCATTATCAGTTACTGCAAAATTTACTTTTTGTTTTAGACCACACTGATTAATAATTACACTAATTTTAAAAGCGATGTTTTCTGAATTATGGTTTCCAGAAAAATGGCAGCAGCCTAATAAAACGGTTTTAAATTCTAAATTTTCGGTTAAACAATGTCCTGTTTTTTTTTTGAACCCATTCTCTATCCTTCCATTGTTGGATATAGGTTGCCCAGTTCTCTCCATCTTTCCCTATCTTGAGCTGTTTTCTGCCATGTGGGACCTCCTTGTTTCCTGATGTCATCTTTCCACCTCATCTGTGGTCTGCCTCTTGATCTCTTTGCATTGTATGGACGCCACTTTCCGATGGCATTGTTCCATCGTCCGTCTTGGAGACGTTCATTGTGTCCAGCCCATTTCCATTTCAGTTTTGCTGCTTGTTCTATCGCGTCTACTGTCTTTGTTCTGGTTCTGATCCACTGGTTACGTTTTCTATCTTTAAGTGATATACCCAACATTTGTCTCTCCATCGCTCTTTGTGCCTTCCTTATCCTATCCAAATTGGCCTGTGTAAATGTCCATGTCTGTGCTCCGTAGGTGAGCACCGGTATTATACAGGAGTTATATACCTTGCTTCGTAAGTATAGAGGGATTGTTTGATTTTTTAGAACGTAAGAAAGTTTGCCGAACGCTGCCCATCCCATTCTTACTCGTCTCGATATTTCGGCTGTTTGATTTTCTCTGTTAGCTCTGATTGCTTGTCCTAGATAGATATACTCATTTACCTGTTCTATTTTTTCTGTTTGTATTTTTATTGCCTCTTGGTCTTCCGTGTTTGTCATTACTTTTGTTTTGTTGAAGTTAATTTTTAGGCCTTTTTGCAGTGATTTTTCATGAAGTTCATTCAGCATTAATTCCAGTTCTTGTCGTTCCGAGGAGATCAGAAGTATCTCATCCGCATATCTCAGGTGATTTAGGTATTTTCCGTTAATACATATTCCTCTGTTCTCCCAATCTGTTGATTTTATTATGTCTTCGAGGGTCAAGGTAAACCGTTTAGGTGAAATTATATCGCCTTGTCGGATTCTTCGTTTAAGTTTTATATTATCCGTTATTAATTTGTCGTCCAGAATTACGGTCATGGTTGCGTTTTGGTAAATATCATGTATCAATTGTCGGTATCTTGAATCTATTCTACTATTGACTAGAGCTTCTTCAGCAGCTCAGTGTTTAATGCTGTCGAAAGCGTTTTCATAATCTACGAATGCTAAGTACAGCGAAAGGTTGTATTTATGGGTTTTATTAATTAAGATTTTAAGCTCATGTAGATGGTCGATTGTGCTGTATCCTTTCCTGAATCCGGCCTGTTCCACTGGTTAGTAGTTATCAAGTTTATAGGTTAGTCGGTTGTTTATTATTCTTGTGAAGGTTTTATATAGTTGTGGCAAAAGGGAAATAGGACGGTAATTGTTTAGGTCTGTTCGGTCTCCTTTCTTATGTATTAAGATTGTGTTGGCATTTCTCCATTGTTTAGGTATTTTACCTTCAAACAGACATTTGTTGAACAGTATTTTTAGCATTTTGGTTTATCGTGTCTCCTCCTTCTTTTAGCAGTTCCGCCAGTATTTTGTCCTCACTGGCCGCTTTATTTCTTTTCATGTCGTTTATGGATTTTTCGATTTCATCTTCAGTTATTTCTGGTAATACCTCTGAGCCAACATTTTGTATTTTCATTGTTCTCAGCTTTAAGCATGATTATTTTTTTTTCCTATGTTTGCCTTCATTGTTTTTAAACTGTTTTTTTTTTCATTGACAGTGTTTAAAAACAATGTCCTGTTAATGCGATGTAACTCTCAGTTACTCCAGATGTCGGTAAGTCAGTAGTAATACAGATATTTACTACTTTAACAACTTGTGATCTAATAATCTGCTCAGTTTTGATAAAACATTCCTGAATCAATGAACCTGACAAAGTTTTTCTTGTTGGCGGTTTATATCCAGAAATCCACCCTGCAAACTTTTTAAAAGCTTGTTCTTCAACTATGGAAAACGGATGAAACGAGTCTTTGCATAGGTTTAGTAAATCCATATCTATTTGTTTCTTTTGTTCTAAACTAATATTTTTATTAATGGAAGTATCCATCACCTTTTGACGCTTGGATGGCGGTAGCAGTATGTCAGTACTTGTAGTAGAAGTAGTCGAAACGGACAGAAATGCGCCAGGAGAAGTTTCAATCATTGCAATATTCAGAAAGTGGACCATAAAATCTGCATCTTCTACAAATGTGCATTTTTTGAAAATAAAATTATTATTCTTATACTAGGTCAATAATTTTGACTAAGAAAAAGATTCTTAATTGAATATTTACAATAAATAAATCCTTTGACGAACTATTAATAAAGGTTTGAAATTGAAAATGCAGATCAATCGAAAATCGAAACTCATCCATTAATCAGAATACCTAGTTATTTTATTTTCAACGTCTAACCGATAGCCCGACTGTCCACTGTACCGAAAGAGTCGCATGTTATCTTTAGTTTTGTAGTAGTCTCTCAGGTCTCAGATCAACTAATCGTCCTCGTCGACGAAAAGTGTTCGTTGCTCCTCTGTTTACGTCTACACAAAACGTAGTTTTTTTGAATCAACTATCAACTAGTTAGCTTACCAGTGAGAAACCATAGATTCGTAAATGACAAATAATGATTTAAAATGCAGGGATTTTTTGATAAAATGAAGGTAAAAAAAAACAAAAGAAAGAGTTAAGAAGCTGGTTACTTCTATAAAAAAAGAAAAAGAAGATTGTACTATTAAAAATCAACCAGTACAAGAAAAAGAAACTGATAAAGATGACTTAAGTCCATGGTGTATTTTTGATGAATTAATTGGACATGACTCATCTAAACATACACCTGTACCGAGAGATATAAAAGAAGTCGACATGTATTTGTCTGATAAAATATTACCCACAAAAAATTTCGAACGGAGATTGGAACTGTTGATTACAGTGGTAGAAAAACCATCGCCATGTATATCCTAACTTAACCACTATATTCATAAAATATTGTAGTATTGTAACAAAATCTGTTCCTTGTGAACACATGTTCAAAATATGGTTTAATTTTAAATACAAGAAGAAGACGGTTAACAAGAAAAGTGGAAAATCTTATGTTTTTAAATGTCAATTTAATTCTCCATTTAATAATAATGTGTAATGTAAATGTAAGTACCATTTACTATTTGTGTAATTTATTTTACAAGTTATAATAAATATATCATTCGTTAGTTTCTTTCACTTTAATACATATACACATAAACGATAATAGCCAATATGTTTGTTTATGTACTCGCTTATTTGAAACTACTGGTAAACAATCAACTAGTTCCTTGTTTACGAAAAAACGATTGAAAAATGTCAACGACACACCTCTAGTTTCTTAGGTATAAACTGGATCGGAACCAGAGATATGTGTAAAATATCTCTGATCGAAACTAATCGTCTCACTAATGGGCATCTATGAAAAATGTAGAGGGGAGACCAAGGGGAAATATGATTGTTATCTTTGTCTATTCGCTGAAAATATGATTTTATATCTGTGTTAGATATTCTGTTAAATTTTACCATGCCGACCATAAATTTTAGACCATAATTTTTACCTACACTGTATAGAGTACGTGTACACGGTATAGTCCGTAGAAGAAGATGTACGTAAGATAGGTGTAGTGCTTTTTTATAACTAAAAAAATCGGCAGACTTCTATATGGACTAGATTTTGTTGTGCAAGGTTTTAAAGAATTTAAATAAAAAAAAAGTTTAAATTGCAAATTATTATGCGATATCCAACTATTAAATCGATTTCCATAACATTTAGTGGTCTGTTTTATTATTGTCTAGACGAATTATAAGGGTCCTAAGTGCAATCTAAGTGTAACATTAACTAAGAAAAGGCTTGTTCCCGCTCCCCTTCATTTTTGTTTTTATAGCTATTTTGCAGCAGGGGTAAAAATTAAAACATTAAAATGTGATTACCAGTCGTATCTTACAGAAAATTTAATTATAGCTTTTTTATTTTAGTACAACTTTGATGCACAATATATAACGTTTCAAAATTATAAGCAAGGAAAGTAGAAGAAAATGGATGTTTTCAATAATTTTTTAATATTTAATTTTTTTATTAATATTTTGGACCTATTTGAGAGGAAGGATAAATCAATTATTATTACTAAAATTATCACAAAACTTTGTCTGCAAAAATCAGAATGCCACCTCTCACATCCAAATGTCGTCGTTTTTTTACAGATCCTAGATGTTCTATTTATTATTTATTCTTCTGACAAAGCTGATGTTTTACATGTATATTCTGTGAAAACTAAAAACAGTGCTGTTTATGTTTTTCTCCACACTATATCTATAATTCACTTCTGGACTTCTCTGGTAGATTATCACCAATTTCACTGTATAATTTTTATAATATACGATTATTTAATTCAACAGGTTTTCGAATAAAGAAACTTGATTTATTTTTTAAATTAACCCGTTGTTCTGTTTGATGATTTGAGTCATAAATTTAATAGCACAATTATGATTTATACGATCATTAGGAACTATAACAGTTCAAATCGCGATCATAAATCAGCATTTTTTGCGTTACCGCCGTTATAAAACTCATTTTTATGTGAGGAATAATCGTTGTCATAGAAAAGGCAATATATCTTCATATAATCACAAGATGACTTAATAAACGTTGAAAATGGAAACATAAATAATTTAGAAGGAGTTACTATCGGTTCTTGCTGAATTTTACAATAATGTAAGAAATATGAGTACGTGTAAAAAAAACTTGTAAGAGAAAGTGAATAAAGGTATCATATCGCATTTTGTAACTTTAGAATAAATGAATTGCATGCGTTTTAAACAGGAACTTTTGTTTGGATTTTAATTTATTCAACTGATGCTTTGAATAAATTTATTTTTTACAGTTCTATATTAATTAATATCTCTATATACAGATGCATCTAAATCTTCAGATGAAACTTAATCCGCTTTTTTATACCATCAGGATATATAGAAAAAAAATTTAAACTGAAACCGAAAACTTCGATTTACACAGCAGAGACTATTGCAATATATGAAGCTTTCTACCATACCATCCTTCATGCCTAGTCTAATACATATTCCTTGGAATATATTGCTTCCGAAGTTCCTTCCTTGGTCACTATGGATCTCCAAAGGCACTCCAAATCGGCTGATATATTCTTGAATTAACTTATCTGCAATGGTGGCGGCCTTCTGGTCTGGAAGTGCGTAAATCTCGACCGAATTAGTAAAGTAATTAATTACTACCAACATATCCTTGCCTCCATTTTCACTTTCTGGAAATGGCCCAGCAATGTCCAAAGCTATTCTTTCAAATAGGCTTTCAACATTATATTCTCATAGGAGCTCTCCTCTCTCATTTTTCTCCATTACTCGAAGCACAAATAGTATATTTCTTACACCAGTCTTTTACTTCGTTGGAACTGTTCATCTTAATAAACCTCCGGTAGTAAGTACATAGTCCAAGAAAACTTCTCACTTGATGTGTGTCAGTTGGTTCTGGCCATTCCTTACTGGAATCGACTTTTCCCTTATCCACTTCCACTCCATCTTTACTCACTATATGACCCAGATAATTGACTTTACCTTAAAATAGCAAGCACTTCTTGGGGTTTAACATCAATTGGGCAGTTTTAAGTCGATTAAAACCGTATTTTAAATTCTTCAGAAGATCTTCAAATGTCTCCCCCAAGACGATTATGTCATCTAGATAAACCAGGCATGTTTTCCAAGATAACCCTCTCGACACATCTTCCATAGGCCTCTCAAATATCGCAGGAGCATTACAGAGTAACGCTGAATTGTCACAATCCAGATGTTGTGGTGAAGGCTATCTTCTCTTTATCTACTGGGTCCATTTCTACCTGCCCAGTATCCATACTTCAAATCCAAAATAGAAAACAAATTACTTCCAATCAATGTGTCCAATGTGTCGTCGATCGAAGGCAGAGGATAACTATCTCTCTTGGTACCGTTGTTCAACAAACGATAATCCACACAGAACCTTGTCGTTCCGTTTTTATTCTTAACCAGGACCACTGGAGAGATCCATGGGCTCGTAGAAGGGCTCGTCTTTCTTCATTTCCTAAACAATCGTCTTAGCTTCCACTTCTTTTCGCCTGTGGTAATCGTCGAGCTGTTTAACGAATTGGCTTAGCAATACCAGTATTAATTTTATGCTTAACAACGGTAGTTCTTTCCGTCTTTCCTTTTTACGGTACGAAAATATCACGATACTGCCGAAGAAATTCCCTTAATTTCCTTTTCTCCATCTGATTTAGAGACTGTCCCGCAACTGCAACCATTTGGTCGAATTTGTCGTTGGAATTATCGGATATTGTCTGACGGATTATGAATGTCACAGGTACACAAGTTTCTATTTTTGTCTCTTTCTTGATGGTCACTGGGTAGTCATTGACATCGATAAGCTTCACAGGTATTTCTTTAGCCGAAGTCACCAATTCCTTTCCAAATATGATTAATCGGCCTACCTAGTCGTCATGGTTCCAAGGCTTCACCATAACAGGTGTACCTTCGTCCACAATTCCCTGTAACCACGCTACTATGATCGTTTTACTTCTCGCAGGCACGACTGTTATCTTTTTTAACGGCTGCTTGCATAGTGTTGTCATCATTTGGATGAAGAAATACCTC
This sequence comes from Diabrotica balteata, assembly GCA_918026665.1. Classification (NCBI taxonomy): domain Eukaryota; kingdom Metazoa; phylum Arthropoda; class Insecta; order Coleoptera; family Chrysomelidae; genus Diabrotica; species Diabrotica balteata. Next base: position 45,221,239 of record OU898280.1, read on the forward strand.
CTCGTTACCAATTTTGACTATCTTATTCTTAAAATATAATTGGAATCCATGCGTATTCATTACGTCCATTCCTAATATAACATCCTCTTCGATGTCAGCAACTATAACAGTATGGACGAACTTTTCTGCTCCAATTCTAATTGTACCTAGATTTCTCCATAAATGTTTGGCATTGTCACCTGTAGTTATCCAATGACCAATTTAGTTATATTACTATTTGCAGAATCTCAGAAGTTAGTTCGGTTTTCATTAATTTATGGTCAATTTTTCGCGCTTACTGCACTCCTTACGCTTACTGTACGCTTACTGAAACCTCCGATCTGAACCTTTCCACTGACTATATTAAGTATACGGCACTTGTCTAGTCCAAAGTGCATACTAATATCATTTGAGAAAGTTTCTATGGTTTTTACCATCTGATCTAGGTGGTTTCCAGTGGAAACCATTAATTACAAATCATCCATATATAACAAATGATTAAGCTTCGCCACAACGGTATTAATATTTTCGATGCTAAAACCTGAGTCAGTGGAGTTCAGTAGCTGAGATAGTGGGTTGATCGCTAGACAGAAGCAAAGTAGACTAAACAAGTCTTCCTGAAAAAGAACTCGGTAGATTGGGATATCTTCAGTTTCGATGTTATTTTCACCAGGTATTTGAAGATGAATTTTAGTCTTCCACTCCATCATTATGTATTTTAGAAAGGTCACTATATTATTATCTCCTTTATATATTTTCAAAAAATCTATAAGCCATTTATGTGGCACTTAATTAAAGGCCTTCTTGTAGTCCATGAAGGTAGTAAAAAGTTCCTTTTTTGGTGTATGGCTGGATAAAAATGAGTCGATAATAAGTTGTTCTTTGCAACCCGTGGAACCCTTAGCTCATCCTTTCTGTTGAGGCTCTATGATATTGTTTAGAGCACAATGATTTAGCTGTCTTACTCTTCACACAAATTCAGAGTATTATTATCATTATTATTTATTCTTTTTCATTCTTTATTATTATTATTTTTTTATTTTATTTATTCCTTTTTTTTAAATACCAACTTTTATATTTTACAGTAGAGTAATATTACATAAAAATAAACATGCGGAACAAATGCTAAACACATTTGTTTTGAAGCTTAAATCTGTGGGAAAATTGTTTGTTCTTGGACCATAGTGTGCATCAAATACCTAATTGCATCATCATTATTTACACAGTCAATGATTAATATCATCAGCATAACCATTGCAATCGCAATGAAATAGTTATATCTATTGGGGTAACTTCTAAAGGCAAAAGGCTCAGTAGGTAAACCAGGATAACTTTTGGTATAGAAATTGTTGCTTCGATTTTGTTGCTTCAATTTTGCTTTAAATTTTTTTCGCGAGTATCAGTTGGATTGCTTCTATCTATCTAGGTTATTTCTGATCCTATTACAATTGCCTCTTTATCAAAGGAATCTGCTTTGATGTTATCGCCATTATCAAGATGTCCTTTTACTAAGACAAAAGTTACAGAAGTATGTTCTTTTAGCAGCTTTGGTTGGTTTTTAAAAATTTTAGCGACAAGACTGTTATCGCATAAATGTTTACACATACATTGCATATCGTTTATCTAGCTTGAACGTTAAGGATTGTTGTAGACTCCCTGCAAGTCAAAATCGATCTCTGGGAGTTTGTATAAAAAAATTTAAGGATGGTCTATGGTTTAGACTTTTCAAATTAAATTTCTTATAGCACGTTCGATGATTTATCATATATATATATATATATATATATACATATATATATATATATATATATATATATATATAATATATATATATATATATATATATATATATATATATATATATATATATAGTAAACTCTTAAATATTGGGAAAATCTGCAAAAAAACTCTAATGTGTATCAATTATTTCACCTAACGTTTTCGCCAAAGAGAATTAATTTGGCTTCTTCAGGGCTGAAAGAGAATAAATTATAATTAGCTACCAAATATTATCTAATAAAAAACATTTTCCGCAAATCGCCAGGAAATTTTGACATTGCTGTCAAAATTTCTTGAAGAAAAAGTCAGGACTTCCTTACTGTAAGGAAATGTCATTTCCTTACTGTAAGGAAATGATATTTCCGTACAGTTGTTAGTGTTCTACATATAAGCGTCAAGTTTGACAATTCAACCTCAATACGTTTCCATAGTAACCCAAGTAATTTTATTAGGAATTTCAAAGCACCATTTATTTGGGAATAAAATTATCGCGTTTTTCTTAAATCAATCAATATCTGTCGAATTTTAAACGATTTGCGGAAAAATAGTATGTTTACCTCGTAGGAAAAGCCACATTCCTGGACTCTGTGTTGCTAAGTCTCGGCTTGCGCCTCGACTTAGCAATCTTCACAGTCGTCCAGGAATGTTAAGCTTTTCCTACCCGGTAAACAATGTACTATTACCTTACCGTAAAATTTTAGAAATGTCGAGTTATGATGTTAAAAAACTTTAGCTAGTAACAACATAGTGGTGTTTTTTTGTTACTATGTGCAAAAAAGTTTATTTATTAACGTTGGAAATGTATGGTAGCTTTGAACTTAAAACGCAGAGGTTTACCCAAGGACAATCGAAAAACTCAATGTAACTACATTTAAAGGAAGTAATTCTTTGAATTTTCGGCAATAACTAAATTTTTAATTGTTGTAAAGTTTGAATGTGAGCTTCTGTTTTCATAGAACGCAAGCGCCGAACGATTACAAGTAGTGCTTTTGATATCTATGTCGTTAAGGTTCATTGGTAAAACCGATGAAGTTAGATTCCAGTCTGGGGAGATATTAGTTTAGAATTTGAAATTCTTTTTTTAATTAGTATATTGTTCATGTATTATTATAATAATATCTTATTGAGATATATCTAAGAAAAGCAAGGGAATGATATCTTTTGTTGTTAATGAAAATTATTATTAAAGTAGGTTAGTTGTTAATAGATATATCAGCCAAGTTAGTTATCTGTGATGTTGTATTGTTCTTGGTATCTGATTTAAGTAAGAAGTGGTATATATCGCTTAGATTCTTAATGCCACTCTTAACATTGATGGAAAAACGTTTTCCTTAACGATATTTATTTAAGTTATTTAAGTTATTATTTACAATTCATCGTGTTAGTTTTATATTTGCAATAATCACTTAATTGGTGTGTGGTTTTAAGCGTTCTGTTATTATTTCATCTTCATTAAATGTAGTTTCCAATATATTTAGGTATTAGAAAATTATCTTCTTGCACACACGTCTGCAAAATAATCGATAATATAATTATAATAGATTTCTGCAAATTCTAAAGATTTGTCTAATATACAATAAAATAACGTCTCTTAGGTGTAATTCTACCAATTCACACTTCACACCCACATGACGCAAGACTTACCAGAGTTAGAGATCAAAACAAAAACATTTCTTTAGTAAAAAATTTGTAATAAACAAATAAATCAAAATACGCGGTTATTAGTTATAGCTTACTTAGAAATATAATTATGAAAAAAAAAACTTTTAGCGTCATTTACACTCAAAGAAACTTCGTCATAAAATTAATTATTTATGATATCAACCGTTTTGCATGTACACTTAAATTTATAGATAATTACTACCTGCAATAAAAAGAAAATTCTTTACTTTTTAGATTAATTATGTATGAAGCAACATGGTAATTATATCAAAAGATCAACTTTTTATACTAATATAATCTACTTTTGAAATTTCAATATGTACATCTACATGTTTTAAACTTTAAATAATCAATAATTTATATAATTAATAATTTCTCCTCGTTTTCAAGAAAAGAATTCACAGTTCTGTGAATATTTTTTCATACTTCTTGACCACGATCGATTTTTGGAGGACTTAATTTAAATAAAATTACAAATAGTAAACAGTGTTTTCTTTTCTTATATATATATATATATATATATATATATAGAATATATATATATATATATATATATAAATAAGCTTCTATAAATCCGTTCATTTTCTGCGACGTGTTTTCCATGCTTCTATAGTGGAAAGGCTTCTAGAGGTGCTTTTCTTGGCTTACAATTACTCCAAAATCTACATCCCATATAAACAATACCAATACCGATATAGATGCTCGTCGCGATTATGTCAGGTAAATTAGAGAGACAATTTAGTCTCTAACAAGGTGTCTAGCTGCTCTAAAAAGCAGATCAAGGTTTTCGTTCTTCTTGTGGGGTGGTACTTTACATACTTTACAGGTAAACATGTTAAAAGTTTGTATTAAAGGTAATAGTAATCCCTGTCTTTTCACCTGTAGCACACAGATATGTGCCATATCAGATTTATCCGACGTTGGCGATCACCATTGCGGAGGCTTCTCGATCTTCTGCAATATAGAATCATTGTCCTGTATTTGGTATCTGAGTCCATTCACGAATGTTTTTTAACCAAGAAACTTGTTTTATTTCTACACCTCTACGGCCCTCTATTTTGCCTTTAAGGATCAGTTGTAAAATTTTATATCGACTTCTTCTTACTATATGTCCCAGATAAGACATTTTTCGATGTTTAATAGTCTTTAGCAGTTCTCTTGTTGTCAGGCCATGGAGATGGAGTGTATTAGTTTCTACATTATAAGATGATGTACACTCTCTTCTTCTTACTATAGCATGCTGGACGAGCTATACTGCCTGTAGTCAGTACCTCGATGTATGAGCGGGAACACAAGGTGTACTTATACTCATACTCTCATGAAGCGCATCTGGCGCTGCATGAGAACCTTAACATTTTACTCTTCTTTAACTAGTCTTGAGTAAAATGTCTTTTATCTTTCCTGTCGGCCTCTCTTAACCAACTCTTGTTTTTCCTACCCTGATTGACTATTAGGTTTTCGAGGGCGGACGGGTCATTATTCTCTTTCCTTACTCTAAACTATTTTCTACCACGCAGAAGGAAGTGGGGCCCCACTGCGTTACTTTGCCCCAAGAACTATCATGAAAGATGACCTCTAAACATATCAGTATGCTGAGCGATCCAACTAGCAATTGGCGCCAATCAGCGTCCAGGGCTGATGGTGTGAAATGGGCTACCGGCCATGATGTTGTAAGAAACCAGGCACGCCATGGAAACTCTGAGTCTGGAATAAACATAGAAATATGGAGCACCCTTAAAATTGGTACGTGGAATTTTCGAGGATTGCTGGAAACCGGAAAATTGGATGTAGTGGAAAACGAGTTACACAATTTTGCCATTGTAGGTCTATCTGAAACCTACTGGAAGGATAAAGGACAATATACGTCAAAAAATGGCAATGATATTTATTTCTCTGGCAATGATAACAAATCTCGAAATGGCGTGGTGGTGATAGTAAATAATGCCATTAAAACCTCTGTAAAAGAATACGTAACCGTCAGCGATCGGATAATTGTTGTCAGAATGAATGCCAGTCCAGTTAATCTTAATGTAGTACAAACATATGCCCCAACAAGCACAGCTCACGATGAAAAGATAGAAACATTTTATAGTACGTTGGAGCAGACGCTTAGAAAGCTTCCAAATAGAGAAATCACAGCAGTCGTAGGCGATTTCAACGCTAAAATTGGTGTAACTACAGAAGATCAGTACTTGCGAGAGACCGTCGGATTATATGGACTTGGCCAAAGAAATGACAGAGGAGAACGCCTGCTACACTTTTGTATAGACAACAACCTGTTTGTTACTAATACAGGCTTTCAACATCACACAACACGACTATACACTTGGATATCACCAGGAAATAGATATAGAAATCAGATAGATTTTATACTGGTAAAAACTCGTTGGAGGAGCGCTGTTAAGGATGTTAAGATCTATCCAGGAAAATATTGTAATAGGGACCATAAATTTCTATCAGCTTAATTCCGCACGAAGTTAAGAAACAGTCCAAAAACAGGAAATACAACAACTAAATAGCATCTAAGATATAACGGTCATTACAAAAAAGCCGCAATGCAAAAGCTATGTGACCTAAAACAATCATTAAATCCAGAAGAGTCCTCAAATAGCATATGGACAAAAACAAAATCCATATTGCATAATGCTGCGAAAAATATTAAGAGTGATAGAGAAGAAAGAAGGAAACAATGGATAACAGACTCCACGTGGACTAAAATACAGGAGAGAATGTGCTTAAAAGCCACAGGACTGAACAGTGAAAGTGATAAAGAGGCATATAAAAGCGCTGAACGGTCAAATAAAACGACTCTGCAAAAAGGACAAGAACTCACACTTAAACAAAATCTGCATGGAAATTGAAGGGCATAAAACTAAAACTGAGACCAGAGACATGTTTAAAAAAATAAAGCAGATAACACGTTCCTTTACACAAAACTACCTTGCTATCAAAGATGATAACAGAAATTCTACTCACTTCTAAAAAAGATATTTTACACAGATAGAAAGAATACTGTGGAGGACTAATGATGGAGGAAAGCACAGACGCCCCATTACAACAAGAAGATGCCAGTTTTGCGACGGAACCTGACGTACTCAAAAGTGAAGTTGAAGCAGCAATTATGAGGCAAAAAAGTCAGAAAGCTGCCGGTCCAGATAACATATCTATTGAAATAATTTGGGCCCTAGATGACGTTGGAGTGGATACAATACATCAAATTTGTCAAAGAGTGTGGGAGACAGGTAAATGGTCTGAGGACTGGACGCAATCACTATATATCTCATACATAAAAGGAGCGAAAGATTTATATAGCAACTATCGCACAATTGCTCTAATTGCGCATTGCAGTAAGATACCCTTACACATAATTCTCGAAAGGATAAAGCCCTTTTTACTACCTAACATTGCGGAGGAATAAACAGGTTTCGTCTCCGGACGTGGTACTCGAGAACAAATTTTTAACGTACGGCAGATTGTAGAAAAATCCAGAGAATTCAACATCACAACATATTTGTGCTTCATAGATTATAGTAAAGCTTTCGATTTGGTCAACTGGAGTAAAATGTGGCAGGTTTTGTCTGAAATAGGGAGTCCATAATTATCTGATACTGCTAATTAAAAGCTTGTACAATAACAATTATGCCAGAGTTAGAATAAATGGGGAACTAACCGATAGTTTCAGTGTCACAAAGGGCGTGAGACAAGTCTGCATACTAAGCCCAATTATATTGAACATCTATGGTGAATGGATAATGCGGAAAGCTACTAAGGACTGGAACGGTGGCATCACCATTGGCGGGAAGAAGATTTGCAACTTGAGATATGCAAGGGATACTACTATCCTCGCTAGTTCTGAAGCTGAATTGATTCACCTGCTACAACGGATAGAAGACGTAAGCTTAACGATGGGCCTTAAAATAAACAGAGATAAAACGAAAATCATGATAACTGACAGAGCTAACAACAATCAAAATCATCTGGTCATGATAAACAATATCGCTGTTGTAGATAAATTTGTGTATCTGGGTTTATTAATAACCAACAAAGGAGGCTGTATTGAAAAAATAAAGCGGCGGTCAGCAATCGCAAAAAGCGGTTTGGCAAAATTAACAAAAATTTGGAAAAGCCATGAAATAACTACCGATACAAAAATGAGACTAGTAAGAAGTCTAGTTTTTCCAGTTTTTACTTATGCATCGAAATGCTGGACCCTTACTGAGAAAGACAAAAAACATAGATGTATTTGAGATGTACTGCTGGAGACGAATGCTGAGAATAGCATGGGTGGCCCGAAGAACAAATGAATCCATACTGGACCAGCTAAACATAAAGAAAAGACTAAGAACACAAATATAGGAACAAATAATAAGCTATTTGGACATGATCGAAGAAAGTCTTGAACCATACCAGCAGGACAAAGTAGAAGCAAAAGAAATAGAGGTAGATCTCCCACACGATACACGGACCATATTGTTGCTACCATTGGCGCTCCATTGTCAGAATGTGCTAGAATGGCAGAAGATAGAACAACGTGGAGGAACATTGGGAAATTTAGCTAATAGCTTCATGATATCACGATACCTGCATTAGGTTAACGACTAAGAAGAAGAAGCAGTTCTCTGTCTTTGTTGACGCTCCTTAGTACTTCTTCACTAGTTTTTTCTTGCTGTCCAAGGTATTTTCAGCATTCGTCTATCAACCGACATTTCCAATGCTTCAATTTTGTGTTCATGATCGATACTTTTAGCGTCCACACTTCTGCACTATACAAAAGTACAGACCAAACATAGCACTTAACCATTCTTTTTCTTAGTTCTTAACTGAGATGGTTATTGCAAAGAAATGACTTCATTTTTATAAAAGTAGTTTTAGTCATTGCTATTCTACGTCTTATTTCTATGTCTGGATCTAGTTGGTCCGTTATCACAGTTCTCAAATATGTCATTTTGTGAACTCTCTCAACTTGGACTCCGTTCAATTTAAGCTTTGCAGCGGGATGTGGGTCACGACTAAACACCAAAAATTTGGTTTTGTTTGAGTTTATTTTAATGCCCATTTCCTCTCCTACCTCGTGAATACGATCAAGCAGAATTTGAAAACCTTCAATATTATCTGATAGAATTACTGTATCGTCTGTATCGTCTAATAACATTTCATTCATTTTATATAGCAATAAAATACTGAAAACTTTATTTTCAAAAATCTTACAAAATTTATTATAATATTTTGTCTCTACAGCTTTTTCGGAAGAGTGCCCTTCTCAAGTGATCTATTTTTGGATGTGTTTACAATTTATAGTCTCTAAAGAAATAGGTTAAGGAGGAGAGAACTGTTTGTTTCAAATCGGTCATTCAGAATTATATTCTGTGTGTTTTAATTTGTTAATTTCTATAGATTCTAATAAACATAGCTTAAGGCCTTTATTTGGATGTGAAGAATTTGAAATTCATCATTAAAAGAATGGTTATAATCTAGAAGGTTAAGTGCATATGTAAAATCTATTTTGCTATTATTGAAAGCCCTTTTATTGTCTGCTATACGTTTGTTAAAGGTTCTACCAGTTAGATCGATGAAGTTTTTGGGCAGGGATCTTAGGGGAGCTTTATTTCGCTTCAGGGGATCATTATCGTTGAAGAATAACCAGTTATTTCATCTTCGGACTTTAAGTAATCTGACAGGAATAAAGAAATTAAAGTACCCCAGTCTTTTTTATTATCAGTGACAAATATTAGAAGGTAGTGATAAACAGTTATATTATGTGTTTTGACCATTGTTTACATAATTCTGATTCAATATTTCATCGTTGTTCTCAATGTAACTCTAAAAAACTCCTTCATACGATGTGTATTATAAATACTTTTGTTACTTTAGTCGCTTCTTGATTTTGAAAGTGTGCAATTTCAGAACATTTTAAAAAGTAATCCATTGCCACCATTAAGAACTTGTTTCCTCTATCTGTCATCGAAATTTGATTAAGAATATTCACTGCAAGTCATTCAAAAGGCTCTCAGAAAAGATATTGTGCCATTTTACCACTACTTCACATTCTAGGGCCCATCACTACTGTTACAATCTACAAAAAATCTATTTGAAACTCTTGCAATTGTTCGTGTAACTCCAAAATGTTCCCCAGAAAGAGTACTATGAAGTTTTTGCAACAAACTTTTATTATATCAGTTTGGCAGTACCCCTTATGGAACTTACGAACTCTTTCGGAACTTTTTTATTTAAGATATAATGGAAAGATACAGAGATTCACATTGAGCCCAGTATGCCTTTATATTTCCACTTTATTTGGATATTTTTTGACAAATAGATAGTTCCCCATTTTTAAGCCCTTCTCGTGTGACTTTTAAGTTATTATTTTTATTTTGACTCTTTTCAAGGTTTACAGGGAAGTCTAATAATTATTTTCTTTCTGTTTAACTGTCGTCCAGTTGAATTCAATGTTATTTTTCTATAAATAGAAGTTGTTTGGAAAAAGCTTCTGTACCTACCGTTGTGCACAAAAGACTGGTAAATATGATACTGCAATATAACAATTATTATCAGAACATCATCAAACCTTTTAAATGCAGAAAAACTATTGTTTTCACAGAAAAAATTAAAAAATTAAAAAATGAAGCCAGTCGGTTGTTCGATATTTGCTCCTGTAAATGCGAAACCAGTCACTTGTGTAAGTGTGACAAAACTAAAAAAATACCAAATCTAGAATGAGTTTTTGTACAAGACCAGAAAAATTAAAAAAAAATGGCTATTGGCAATATTGACAGGCAAGCTACAAATATTTTAAAGAAAAAAATGACAGAAAATTTTTTCAGACAGAAAGAGGCTCAAAGGCAATCTAATATTTCAACTGCATCCTTAGAAAAGCTTATAGCTGGCCAAGTGGTCTTTGTCCTGTTGTAAACTCACCGGCAACGAAAACTCTGGCAACAAAGACAAATAGTGATAGAAGCGAAAGTACAGGAGATGATTCAAATGACGCAGAATTTTTTTATCGTATTCTATCATTAAGCGAAAAAAAAAGATAATTTAGTTGACACGAGCAAAAAAGACTTAAGCTTACTCACACTTCTAAAGCTGCCGATTTGACAGGTGTATCTAATAGAGCCGCTGCAAAAATTGCAAATGCCGTTCTAGAAGATTTAAATTTAATTTAAAGATAATACAGCGCTGGTCATCAACAAAAATAAGATTCAGAGAGGAGTTAAGGTAAACAGACAACCAACTTACAGCATGATACCAAAAATTTAAGACCAAAGTCAATTAAAGGGTTGTACTTCGATGGAAGAAAAGATCAAACGATGGTCTTCAAAAACGCAAGGCGAATCGTGAAAACTGAAGAGCATATATATTTAATTGAAGAACCAGGAGTTTATTTTGGGCACTTAGCTCTTGTGCCATGATATGCCGAGATATAGACTACTCAAAGCCATATATATTTACATAGTGTCTAGATGTGACGGTACAAATGTCAATACGGGCTGGAAAGGTGGAGTCATTCGGATTATAGAAACGCGAGCAAATAAACCATTACAGTAGAGTGTATGCCTGTTGAATACGAATGAACTTCCCTTACGACATTTGTTGCAAAAATTAGATGGTCACACAAAAGGTTCCTATTTATATTCTGGGCTATTGGATCCCTTCTTGCCAATTGCGAAAAAATGCCTGTTGTTAAAATTAAACCCATAAAAGCTGTACTGCCTGTTGTAAACAAAAATGATCTAAGTACAGATCAACAGTATTTTTACAAACTATCTAAAGCAATTGGAGATGATATATGTTCTCAAAGTTTGGCAGAGAGAAGCCCAGGAAAGATGGCACACTAACGTTGGTTAACGACAGCTAACCACATTCTTAGAGTTTATGTAGCTACATCTGATCCTTGTGAAAGCTTAAAGATTTTAGCTGAGTTTGTAATAAAAGTATATTCTCGTATGTGGTTTGAGATAAAACACAGCTAAGATTAGAATATGGAGCCAGACATATATCGAAATTAGTGCAGATCTCGAGAGATTTTCCGAATAATGTGTCATTGATTATCAATAAAGTTATTTAAGATAATGCTTATTTTGTGCACCTGGAAAACATTCTAATTTCTATGTTAATAAACTCACGTCAACATATTAGAGAGGTTGCTGTCAGAATAATTTTAAAATGTAGGAAAGCTGGCATAAAAAATCGTATTTTTAAAGTACCTTAAATCAATTTCGATGCAGAAGATTACATAGATCTCATAGACTGGATAATAATACTACAACAGAACCTCCTCTAACACAGCATTTGGCCGACAAGGAATTGTGGGATATGGTGAAACAAGTTCCAAATTTTGGCCATTTTCCTTGCCATACTCAGCGGTGGAGAGATGTGTTAAAATAATTACAGATGCGTCAATAAAGTGTATGGTGAAGAATCTAGAGATGGTTACATCCGAGCTAAACTTGATGCGAGAAAGAATTTGCCGATATTTGAAAGTAAATGTCAATACTATGCTTCAAAAAGTGAGTAAGTAAAACAAAACTATATACATTTAATTTTGAGCAAAGAGTTGTACTCGCCGTGCAGCTACCTCCTCGTGGTGAGTTCTGGGTTGAATGAATACGGAATAATGTTAAATATTTGCATATTTCAATGCAAATAACCTTTCGTGTCGAATATTGATTCAAGCGAAAAGCTGCACTATCACAGCACAAAAAATTGTAAATATGAATTTTTTACCCCTCTTATATATTTTTAGTTCTGGGGGTCGGTTAACTTTTTTTTAGATCAAGATGAAAATTTTTTTACGAGATAATAGCATCAATATTAAGAGCGTAGGTGCAAAATTTTGGGCCAATGCTTTTTAAATGCATTAATTTTTTTTGAATTCTGAGAAAACTAACAAATATTTTTAAAAAATTTAAACGCAGAATGAAAGATTACATTATTACCGAGGGCCAAAAGTACCTTAGAATAAACAAACAGTTTTTTTGAATGAGATATTTTTTTCCTTATATGACGCATCAACCACGCGGGTTATTAGCGTATATGGATTGTAATACAGAGTTAGAACTTAACAATAGATTATTAACTATAGCAATACATAAATAGAAATAAACCTAGATCTATATACAGTAAAATATTAGATTTTTGATATCAGCTTGCAGTCTTTGAAAAAGCGAAAATATTTTTAGTATTACTGTCTTTTCCAAGAGCACTGTTTAATGTTGATGGTATGTTATACATTTTGCGTTGCACATCGTACTTGGGGCACTGCAATAAACAATATTTTACCGTTAAGACACTTTTACACATGACACACACAGGTTTATCAGTACGTTTTACTAGGTAGTCGTGTGTTAACCGAGTATGGCCAATCCGGAGGTGAATGAAGGTTACTTGTTGTCTTCTATTGTTAAATTTTGGTAATTTTTTATGATTCTTATCAACTTTGTACAGCTTGGTTGGGGAGTTCTTCCATGTATCCTGCCATATTGAATTAATCCTTTCTTTAAAGAATGCTTTCAGGTCGGTGTGAAAAACTTTCGTATTCTCTTCTGCGTTTGGGTTAGTAGGTGCATTTTTTGCTATTTTATCTACAACCTTCTTTCCTTTGATTACAGTATGTGACGGTACCCATATAAAATTAACTTTAATGGTCATATTTTCTGCATGTTTTAGTTCTTTTTTAATAAGAAGGAGTAGTGGATGATTACGGTAGACTTGTTTTAATGCCATTATCGAGTTGAGAGAATCTGTAATATTATTTCTCTTTTTATTTTTGTTAACTATCAGAACTAGTGCTTTTAGTATCGCATACAGTTCAGCTGAGAACGTTGTTTCGTCTTCGTTGTAAACGAATCGAATTTCGTATCGGTGTAAACTTTGAAACAGCTACCATATTTGCTTAATATTTTTAGAAATTCTTGATTAATTTGACTTGCTGGCGTTTCTGATTTGTTTAGGCGCAATAAGCTGGTGTCAGTAGAGGGAAGTCGAATTGTCCAAGGAGGAGGGGTTTGGATTGACGAGATATCGTTGGTGTCTGGAAAATGGATACCCATTGTTAACAAGTAGGTATGTAGTCGGTAATAGAAAGGGTGATCAGTTCGATTTGAAGTTTGGAAACAAGTTTTGAAGCGGTCAGCGAATACGTTGTGTATAACAGGATTATCTTGATTAGACTATACTGCTGCAGCATAAGAAAGACTTAGATATTGTCTTCTAAATGCAAGTGTAATCTCTCCAGTTTCCCAGTATAGAGTTTTTATTGGACTTGTGTAGTGTGCTCCTAAGGAAATTCGGAGGCCTGTATTTTGAATAACATCTATTGTTTTTAAGTACGATTTTTTGGAGGAGTTGTAAACAATTGAGCCATAGTCCAGTTTGGAGCGTACTAAAGCCTTGTAGATATACAGTAATGTAGAATCGGATCCCCATTTTTTGTTTGCGAGTGATCGTAACAAATTTATTCCAGGCTGACATTTCTCTTTTAAATATTCTAAATGTGTCTTCCAAGTTAGTTTTTGGTCAAAGATCATACCAAGAAATCTAACTTCGTCTACATATTTAAGCTGTTCTCCATTTAAATATAAGTTCTTAGGTTGTATTTGATGACTTTTCGTAAAACACACTACTTTGGTTTTGAGAGTATTGAACTGAAGACCACTTGTGAATAACCATTCTTCAATTTGATATATGGCTTTTTGGACATGGTTATGGATGGTTGTTAGGTTCTTTCCTCTACAAAGTATAACTAAATCATCTGCATATAGTCTAGCTTTTACAGGATGTTTAATTTTTGCGGTAATGGAATTTATAGCTAGAATAAACTATAGAGTAGTGCTAAGGTTCGAGCCCTGTAGTATACCATTTTTTTGATTTTTTGTTGAGGAATATACGCCGTCTACTCTGACCTGAAATTGTCTATTTTTTAATAAGTTTGATATGTATTTGAGTATATTACCTCTTATTTTCCATTCGCTGAGCGTTTTTAAAAGTAAATATTTCCATACTGAATCGTAGGCTTTACTAATGTCGAAAAATATTCCAATACAGTGTTGTTTGATCGCGAAAGCCTCATGTATTTCCGATTCTACATCAATAAGGTTGTCTACAGTAGAACGACGCTTTCGGAAGCCACTTTGTTCTGGTATAATTAGTTTCTTTGATTCCAGATACCATATAAGTATGTTATTTATTATTTTCTCTAGCATTTTGCACATACTACAAGTAAGAGATATTGGCCTATATGTTTCGGGATCTGATTTTGATTTACTTTGTTTAGGAATAGGAATTATTATTGAATTTCTCCAGGATTCTGGAAATACATTTTTCGAGAAAATTAGGTTGAACATGCTGAGTAAGTATTCTTTAGATGGGTAGGTGAGGTTTTTTAGAAAAATAGTGGGTATATTATCTGGCCCAGGGCACGAGTTCTTACAGTTTTTCATTACCGTTTCTAATTCATCCATCGATATTGGAAAGTTTATTTCGCTGTTATTTTGATCTTCATAGTCTATGGTAGATTTTTCTTCATTTATTTTGTTCTTTAAGAAATTTGGTGAATAGTATGCATCGCTTGAGTTTTTTTCATAACCTAATGCCAGTATATTTGATATTTCCTTTTGAGATTTATATATTACATTATTTTGCTCTAACAGATTTATCGACTTGTGTGATTTTGTACCAGATATTCTTTTTACTTTTTTCCATACAGTTGTCATTGGAGTAGAACTGTCAATTGTTGAAACGTATGTTATCCAAGATTCGCGCTTTGCTTTTTTGATAGTATATCTGGCTATAGCTCGTAGTCGTTTGAATTCTAAAGAGTTTTGTTCATTTTTCTGTCGTTTGAATTTATTAAACGCTTTTTTGGATTGTTGAATTGCTTGTTTGCATTCTTGGTTCCACCAAGGAACTGGATGGAATTTACTGGCGAAGTTAATTTTTCCAATATTTTTATCTGCTGAATCTATTATCAGTTTTGTAATAAAATCTACTTCTTCATTCACATTACTGTTTTGGTTTATGACATGCAAGTTGTGTTGGATGTGGTTTTGAAATTTCTTCCAGTCAGCATTTTTCAAGTTCCATTTTACTTCAGGTATAGCTGTAGATGATTCTTCGTTATGGATTATAATAGGGTAGTGATCACTATCGTATGGCTCCAGTAATACATCCCATGAAAGCATATGAGTTATTGATGGTTCGCATATAGACAAGTCAATAGCAGAACCTTCACCCGATCTTATGTCGAAACGGGTGTCTTGTCCATCATTAAGTAGATTTAGGTTAAATTTTTCCAGAAGGGATTCTATTTTTCTACCGAGACTCGTTAATTTTTTTGAACCCCATAAAGGGTTATGTGCGTTGAAGTCTCCGACAATTAGTCGTGGAATAGGTATTTGATCTAAGAGGTCCGATATTTCGTTATGGTTCAGTTCTTGGTTGGGGGGAATGTATATGTTGCATACAGAAAAGGTAGTTACGTCTTTGATTCTGACTGCAATTGCCTCGAGGTTTGTTTTTAATGGTATTTCTATACTATCAATGTCGTTCTTTATGTATATCGCTACTCCTCCGCTGGCTATTTTAGCATGTTGTCGATTTTTAAAGAAACAATTAAAGTTTTTTAGTTTATGTACAGTGTTGCTTTTAAAATTAGTTTCTTGTAAACATAGAATCATTGGTCTGTATTTTGAGATTAATATTTGCAACATTTCTAAATGGGTGTAATACCCATTTAGGTTCCATTGAATTAAACTGCTGAATGCTATTATTATGTTAGTATGTGTCTATAGAGGTATCGCTGTCTGCCTCGATATGGAAGTTTGGATCAATTTGTCGGAGAATTTTATTTCTAATTCGGGTGCATCTACTTTTAATTTTTCTGTCATTTAGTTTAGGGTAAATTTTTGTCAGTAGATCTGTGACTTCAGAAATTTCATTGGTATATATTTTTGCGATACTTAGTGGGTCCGAAGATCCTGTGCAGTTTTCGAAGAAATCTATTAGTTGTTCATAGTTTAAGGGATAATTGGAATTTTGGTCGCTAAATAATTCTTCTGTTGGTTTCAGCATTTCCTCTAGCGTCTTTTTTGGTTTCTTTTCTTGGTTTAATTTAGTCTTTTTCTCTTTGTTTTTTGGTAATTCAAAGATGTGTTCTGATGAAGGAGTTGGGGACGGTGTAGAACGCTCAGAAACTGTGCGTTTTTGTGGTATTGGATCTGTTTCTATTTGATTAGTTAGGAGTTTTGTATTTGGTGTTTCATGTTGCGCAGTTTGTTCCTTTAGCTGGGTTTGATTTTGTTGGATAGTACTAGTTACTTCTTTAGTCACCTGATTGTTACTATTATCAATAGGGTTCTGACCGACTTCTATATTCTGAGGTATAGAAGTTGTGTCGCCTGATACAGATACCTTTGCTGGACAGTCTTTTGCTAAGTGCTTGGTGTTTTTGCATATTTGACAAGTCTGGTTATCTAAAGATAAGTATATTCTGTATGATGTTTCTTCATGAGTAATAACAAAGGAATCGGGTAAGGTATGGTTGGTTAAAGGGATATGTAGGTTCGCCGCCTGAAGCTTAATATATGCTGGAATTTAGGACTTGAATTAGAAAGTAGATCCGTAGAAATGATAGGGGCTATAAGATTTGACACCAAGTACTTGCAATTCAGATTCCAATATTAAGGGGGTATGTTCACGCCGCAGTTAAAATAAGTGGCATTCAAATAAACTAACGTTTAACAATTCTTTGAGTAGATGGCAGCACGTGCATCATATTCTAATATTCTAATATTTTAATTTTCCCGAGATTTACGTTTATGAACAGCGACATAGTTGCCAGCTTGACCAACTGGGAGTTATAATATATTTATATTCGATCGGTACTGTTCGCTCTCAATTGGGCTATCAGTCTTGTTCAATGTAAATTGATATGAGCTATTAGTCTGCTATTAGTAGAAATTTCAGAAATTCTTATTTTCGGATTGGATCATTCCATATATTTTTTTAATTTTATTGTGTTGTTATTTATTTACCTTTCAGGTCGCTGTTTTGATTTTAAGTGTTGTTTTTTTAGTTTTATAAAACTAAATGTTTTAGTGTTTTTTTGTTTAAATTTTGTTTAAATTTGAGTGTTGTTTTATTTTAAATAGTGTATACTAATTTAGTTTCCTAATATTAAAGAAAATAGATAGGTAAGTACCTTTTGCTATAACTCGTGTGTAAGAAGTTCATTTGACGATGTTAGCCAAGGGCACCCACAACATTTTTGTTTTATGTCAACGTGTTGCTAATATTTAAGTATTAGTTAAATAACGCGATTTTGTTTTATGCTTTTGGTATATCAAAGGGTATCTATTGAATATTTTTCAGGTGTGAACAAAATGCCCAGATTAAAGTCCTTTAATAAAAGATGTACCAAGCGTAGTCGCGCATTAAAGGGAATTTCAATAGTAGGTTGTGGTTCTACAAGTGACAAAGAGAAGTAAGTATCTATATTTATATTTTATGTACATTGTTTTAAAAATGGTCATCATGTGAAGAAGTATTGGCAGTATCATGTAAATTTTGTCTTTTGTTATAAATACTCTGCATAAAAAGAATGCAAATTCAGGAACTTTAAGATCAATTTAGTGTAAATAACCTTAACCAAAATGCTCAAGTTATTTATGTGCCATTCTGTAAACAGAAACGTAAAATTGTATTAAGTTTACATGGACTGACAAGATATAAGACAGCAATATTTCTGTTTTTTTTTTTTAGCAAAGAAGCCGTGCAATCAACCTCATCCGATTTACATGAGTTCAGCTTTATTTCTTCAGAAGAATATGAAAGGTAAAGAATATGAAAGTAAAATACATGGTGTCTTTTTAATTACCAACAAACATGTTTTAATTTTAGCATTAACAATCATCCCCTGGAAATTAAAAAAGAACCAGTAAAACAAACATATCTTAATGGACACCGAATTGTTGACTTACATTATGTACTACAGTGGGCTTTAAACTTACAGTTTGCTCATTCGAAAGTTTGTACGATGGGAAATCTACAGATAATTGATGAAAAACATAAAGGTTTAGTTTCAACAGTGGTACTACTATGCAACATGTGTGGCTATAAGACTGAAAAGTCAACAGAAAACCCTTGTGAGCAGTCAACTATTAATTATGGAGCTGTTTGGGGCACATTATCAACAGGTGGTACATATGCACAGTTAACAGGATTGTTAGGTTTGTGAAAATACAGTAATAAAGTACAAATTTAATTTCATTGATTTTTTTAAAGGTGCATTAGATATTCCTTCCATGTCTTATCGATTGTTCCATAATATTGAAATTGAACTTGGGGATAAGTGGATAGAAGGATTATGGAAGTCCATGGAAGAAGCTGGTATAAAGGAAAGAGAATTGGCTATAGCAGAAGGGCAACTACATTCTGATGTCATACCATGGACTACTGTGTATTGTGACGGAGGTTGGAGTCACAGATCTTATGGACATAGCTATAATGCATCATCTGGCGTTGTATATATATTCATAGACTATTATGTTACAAATCTAAATTTCTTACATTTTAGACAGTTATTATTGGAAAATTTACTAAAAAATTATTATATGTGGGAGTTAGAAATAAGTATTGTTCATTGTGTGCCCGTTATGAATCTAAAAACGAGCCTGTACCTCTTCACATTTGTTATAAAAACTGGCAAGGCTCATCTACAGCAATGGAGACATCTATAATAGTTGAAGGATTTGAACAAAGCCAAATTCTTCGTGGACTTAAATATTTGCAGTTTATAGCAGATGGAGACTCTAGTGTATATGCTAAAATTCGTGAAGAGGTTGCCTATGGACAATATGTAACAAAAATAGAATGCCGTAACCATGTAATTAAAAATTATGGAAAAGCTTTATATAAAATTAAAGCGGATACTACAGTCAGTAAAGAAGCTAGAGCACTTCTGACTAACAATAAAATTAAAGAACTGCAGAATTGCTGTACCAAAATAATTAATACGGCTGCTTATGCTGATGTGGAAAATTTAAAAGCAAATTTGGAAAAAAGTATAGACCACGTCTTTGGCAACCATGCTGTTTGTAGCGATCAGTATTGTACAAAACAGCAACAATCAGATGCAGATTTGATGAAATCAGTCAAAAATACTGGCTTATACTTTCATATAAATGGTACGTTAAAACAGGCACTTCAATTAGTTTGTCTTTATACATATTTCTCAGTTGCACTTTTTTTATATAACTACATTTGCAGGTTCTTTGCAGAGACTTATTTCTAAAGGTCACCGCTTAATCGACAAAGAAACAAATAATCGTGCTGAAATGTACATGTCCATTTTGTGTAAATTCAATGCGGGCAAGAGTCTAAACCTCTCTGGAAGGGGTAGTTTCAGGTGTCGCTCAGCAATGTCACGTTACAACGCTGCGTTACAACGAGGGTATAGAATGGCAGGAAAAAGAGTGGAGATGTATATTAAAGAGGTCACCAGGAAAGTATTTTAAACAAAATATACAGGAAAAGCAACGGGCTGTGGAATTAAAATCTAAGCGAAAACTGGATTTTGTTTCACCTTACCGAAAAAAAAAAGAAGTAGACAGAGTAAAACGAATACTGAATATGGTCCTCACGCTTTACAGCCTTCATTAACCGAAGATGAATATCAATCGGAATATTCTAGGATCCTAAAAACCATACAAGTAAATTTCAAATTTTTATTTTTTTAATGAAAATAAATCTAATCATTATTTTAGGTGCAACCAGAAGAGATCCCGGTGATCGAAAGGCAAACCGTCGGTCAGTGGAATAACGCGTTCTACAGGCATGTTAAAAGAAATAGGTTAACGGCTTCTTACTTTGGATCAATTTGCAAAAGAAGGCCTAATACAAGCTGTAGAAATTTATTAAAATCAATGATTGCACCCTCTTGGGATAATGAATATACCCTTTATGGGAAAGATAAGGAAGATGTCGCAAGACAAAGATTTATGGAATTGAATCCTGAGAAGAGAGTACAGAAGTGTGGAATATTTATTGATAATATTTACAATTATCTTGCTGCTACTCCAGATGGTAATATACACATTTAATTTCATTACACATAACACGTTTTCCTGAATTTCTATTTTGAAACAAATTACATTAGTTACTATTTCAGGAATTGTAGATGACAATAGTTTGTTAGAAGTTAAATGCCTTCTGAAGGTGCATAAAAGTGGCAAGTCCCTGTTGGAAGCAGTAGAGACGCTAAAAAACATGCCATTGGAGAATATAAATGGAAGATTACAGTTAAAAAAGAACCATTATTACATGTATCAGGTACATACTTAAAATTTTTTGCATATTTTTAGAAAATATAATATTTATTTTTTTAGATTCAAGGCCAGCTTAATATTGCCCGAAAACAGTATTGCTACTTTGTAGTATACGTTAATGATACAGAGCCTCTGTTTGTTGAAAAAATTGAGCGAGATGAAGAACTTTGGGCTCGAATGATAGAAAAGCTCAATAGTTTTTTTTTATAACTGTTTTTTACCTAAAATGGTCGACAAAAACAAAAAATGTCTTAATAAAAATCATTAAATTTCTATTTGAAAAACTCCTCCTGCGAAGAATCCTACCAATAATTGAAGAAACGAAAATAATTCCAGATCATCAATTTGGACTTAGAAAAACGCATTCGACAATTGACCAGGTGCATAGAATAACTGCTATAATTGAAAGATCATTAGAGAAAAGAAAAGTCTGTCACAACACCGACCGCCGCCTGTGAGTGTTTTGTGCAGTGCAAGTGCTACGCGAGTGTAGTGTGTGGTAAATTTGACAATATGCACATATCCATTTTTAATATATCTTTATGCATTTTTTTTTCGTTCTATATTTTGAATTGTAAAAATTTTTTTTAAGTTTTTTAATGAAATCAGCTTTTTTTATCAGCCTCAGAGTCTCCAAAGCAGGGGGGATATCATCAGGTGTCACCAATCACGCACCTCGATGTGCATCGCCCTTCCTTTTGGAATTTATAATTAAATTTTATTGGTTAAGAAACGAAAAGGTTTTATATAAAAGTTAATTTGTCTTTAAATATGGGACATTTTCGGATCTCTAGTCAGTGCAGTTTTACCCTTAGCGGGTAGCCCTAGAGCTCCTC
Source organism: Diabrotica balteata (assembly GCA_918026665.1). NCBI lineage: Eukaryota > Metazoa > Arthropoda > Insecta > Coleoptera > Chrysomelidae > Diabrotica > Diabrotica balteata. The sequence continues at coordinate 45,242,816 of OU898280.1, forward strand.
ACTTGAAGGACTCTGCAATTTTCTAAGACTCTGAAGCTGAGTTTTTTTTCTTCTTAGAAAAAGTGTGTTTTATTTCTACGATAGTAAATAAACCTACCGGCATTGCCTTTTTCAAGACAATTTAACAAATAGTTAAAAACAAATTGATAATTGGTCTTACTGACCAGATTTTAATGTAAGTACACTTCTGTGTCTTTAGTAAAAAAAAATTAAATTTCTGATATGCTGTTTTGTTTTAACATTTCCAAGTATTGAAAATAGATGTAGAACACTAAAAAATGTATTTATTGTTACGTGTGGAACGTCCTGCAGTTACTTTCCGTAAACCTCATAATCCATTAACCCAGCAGCGGTCGATCAGTTCCCTGCATAGATAATTTTACATTTTTCTTGGCAACAAGGCTATTGAATTTATATTTATTTTTAGTCGGTAAACCAAAACTTTCCGTCACTAAACCAATTTCTTCTTTATTTTGAAATTCCCTCTGTAAAAAGCTCAATCTTGTTTCTAAAGTTATAACTTCTGCAGTTTCTCTGATATTTTCCATGGACACGGAAACAAGATATAATAGTCGAATCATATGTTCTGGCAAACGTGACTCAATAAGAGGATACAATATCACTGCAAATTTGTCAGCAAGTTTTGTCTAAGGTCTCAAGTGAAAGAACCTAGGCTACAAACTCTAAATAATTTTTTAACTCGATTGGAGGTAATTTAAATTTGCGCTTACCTTTTACACTTAATGACTCAAAGTACCTTGCACTGTATTTATCAGTTGCCTCTATCTCACTATTCGTCGGAAGCTTCTTCGAATATACTTTTAAGTATCGCACTTTTCACTTCACAAAGCTCATAGTAGTTTACTTGTAAGACTTACAAGTAAAGCTAACAAACTGTCCAAAACATTAGCAATTTCCGTAAATGCACTATCCGAAGTACCGCTCTGCGTTTTCTATCTGATTTCATTTTCCGACGGTAACTTTCGCCGACCCTCACGGCAAGAACAAAACTATTCGCCGGAAAAAAGTTTGCACTAAAATAGGCGAAAACAACTAACTTCCCGTATATAAGTCCTGTCATATCCCGCAGTTGTCTTTCGCGAAATAATACAAAATTAAATTTTAAGTACAAAAAAATTTACTTTTGTATTAAATTACACAAGTGTGGTTTTATAATACAGCTTGCTCTGGTTGTAAAAATATATGTATGCAATGCAATTCTAATACATATTATTAATATGATGCATGATACTCATCATTCCATTCTCCGACGGAAAGGTCGTAAAATTTAATTATATTACACCAGCACTTAGCGGATGTGCTGATTAGGGATTTTTAGTAAACATATTAATTACTTGACATTTTTTTTGCTAATACATATACACAAAACGTTCATTCATTTGGAAATATTTACGACAATTCGGAATTCTTTATCTACCCAAAAATATTTATTCCAAACTGATAAAAGAAATTTGCAATTGTTTGAAAATCTAAAATACGTTTACTTTTTTTCATATCGAAGAAGGTTTTTACTTAGAAAATTTCAGATTTTCATCTGATTTCTAATTATGACTCAAGTAAATTTCAATAATCTCTTTCATTTAAGGAAATAATTAATCGACAAAATCTAATCAATGATTACATTATATTGTTTTGTCTATAAAAATTAAATTTGCCAAAACGTGAATGAAACTGGAATTACTGGTATACTTGTATTTTTAAAACACCGTGACGTTATGCAATCATGATTGATAATTGACAGTCAAACGAAGCCAAAATATTAACTGGTTGGGGCCGCTTCGCCAAACCCAACCACGTGATTCGTATTACCATGGTTACTGCACAACAAATAGACAATTGGCATAACCACAAAACTAGGTTTCAATGTTTTGCAAATTTTTCTCAAATGCGGCAAACGCGCATTTGTACATCACTGCTGCCTTCTACTAAATGACACGTGAACTTATTTTCACATCTATTAAGTAATAGCGGAACTAATTTCTCACTAGCAAAATGCCAACTTATAACGGTGACATCAACAAAATCCCTAGTTTGCAGTTTTTAATTGTAATTTTATCTTTAGGTACAGTTAATTTAAAAATTACGGCAGTATGGATAACGAACATTCGCTTAAAATAAAGGTTTTTGGATAGTTAATCATTTAAAGTAGTTATTTTGTACCTAAGTTCAAAAATTATTACACAATACCAATTTTTAGGCACGTTACCACGTAAGTTATGACATGGATTCATTTAGGTACAGTTATAAAAAAATTACTGCTTTCTTTGAAAATTTTAACTAGATATCATTAAAATAGAAAGGTTACAGTTTACGTACATAGTCATAAGTTGAAGATTGGTTTTGAAATAGTGACGATAACTGTACCTAAAAAGTATACAAATTTTAACATTGTGACATACCACCTTAAGTGTGGAATGGACGGATATACGTTAGAAAGTACTAGTCGTTGGCTGGGGGTGATTAGTCGACGTACTTTCAAGAATTGTTGATTAATGTTGATTTTTCCGTGGTTAGTAATAAAATCATCGACCAATTTTTCATTTGCCAAGTAAATGCATATTCTGTTGTTGGATAGCCTTGAACAGAAAATAATGTTGATTGGTCGAATTATTAGGCTTAAACTGTGAAGGTAATCTTCAATTTTAGTGTTGTCTATTGCATCAAATACGATTGCTTGATTTCTTGACGGAAAAACACTAGTAGTTGGTTGTCTGGTTACGGAAGAGTAACTTTTAGGTTGCACAGGTTGTTGGTCTGGTACAGAACTAGGTTGAGTTGACGTAGATGATGATGCCATGATGTAAAAATTAATATTTTGTATGCCAAAATATTAATTATTTGGAGCCATAAAATACTGGCCTATTTATATAGTTGTCGATTGTATTTGAAATAAAGGTACCTTACAAGTTTATCATAAAACACTTTCACAAAACGCGTTTTTAACTTTGCAAAAACAGGTAAACGAATAATTAGAATTTAACGTCTTTACTCGTTGGCTGTTCTTATAACTCTGGACTCTGGAATGAGATATTTGAAATTAAAAATTTGAAATTAAAAATTTGAAATTAAAAATTTGAAATTAAAAATTTGAAATTGTTTTTTATTTCACCCCTGTAACTTATTAAAATAAACAATATAGAAGTTTTCAGGGACTTTTGGTCCTCGGTAATAATGTATTATTTGATGGATTTGAAAAAATGAATGTATTGAAAAAGCAATGGCCCGAAATTTTGCGCCCACACTCTTTATATTTTAGACACTAGCCCGCCCCAATAATTAAGCAAATAAAAAAATTTTTTAGGCCCCCGGGGAGTGTTCACTTGTATATCGTAGAGTAAGGACGTATTCCGCCGAGTGCGATAGCAAAAAGTAACCACCGATAAGAACAATTAAAATCTAATTATTAAAAATTCTAGTTATTAAAATAAACAGTAAAGTGGCAGTGGCGTACCAAATTCTGTTTTCTACAATGAACAATTCACATACACGGAACACACACAATCAGTGTCTATTGTAGTATCAGCAGAAATTGCAGGTAAGCAGCAGGTCCACTATTAACAAACATTTAAGAACATGTACCCAACTCCTCAACAATATTCTCCACTAGAATACACATCCGAACATGCACCAAACCACATATACTGGCAACCCGCAAATACTCCTATATCAAACATTCCACAAAATCAATTCGCTCTTCCACCACAACCACAACAATTTCCCCCACAACCCCAACCAATTTACTACAACCCAAGCAACCCATCTACTGCAGGGCAGACCTCAAACACAAAGCTAAAACTTGCAATTAGTCATTCAGAAAATACGGATATGGAGTCTAGTGAAGACGACGATCAAGAAACCCAAAATAAAAACTCATGGCAAGTAGTCAAAAAACGTAAATTTTCAAAACAAAATAATGATCCCAATTCTCCAAGCTCACCACCAACAAAAATACAAAATCGATACAGTGCTTTATCTAACGCTGAGAGCTCTGAACAGACTGAAACAGAAAAACAACAGAAAATACCAAAACCACCTCCAATATTCGTATATGGCGTCAAAAACTTTAAAGATATGGTCGATAACTTTGCACAAATTGTGGAGGAAGAAACCTACTATACCAGAACTCTACCAAACGACACTGTCAAGATTACAACATATACAATAGATACATACCGTAAACTGATAAGACATTTACGAGAAGAAGAAATCATTCACCACACTTACCAAATAAAGGAAGAGCGTGCCTATAGAGTGGTAATAAGACATATTCATCACTCTATACCCACAACAGATATAATAAAGGAACTAGAAAAAGCCGGCCATAAAGTTCGCAATGTAACTAACATTCGACACAGGCAAACAAAGGAACCTTTATCTTTGTTTTTCATAGATCTTGAACCCAACAGTAACAACAAAGACATATTCAACCTAGAATTCTTATGTCACACCAAAATAGCAGTCGAGGCACCAAATAAGAGAAACTCAATCATTCAATGCATGCGATGTCAAGCATATGGTCATAGTAAAACATATTGCACTAAACCGCATTACTGCGTTAAATGTGGAGGACAACACAATACAAAAGATTGTAAAAAACCTAGAAGCACTCCAGCTAAGTGTGCACTATGCAAAGAAGGTCACCCTGCTAACTATAAAGGCTGTGTAGTCTACAGGGAACTAGTAGAAAACAGACATTTGCAGAAAAGAGGAAACCAACAGCCTCAAAGACCAACATTCAACAGTCCACATGTATATACTGAAACAAATCAGCTAAATACTCTACAAAACCATCAAAGAACATATGCAAACGTGACAGCAAATCAAACAAATCACGATTCAGAACCTAAAACTAATATAGAACAACAACTATTAACATTCCTAAACGAGTTCAAAAACATGTTCTCACAACTCATGAGTCAAAACAGTATGATATTAAACTTACTAACACAAGTCATTAACCAAAGAAATTCTTAAACATACTTAGAGTTGCCACATGGAACGCTAACGGCCTGCTAAACCATAAGCAAGAAGTAATTACTTTTTTAAACTTAAATAAAATTGACGTTCTGCTTATTTCAGAAACTCACTTTACCGATCTGACTACGTTCAATATTCCGCTCTATACCACATACAGCACACCTCATCCTGATGGTACAGCTCATGGTGGCTCGGCGGTAATCATCCGCAGCTGCATATCACATCATGTATTGCCGAATTATGCAACAGAAAAAATACAAGCAACAATCGTTCAAGTAAATTCAACACCATGGCACTTTAACATATCTGCAATGTATAGCCCACCTCGTCACACAATCTCCACAGATGAATACAAAGCCTTCTTCCAATTACTTGGCAGCAAATTCGTTGCCGGGGGAGACTGGAATGCGAAACACATACACTGGGGCTCAAGACTCATAACAACAAAAGGTCGTAATCTTCTAAAAGCAATGACCGACAACAACTATGATTGCCACACCAACGGAATCCCTACGTACTGGCCAAGTGATCCAAGAAAACTTCCAGATCTGCTGGACTACTACATAAGCAAAGGAGTGTCCAGAACCAACTGTCTAATAGAATCCAGCTATGATCTCTCATCGGATCATACACCGGTTATTATGAGCCTGAGTACCACAGTTATAAACAGCCCACCACCTCCTCGACTCACGTCAAAAAACACCGACTGGGCAGATTTTCAATCCTACCTAGAAGAAAACACCCATCTTAATCAGCGGATCAAGTCTACACATGACATAGATACAGCAGCTCAATACTTCACCACACTTGTGCAAAAAGCGGCATGGCAATCTACACCACGAACTGAACGCAAACCAACACATACCACAAATGTTCCCCTGCACATTCGCCAACTCATTGCTGAAAAACGTCGTGCGAGGAGAACTTGGCAAAGATCTAGAAATAACATAGACCTACATATATTCAATAGACTACGAAGGCAACTTGGAGTAGCCATCAAAGCTGCAAACAACGAAACCTTCGAACATTACATAACAAATCTTACAGCAAATGACCAGACGTTATGGAAGGCCACTAAGAAGCTAAAGAAACCATACACAACCATTCCTCCTATCCGTAAACCAAATGGCGAATGGGCCTGTTCCAACAAAGAAAAAGCTGACGTTTTTGCTGAACATCTTACAAACGTATTTCAAACAGAGCCAGCAGACCCTGATGAAGAAGTGGAAGAACTAATTAGCGCAGCATGTCAAATGTCCCTCCCAATTAAAAGTTTTACTCCTATAGAAGTTAGGAAAGAAATAAACAAACTCAATTCACGAAAGGCCCCAGGTTATGATTTAATCTCGGCACAAGTACTAAAACAACTTCCTCGTAAGGCCATAACTTTGCTAACAGTTATATTTAACCGCATGCTAAGCTTATCATACTTTCCAAAAATATGGAAATTTGCTGAAGTCATTATGATCCTCAAGCCAGGAAAAGAGCCCAATGAAGTAACATCTTATCGACCTATCAGCTGCTCCCAACCGTAAGCAAAGTTTTTGAAAGATTGCTACTTCAAAGAATATACGCAGATCATGAATTCCTTACATTACTTCCAAAACATCAGTTTGGTTTTCGGGAAAATCACTCCACTACCCAACAAGTTCATCGAATGATAAATGAAATATCAAAAAGTCTTGAAGAAAAGAAATACTGCAACGCTGTATTTCTAGACATCTCACAAGCGTTTGACAAAGTTTGGCACAGAGGTCTGCTTTACAAAGTAAAAATAGCACTATCCAGTAACTATTTCCTCCTACTTAAATCCTACATATCAAATAGATATTTCTCTGTAAAATTCAAAGACCAACAATCCAACCTCTGTCCTTTCAACTCCGGAGTCCCGCAGGGTAGTGTTCTAGGGCCGCTGCTTTTCTCACTCTACACAGCCGATATACCAGAGACCAATAATACTACAATCGCTTCTTTTGCTGACGACGTAGCAATACTAGCCGTAAATGAAGATCCCATACAAGCCTCACAAAACCTGCAACATCATCTGAACATACTCAGTGATTGGTATACAAAATGGAGAACAAAAGTAAATAAAACAAAATCAACTCAAATAACATTTACCAACCGTCACAATATATGCCCACCTGTAAGGATGGAAAATATAAGAATACCAACAGTAACAGACGCTAAATACCTTGGCCTCCATCTTGACCAACGACTAACTTGGAAGAAACATATCCAGACCAAAAGAAGGCAGTCGACTTAAAATTCCGACAAATGTATTGGCTTCTTGGACGTAAATCAAAACTTAACATCCAAAACAAAATTCTTCTATACAAAGCCATACTCAAACCTATCTGGTTCTACGGACTACACCTATGGGGCTGTGCAAAACCAACGTCGCTGAATATTATCCAAAGATTCCAGTCTAAAGTACTAAGATCGATAGTGGATGCGCCATGGTACGTAAGTAACCAAACACTCCATAATGACTTAAAGGTTCCTTTCATCAGAGAAGAAATTCATCGAGCCACGGAGTCACAAAATGAACGTACCATTCACCACGAAAATGAGCTAGTAAGGGAACTATACAACAATGGACCAGCCACAAGAAGATTACATAGAACCTGGCCTCAAGACCTTCTTCAGAACTAAACCAAAGTAGAATAAGGTGAGACATCATTGGATGTCTCCCCTTCACGCGCAAAACCTGTAATCACATTTACTTAATACTCTTTTTTTTGATGTAGATTGTAAATAAACATAATTATAATAAAAAAAAAAGGCCCCCGGGGACCCGGTCAAAAATAATTTAATTCGGTCCAAATTTGATACCTAATATTAGGACGACCATATACAACTTTTTTTACTAGCCCATTTAAAGTTTCCCAAAAAAATATTTTTGCCCTTTTTCGGCCCGGCCTAATGTTTAACCTCATGGTATGATTAGCCTTACTGGTTCAAGAATATATTTTGTACCTTCTTCGTTATAAAATCCATCACATTTAAAGATATTTTAGTAATTATCATTTTCGTTAAATCGTAATTCTCAAGCGGTATTTAGAAAATAAAAAAAATGGCTGTGATTTTATCCAAGTTTGTAATTGGTAGCTGGCGATATTCAAAGTTCGCGTAATAATGGTCTCGCTACTGCTTCGATCTATAATTTACTTTAAATAAACAGTTTGTTTACTCCAGGATATAGAAGTATCGTAAAGACTAAATAAATATTGATTTTTCTACACAATTAATTACTTTTGTCTCGTAGAAAATATTTTATTGTTGTAAAATCGTAATAACACTCTGATATCATCAATTATTGTTACTTATTTTCGCACTATTCTTAAACAAATTTTTACATATATAATCAAATATCGCAGCTACTTCCAAATGATTTTCATAAACATTCTATAAAAGGTAATGTAATACATGCAGGATATATAAAATCTGTTTACAGAGATGTTGATGTTGTACTGAATTTAGAAACAATGATTTAATATCTGTGATACAATGATTTAAAGTAATACAGAAATTGATACTCTTGGGTTTAACCACATAGGAAAACATTGGAATGCTTTTAAAATCAATTGATAATGAAGTCTCAGTATCTGAAAAATACAGTGTCAGGTAAAAAAGTTAAAGCCTTAACTAAATTGAACTTATTTAATGCACAAACAAAGATTACATCTCTGACAGACTACATTAAATTTATAACTTTTTTATAGTTCAACTGCGGAATATCGATTGCTGAGTAAATAAGTTCAAAATAAAACTGCTGTTAATTTTCAAATAGGAAGTGAAATGATAAATAAACATATTAACAATTATGCATAAGTGATGAAATATTGTTTTATAATAATATTGTATGTTTACAATAACTGAAATAGATATAAATCTGGGGAATTCTGTTTAAAATCGGGCAACTTTTTCAACGGAATCAACGGACTCACTGACAGTCGCTCACTAGTTGGTCAGTGACATGCACGTAGCGCACTACCGTTAATTTGTTTTGTGATTACTCGCGTTTTTGTTCGTTTTATAAAACATATTTTTATATCTACGTTAATATGCACCCGAAAAGGGGAAAAGTGGACAGTGAAATTAGGAAGTTTCTGGCAGAATGGACTGAACAATATTGTTGTACACTGTCTGATAGGCCGCAAGCGGTTCCGGTGTGCCTTAGGGCGAGCGCCCGCTCATCAATCATTCTTTTTCATTGGTTACATTTTAGGGCGAGCGCCCACCAAAGTGGCGTGGCAGTGGCAAGTAGCAAGTAGCACGCGTCTAGCATAATGTAACCAATCCTAACGAATGATTAGAATGAATGACGTTACTGTCATTTTGGTGTAAACTGAATCATTCGTTTTCATTGGTTACATTATGCTAGACGCGTGCTACTTGCTACTTGCCACTGCCACGCCACTTTGGTGGGCGCTCGCCCTTAAGTAACATGCTAGACGCGTGCTACTTGCTACGTGCCACGTGCCACGCCACTTTGGTGGACGCTCTCACTTATATGCAATAAAATTGTCGCCTTAGGGCGAGCGCCCACCAAAGTGGCGCGGCAAGTAGCACGTAGCAATTAGCACGCGTCTAGCATGTTTCTTAAAATGTAACCAATGAAAACAAATGATTTGAATGAATGACGTCACTGTCATTTTGGTGTACGCTGAATCATTCGTTTTCATTGGTTACATTTTAAGAAACATGCTAGACGCGTGCTACTTGCCACTTGCTACGTGCCACGCCACTTTGGTGGGAGCTCTCACTTAGTTAAAAGTGGAAAATTGAAGCGACACTATGAAACAACTCATCGGCAGTTCCACAAAAACTGTTCCGTGGTTCCGGTGTGCCTTATATGCAATAAAACTGCCGCCTTAGTTAAAAGTGGAAATTTGAAGCGACAACAATTGACTATGAAACAACTCATCAGCAGTTCCACAAAAACTTCTTCTTGGCAGTCAGGCACGTAAAAAAAACTTCGGTTATATCTTAATTCTTATAAAAAGTTCTCTTCTTAGTTTTTTGCAAAAGGCACCTTGCTACGCCAAAACACTTGACGAATCATAGGACATTTCGCTTTCTACTGATGGAGCCCCAGCAATAATTGGCAAAGAAACAGGTATAGTAAAGAGGATCAGGGATAAAAATTTAAATTTAATAACATATCAGTGCATAATACACCAGGCAGCCCTTTATGGAAAACTTAGTGCTAGACTTAAAGACGTCATGGACAGTTTAGTGAAGTTAATTAATTTTATGAGATCTCATTCTGCTCTTCAGCACCGATATATCAAGAAGTTTCTTTCTGAATGTAATTCAGCATATTCTGACTTACTATGTATTATATTTGTAGTCGAATAATGCTCATTAATTAAGTAAAGGTCAAGTTATTGAACGTTTCTGGTTAATAAAAGAACATGTGATCTCCTTCCTATAAAATATAGAAACGCAGGGAGCCAGGGCACATTTTAAGTATATAACAACAGGAGCAACATGCTGGTTGTGGCTTTTCTGAAAGATATTTTAAAGTATTTGAATGCGCTTAACACAGAGTTACAATGAAATGGAAATTTAGTATGTTATCTGATACAAATCGTGTCGTAGTAAGCTAAATATCTTTAAAAAATATATTGCACAATAAGAATTCATTAATTTTTCAACCATTCTTAAATATATTAAAAATTAGGAGTACTCCAGAGAAGACATTGTAGTGTTGCCAATTTCTGGGCGATCAAGAAGATTTGCCCTTTGCACGTTTATAAATCAGTATCCGCCGAACATGTGCCAGCAAGATATGATAATTACAGATAACTTAATTAACGTATATGTGCGAAATGTCTTTCTCAAAAATGAATTTTTTGAAAAACATCGCTCCCGATTAACAGACGTCCATCTCGAAGATACACTTCGAATTTGTTGTTCGACTCGACTAAACCACAAACAACTAGCTCAAGACCGTCGGTGCAATTTTTCGCATTTCTGTTTTATCATTAAGAATGTATAAAAATAATAAACATCTTGTCATTAAATGTATCATGTTCAAATTTTACAATTGAAGAACGTAGAACGTACAAGAGTCTTTGAAAACACCTATCATGTTGGCAAAAAATGAGTGGATGACACAAGAAATTCTAGATCTGATGGAAGTTCGACGGCAACACAAAAATAGAAATATTATCGAATATCGTTAAATTAATAAACTAATAAAAAGAAAAATTAAGCAAGCAAAAGAATCCTGGCTTGAGAATTTATGTAAAGAAATAGAAGACCTCCAAAAAAGCATGACAGCTTCAACCTGCATAAGAAACTTAAATATACTGCCGGAATTAGAAAACAGAAAAATGCTCACATACTTAAAAGCGCGGATGGAAAAAATTTGTGATCACGAACAACACTGCAAAGAATGGGAGAGATACATCACTGACCTTTTAGACGATGCTTCTAGGGAAAATGCTCCAAATACTGCCTATGACAACCAGTTGGACAGAGGTCCCAATATACTGAATTCGGAAGTCGAAAAGGCAATACAGCAAGCCAAAAACAATAAAGCACCTAGACCAGATCAAATCCCTGCCGAACTACTTAAACTTTTGGATGAGGAAAGCATTGCCTGCTTAACCACTTTCTTCAACAAAATTTAAAACGAAGGAAAAATACCAGATGATTGGTTAGAGTCACTGTTTATACCATTACCAAAGAAAAGCAGGCCCACCAAATGCAGCGATTTTAGACTAATCAGTTTGATGAGTCACACACTGAAGATACTCTTACGAATTATACAAAACTGAGTATTCCTTCTATGCGAAAGTAAGATGGGTGATAAGCAATTTGGATTTAGAAACGGTCTAGGAACTAGAGAGGCACTATTCTGTATGCGCGTTCTATTACAAAAAAGTTGTGAATTCCGAAAGAATGTTTATGTTTGTTTCATCGACTTCGAGAAGGGTTCGACAGAGTCCAACACAATACACTTTTCGACTGCCTACGGCCAGCAGGACTTGACCACTATGATATAAGACTGCTGAAATACTTATATTACAATCAAATAGCCTCTATCCAAATTGAAGACAGTCCCACTGAAAAAATACCCATCAAACGTGGAGTACGGCAGAGTTCTGTTTTGTCACCCACTCTTTTTAATCTGTACTCTGAAGAAATCTTTAGGGAGGCTTTGGATGACAGACAAGAGGGAGTAAGACTAGGTGGAGAAGTAATCAACAATATTAGATACGCTGACGATACAGCCATTCTTGCAGAAAGTTTACAAGATCTCCAAACATTACTAAATCTAGTCAGTGAAGCAAGTTATCGGAGAGGCCTAAAAATCAACATTTCAAAGACAAAGTGGATGGCAGTTGGAAAGATCCATATAGATCAAGGTCTGCTTTCTCTTAATGGAGAAGAGATAGAAAGGGTAAATCATTTCAAATACCTTGGCAGCTGGTTGAATGTAAATTGTGACTCTGATGAAGAGATAATATCCAGGATCGAAATATCACGTAAGGCTTTTATGACCTGGAAACCAGTTTTATGCAACAGAAACCTGTCAATGAACATTCGTAAGAAGGTCCTGAAATGTTATGTGTGGTCGATCCTATTGTATGGTTGTGAGACATGGACGTTAAAAACCACAATGCTAAACAAGTTAGAAGCATTCGAAATGTGGTGCTATAGACGAATCCTAAAGATATCGTGGGTTTCGCACACTTCCAATGAAGATGTTCTTCAAATGATCAACTCAGAACGTCTGCTCATAAACACCATAAAGAGGAGAAAAACAGAATACTTCGGCCATATAATTAGAGGACCCAAATACCATTTACTTCGCCTTATAATACAAGGAAAAGTGGAAGGAAAGAGATGGATTGGTCGAAAGAAACTTTCATGGCTGCGTAATATTAGACAATGGTGTGGTTTCACAGTAGAAGAATTATTTCGCGCAGCAGCCGACAGAGAAAGGTTTCAGGAAATTGTAAACATGATGACGGCCAACGTCTGAATACGGACACGGCACCCAAAGAAGAAGAAGTTCAAATTTTCTTCTAGTATCCGGACCCCACATAAAAGTACTTACCGACCCCTGATATAGTTGTTAAAAATATTTTAAAATATGTTCATATTTTTAAATAAACATAGTGAGTGAACTCAAAATATTACCAGAAAATTAAATAATAGCTGTCATTTTGTAACATTTAACCACTTACAGTTGGTCAAATCCAGGAACAAGTTTGAAAATCGCCACGCTCACCTGATGCGCACTAAAATTATCGGAAATTATATCCATAGTACATAAAAAAATTAGTAGTGCAAGAGAGAGGACAGCGGGAAGTTTGTTTTGATGTTTCCACTCGTATGTAATGGTGGCGGCGCTACAGTCACTGTAGGTGGGGGTATGACATAGCGGGAGACGCATGTGCCGTGGAAGAATTAAAGTGAAAATATGAAGAATGAAGATTGGTGTTGGTACGCCATTGCAAATTAAATTGTGTTTTGTCTTTGTTGTAAGCATCTTGAATTTTGTAAAAGAAGTTTTAAACATTGTTCCACGATTGTTAAAATGGAACAAAATAAAAGGGTACTAATGGAGAAAGACGGAAATATGTAAATTTATGAGACTTTCCCTGTATGTGTATGCAATTGTAAATATAAAACGTATAAGAAAACAATTTTGCAAGTACAGGTAATAAATGTAATTAAATTATTTCCAGTTTTAAAATGTACAGTTTGTATGTTATAGTTCTCTTCAATCAATTTTGAAAATATTCTTCAATAATAATAACCTATGCTTTTTATATTGTATACATATTTTACAAAAATGTGTCTGCTTTTTGTTATAACTCATTTCTGTTTACAATCTCATATTTCCATTTTGTTATAAATAAATAAAATTGTGTTTTTTATTTACTGGACTCATATGGAATCTTTAAAGTTCTTTTTATTGTTTTAAATATATCTTCATCTTCAAACATTTTAATTTATTTATAAAAACGTAACTGGCGCATCTTTTTCATTTTTTCCTTTTATCTATGGTAATTTTATCATATACATCATATCTATCTAACTATATACCTATCCAATCGTATCTCTGGTACTTTATTATGTTAAACTAAGTATCAATTCTAAAAACTAACCCCCTCTGTGGCTCAGTGTAAGAGCGCCTACTTTAAACCTAAAGGTCGTGAGTTCGAATCTCACCTGGGTGGAGAAATTTTCGTTTATTAAAAATTAATGAATGAAAATAATTTCTATCCTTGTGCGATCGGTACTCACCGGAGGGACCGCAGACGTTCGGATACAATTAGCGTCTCTTAGCAAAGACAATGACGTCGACTTTGCTAAGTATCAAGACAATTACTCTACACACACACACACTACACTAGGTACCTGACTGTACAAGGATCTACAGACCGAGAATTTGGTATATAAATTCCACGGCTTCGCGCATTCGTACTTGTAAGTTCGTGAATTAGTTGACTGGAGTTACAATTTGCCAAATTTAAATGTAATCGTTTCTACTCATTCATATTAATATTATAATGTATAATATATTAAAGTTTTTAATATTGGTAATATTATTCATATTAATATTATAATATACAATATATTAAAGTTTTTAATATTGGTAATATTATTCATATTAATATTATAATGTATTAATTATCACTACTTAGCGTATTTTCATGGAAATCAACCGCTATGCTGACTAGTATTTTTTTAAATTGTGATGAATAAATAAAGTATATATTAAATAAAGGGTATTTTAAATAAATTTGTAATATTTTATGCGAAAAGAAGAAAAGACTCAGTTCGAGTCGTGAGCGTATTCCTTATATTTTCTTTAATTATTGTGTTAAGCTACTCGGATGTAAGTGGTTGTTATAATTTTATACACTGAAATTAAATTAAAAAAGGACATGAAAAAAGTGGAAAAATAATAAAAAATTCCCAAATTTAAATATATCTCGAAAACAAAATACGATCTGGAAAAAGAATACCAGAAATGTTTAATTTTTTTGAGCTCTTCGATTGTGTAGTACCTTCAATTTCAGTTTTTTTCCAACAATACTCAAGTATTCCGATTTAGTACTCTCAGCCTTATATAAATTTCCAAGAAATTAATATCGGATGAAGTTTCAACAAACGAAATGAAAATCCTAATATTAAAACAGCATTATGACCAGGTACACAATATCTGACTGTTATGCAAATTAGTAGGTAATTAGAAAGTCAGTATGGGCAAAACCAGCATATTCAAATTATAGGTACCTACCTTTAGTCTTGTATTGAAGGATTTTAATTTATTACCCTTAGCATACGTAAAGATATAAAGAACGAGTTATTTATCTCGTACTTATTTTAAGCAAGGCGCAATATTTAATTAGTTAATATTATTATTAATATTAAAAAATAGTATTAAAAGCTTTAATAATATTACCAATATTAAAAACTTTAATATATTATACATTATAATATTAATATGAATGAGTAGAAACGATTATACATTTAAATTTGGCAAATTTTAACTCCAGTCGACTTAGTTCACGAACTTACAAGTACGATTGCGCGAAGCCGTGGAATTCGTATACCAAACTCTCGGTCTGTAGATCCTTGTCCTGACTGTACCATGCCAATGATCATAAGTTGTCGAGGCATTAACTCAATAAAAAAAACCTTTCCTGTATTAATTAAAGATTTCTTTGGAGGTTAAATTACTTAGATAGGTGCAGCGTCTTACTTATATTCCTAGAGTATCTGGCCGAACAATTATTCAAAAACGTTAAAGATACTCTGAGGAATTTATCACCAATTAAAATTTTTGAAAAATTACTTGTTGAAGAAATTATTACAAACATTTATGGCCAGTCAATTTTATACACACGGCAAAAAATAATCACTCTTTTACAATATCTACAAACGAAATCAAACTTTTTTGCAATATGAGATCTAACTGGGTATAATAGATTACCATGAGAAAGTTTATACTGGCCATTAAAAGGGTCCCTGTGTTTACAACGCTATTCGTAAGAGCAGAGACAGGTACTTAGATATAAAAAAAGTTTGTTCATCGAGCCAGACTAATGTTTTCTTAAACATATATCTATAGACGAATCTATAGTGAAATATTTCACCTAGCATATGTTATATGTTGTTTTTTGAAGTGATCGCTGACATTTATTTATTAATTTAAACGTCCATAGATAAGACCACAGGATAAGAAACGCTGCAATAGATCATACATGGGATATTCTATGAAGACGTATTTAATGTAAACATATTGAGTTTTAAATCATGAAAGACTGGAAACACGCAGTTAGTGACGAATGATTGCAAATCCTTCATAAAGAATTTGTTTCCTTCATAAGGTTTTCTAAATAGGTATGTTGAATAAGAAAACTAGTATGTTGAACACACAAGACAACCCAGAAGAAATATCAGTATCAAATTCACACATTTGATTTTTGTGGTCCTTTCCGATATTTTGGATTCGCCTTGATTCTTAGTTCATTGTAGCGTTCTAGGAAAATGTTGCCGCCTTATAGTCTTCACAACTGTTACCTCACAGTTCTTATATTCACATATATTTACTTTTACATGTTTATTTAATTAACTTCAAAATAAAGGTATCAATCAAAATAATTTTGATTTCAAATTAAAACGCGCTGAAACGTAAACTTCATTTCTTAGATAAAATTTAGACAATGGCAGAAAATATGTAATAGGGACGCTCTAATAATACAAAAGCTGAATGTCTTAGACAACAAATAGCTTGAACTTCTTATATTTCAATCTTCCTTTGACGACAAATACTATAGTCACTTCTGCAGTTTGCTGTAAGGATCACAGCTATCTACGTAGTGTTTGTTGTATACAGTGTTATTTTATAAAGTAGAGGGATCTGAAATGGTATGCAAAAAATGTCTCAGAAATAACAAACAAACATAAAGAAACTGTCAAGTATCTAATAAATTTTATTTACTACTAGTACTAGGTTGGCATAAATAGGTAAAATTAAGCTGGAAAAAAAAACGAGTTCATAAAACCGAGCGTATTATTATGATTTATACCTTATTAGTATTAATAAGTATTTACTTACGAATTACCTTACAACTTAAAAGTCTTATTTCTTCATGTACAAGTACATTTTTAATTCAAGTGCATGGGAGAGATAAAATACTATTATATACTATTATAGCTAGGGTGACCATATGTACTTTTTTTAGTAGGACAGTACTTTCTTTTCAAACGCTGTCCTATTGTACTTTAAAATTTATGACGTACACCTAAATGTACTCTTTTTCTTAAGCACACAAAATTAAGTCCTACTTTTTGTCCAAAGTCACCGCCTAGAAGAAAATGCCATTTTAATGTCGAGTTGCAAGCAGAGTATCCTTTTAAGAAACAAAAATCAAATGTTTCACCGCATATTGTGTTTTGCCAAGTTTGTAAAAGTGATGTTGATATTTCCTAACAGTGGTCGCAGTAATATCAAACAAAATTTGTCAAAGAAGAAACACGTGTTGGCTACTAATGCGAACTCGAAGAGCAGCAAATTGGAAACCTTTGTTAAAAAAGAAAATTTAAGTTCTGAAAATATGTTGATTGCTGCCAAGGAAGGTACTTTTGCTTACCATAAAATTAAGCATTTGCAAAGTTTCACGTCCTTAGACTGCACGTCAAAACTAATTGTAAGCATGTTTGAACCTAAATTTGCGGCAGCTCGAACCAAGACTGAGGCGATTGTTAAAAATGTTTTAGCTCAAGAGGCTCAATCCCAATTAGAAATTGACCTTCGAAAAGCAAATTTCGTCAGCATCACAATCGATTCGTCGAATCATAGAGAAATTAAAGTTGTGCCCTTAATGGTAAGATATTTTGATGGAGAAAATGGTGTCCAAGTAAAATTACTTCAGCTACGTGACTTACCTGGTGAAACATCAGAGCAGTTAAAAGATTACGTGGTCAATGTTTTGAACCACCATAATTTACTACAAAAATTCATCGGAATGTCTGCTGAAAATACAAATACAAATTTTGGTGGAATGAGAAAAAAAGGAGTGAATAACCTATTCAGCAAATTAAATGCTTCTCGTGGTAAACCCGTGATTGGAATTGGTTGTGTGGCACACATTTTTAATAACTGTTTACAAAATGCGACGGTCGTCTTACCCATAGACATCGAGGTTACTGCGGTCAAGATTTTTAAGTATTTCTATATTTTTATAGTCAGAGTGGAGAAATTAAAACAGTTTTGCGATTTTGTTGATATCGAGTACAAAAAATGTTGTCGTTTTCAAAAACAATATTTTTGAGCCTAATGCCAGCCACTGAACCAATTATACAAATGTTCAAACCCTTGAAAGCATATTTTTTGTCGATTAATAATGGTCCAACAGTTCTAAAACAGTTTTTTCAAAACCCAATCAGTGAAGCATGGATGTGGTTTGTACATCACATTGCGTCTCTCTTCTACAAAATTATTTTAGATGTAGAAGGTGACAAAATAAGTGCAATGAAAGGCGCTTTGGAGTATTTCGAACTTATAAATAAGCTTGAAAATCGCTTAAATAAGTTATTTTTACCGCTTAAAGTAAGAAAGTCCCATTCAAAACTTAAAAATATGGTGAGAGATCAAGACCTTGACCTTGGTGTGAGCTATAGGGATATCTTTATCATGCATGTCAAGCAGTTCTATTCAAATTGTGTAACATATTTGAAAAACTGGAGTGAAAATTTAAGTGAACTAAAGCTATTTTTGCGGAGAGTGCGGAAAGAGAAAGAGCTGATACTTACTGTTAAAAAGCGCAAACTACAATATTTGGGACATGTTATGAGGGGAGATAAATACCAGTTGCTGCAATTGATTATACAGGGAAAGATAATGGGAAAGACATCTATAGGAAGAAGAAGGCATTCATGGATGAAAAACTTGAGAGAATGGTACAATTGCACCAATTACCAACTGTTTAGATCTGCAGCATCAAAAATACGCATAGCTTTGATGATAGCCAAACTTCGGAACGAAGACGGCACTTGAAGAAGAAGAAAGCTATTTGGATGAGTTAACTAGAAAAAACAAGTTTCTTGGGCTGAAATTTTATCGGTGAGGCTTTCAAAGACTACATAAGTCCGATATTGAATCAGGACGGACTGTTTTATGAAGTGATAAATTTAGTCTAATACGAACCTACGTTACACAAAATAAAATCACAGACTGGAATTCGAAAAATATTTCTACCGAAGATCGATGGCTCGAAATCTTCCAAAAAGTAAGGGTTTTGAAAAATCTCAAAATTCTATGTGAGTTTGTTTTTTGTCTGTCGAGATCAGTGCGTCGATTGAGCGGTTGTTCTCAAATATCAGTAACTATTGGAGTCCCAACAAATCGCAGTTGAAAATATCTACTCTGGAAGCCATCGTGCAAGTCTACACAAACTTCAAAGTTTCGTGTAATGTTTCAGTTCTTAAAGAGTAAACCACAACTTCTGAAGGAAATTCATAGTTCCAAAAAGTACGACTGGTACGAAAATGATGATCAAGATGTTCAGAAAGGAACGTCGAAAGACAATTAACTATTAAAATTTATCATACATTTTTTATGTACTTATGTTTGAATAAAAAAATCGTTCTTATCATTGTTTCATTAAATATTCGTAAAATTTTGACCAGAAAAATTTCCTAGGGCACTAGCAGTATACATATTTTTTTAAAAATTATAAATGTACTTTTTTTTTGTTAAAAAATTATGGTCACCCTAATTATAGCTAATAAAATACTATCTGTCTGTTTTCAATGTGCCTCCAGTAAGTTGTCGCTCCATCGTTTTCGTGGTCTTCCTACTGATCGTCTTCCTATTGGGGAACCGTCTCTTACCGTCTTTAGTACTCTATTTGTTGCCATTCGGCTTACATAATCGTTCCATTCTACTCTTCTATTGCTTATCCAGTTCTTGATGTTCTCCACCTTGCATCTACGTCGTATATCTGTTTCATTCAGGCAGCCTGCGGCTGTGTTTGCTCTATTCACTTGATCTTCCACTTCCGTTTTAAGCTTTTCGTAGCTAGATTATGTGATGCCTAGATATTTAAACTCATGCAACTGCAATACTTTGATCTTCTTCTTCTTCATTGAGTACCGTGTCCAAGTTTTAGACGTGGGTAGCTTCCATGAAGATTTGCCGATATCGTTCTCGATCTTGCCCGACATGTAATAATTCAGCTGCTGATAAGCCAGTCCATTGAAGAAGGTTTCGGAGCCATAAGTATTTCTTCCTTCCACTTCCTCTTTTTTTGTCGATCTTTCTGTTGATATTCAACTGCATTATTCTGTATCTGCTTCCTCTCATTATTTGCCCCAGATATTCGAGTTTTCTCTTTTTTATCATCTTTATTAAGTCATCTTCACCTTGACTTACTCTGTTTAAGACTTCTCTGTTTGCAATGTATTGAACCCATGATATTCTGAGCATTCTACGATATAGCCACATCTCGAATGCTTCTAATTTGTCATCATCATCATCATATAACGGGGGTCCTACGGCGATTGCCGCTTCCCGCATTTCAGCCTCCATCTTTTCCTATCTCTCCAATCTCCCTCTTCTAAGCCTCTAGATTGCATTGTTTTTGTAATTTCTCTTCTCCAGGAATTTGGTGGTCTTCCCCTTTTCCTTCTTTCTGGCGGAACATACATTAAGGCTTTCTTTGGCCACCGCTCCTCCTCCATTCTCATCACGTGACCATACCATTGTAATTGCCTTCCTTGTATTCTATCTGAAAGAGTATCTCTAATTCCTGTACGGTTTCGTATTTCCTCATTCCTGATTCTTTCCATTCTCGATACTCGACATGACCTTCTAAGATAATCCATTTCCACAACGTCTACTTTATCTCGTTCATTCTTTGTCATCGTCCAACATTCGGCACCATATGTGGTAATTGGTTCTACAATTGCTCTGTATACGCGGAGTTTGGTATGCATCTTTATTTTATTAGACCACAGTAATGAATTCAGTATTCGGATGCATTTTTTCCCTTGGGTTATTCGGTTTTGTACATCTATCTTAACTCTGCCATCTGCTGATATGATGCTTCCTAGATATTTATACTGGTTGCAGCCTTTTATGACTGCGTTTTCAAGCCTCAGATCTGTGGTATTTCCTCCAATTTTTAAATATTCTGTTTTGCTTATGTTTACAGTAAGCCCCCATTTGGCATATTCCTCAAATAATTTTCGATTCATATAATTTATATCTTCCTCATCGGTTGCAACCACCACCTGATCATCTGCAAACAACAATGTATACAGAGTTTCTTGTCCCACTTCGATGCCCATAAATCTACATTTATTTCTCCAATTCCTCAATGCTTCTTGGACGTATATTTTAAAGAGTGTCGGTGACAAACAGCATCCTTGCTTTAGGCCTTTAGTGACTTTAAATTCATTTGAGGTTCTGGTTCCAATTTTTACACAACTAACTGCATTTTCGTACAATTTATATATCGCTCGGATATACGTCGAATCCAATCCGGACCTTTTGAGGACCTCAAACATTTTCTTTAACGGGACACTATCATATGCTTCCTCAAGGTCTATAAATACCAAATGGGTCTCTCTACTTCTTTCGACACGCTTTTCAATTATTTGTCGTAGGATAAATATATTATCAAGGCAGGATCTCCCGGTACGAAAGCCGCTTTGTTCTTCAATATCTTGTATCTGTCTTTCAACCCTCTTCTTTAATATTCTGCCGTACAACCGGCCCACAGAGCTCGTCACACTAATACCTCTATAATTGGAACAGTCTCTTTTATTCCCTCTCTTATATATGGAGCTTATATAAGATTTATTCCAATCTTTAGGAATTTCCTGGTCTCCACACATACATTTATTGAAAAGGTGCTTCTAATTTGTTCATCATGTTAATCTTTATTATCCAGGTTTTACATCCGTATAGGAATACGGGATATACATAACATTTTTGGAACTTAATTCTCAGCTGTAAGTCCAGCTGAGAATTGCTCAGAATAGATCTAAGTTTCATAAATGCTTCTCTTGCAATTTCTATACGAGTTTTAATTTCTTCATCTGGATTTATAGTGTCTCATTTATCCAACATCCTAGGAGTTTAAAATGGTTAACTTTTAGTATCCGTTCATAATTGACTATTAGTTGTATAGCGCCGAGGTCTTGTTTATTAACCACACTTTGAACTATATTATTTATCTACAAAAAAAAACAAGAAAATACGTTTACTTTTAGCAGAAACACAACTATTCCTCGTTTTGTAGCTTTACAGCGCTTGATAAGCACCAGCTTGCCTTAAAATACCCGTCTATAGCTCCTATTCATACTCTTCTACCATTTCTCATTTTTCCTCTAAGTTTGCTTCCACATCATTCAGAAAGCATTTTTGGGCGCTTTCGCAAGTTTTGACTTTATACCACAATTTGTTTAAGTATCCATTTTTAGTACACTCACTTGTTTTATTATCTGACCATCCAGCTCCAATTTACATCTTAGTAAATTTGCTGTTGTAACCATGCATTTTGTCTTTTTTG
Source organism: Diabrotica balteata (assembly GCA_918026665.1). Lineage (NCBI taxonomy): Eukaryota > Metazoa > Arthropoda > Insecta > Coleoptera > Chrysomelidae > Diabrotica > Diabrotica balteata. The sequence goes on from OU898280.1 coordinate 45,265,372, forward strand.
GGGACATTAACATGTTAAATTTTCTGGCGGTTATATTAAATTGGTTCAGCATACGTTGTAAATCATCTTCACTTTGAGAGAAAAGTCTTGCGTTGTATACATAGCAGATTATTTTAAGTTATTTTTTTCTATTTGGTATCCTTTTTTAGTTCTTACTTTTTTTATTATTTCATCCATAATCAGGTTGAACGTTGGAGGACCCAGGGAATTTCCCTGTCTTATCCCATTGCCAGCTTCAATAGGACTGGTTAGGTCTTCTTCTACTTTTACTTTTATTCTGTTGTTTTGGTAGATATTTTCGATCGTTTTGATTATTCCTAGAGATATCTCTCTTGCGTACAGTAAGTGGATACCGTCTTTTAATTTTACGGGGTCAAATGCCTTCTTAAGGTCCACGAAACATAGATATGCCGGTTTGTTCTATTCTAATGATTTCTCTTGCACTTGCCTCATTATAAATATAGCGTCGGTGCATGATCTTCCTGACTTAAAATCTTGTTGTTCTTCTGCTTGTGTTATAATTTCATTCAGTTCATTTGTTATCACTTTGGTGGTTAATTTAAGTGCTTTGTTAAATAAATTAACTATCTGTAATTTATCTCTCTTTTTGAAGAGAGGTATTAGGATGCTTGATCTCCATTCTTGAGCAATTCTGTTTTGTTTTATTATTTTTGAATTAGTTTTAATAGTTGTTTGGTCAGATCTGGTCCTCCGTAATTTAGGAGTTCGTTCGGTATTTTTTCCTCTCCTGGTGATTTTCTATTTTGTAATTTTCTTAGTGCTATCTTTACCTCTTCCTACTCAATATTTATATTTGGTTTGTCGTCATCTCTGGTATTGGTGGTTCATTATCGTTACCTTTACCCATATTTCCTTCTGAATTTATTTCGTTTTTATTAGTTTGTTCATGTCTTTTCTTTGTCCCCTGATCATTCTCCATATTTCTTTTTGTGTTCCGTAGGAGTCGTGTTTCATCTGTTTGTGGTGTTTTTTATTGTGTAAAAAGGCTTTCTTCTTTTCTTCACATTTTGTCCTCACTTCCTCTCCAAACCATGGTGTTTTCTTTTTTAATATGGTAGTGTTCGTTATTTTTCTCTCTCCAAGTAATTGTGTTGCTGCATTAATTATGTTATTTTTAAGTTTTTACCAGCTTTCCTCGATGTAAGCGTTTTCTAATATTTCATTCTTAGCGATCTTCTCTGATATTCTTTTTCTGTATAAGTGTTCCGTGGATTCCGTATTTAGTCCTTCGACTTCGATTTTTGTTTGTGTTGGCGCCGCTTTATCTTAGAATTATTCTTATTTTATATAATACTAGGCAATGCTCGATATCTACATCTGCTGAGTTTGGGCATCTTACGTCGTTATTTTCGATGGATATTGATTATAACATATTCTATCATAAATCTTTGTCCACGGGTGTGATTTAATGTGTATTTGTGTTGGTCTTTGTGGTCAAAAAACGTGTTGTTTATTCTTAGCTCGTTATTCGTGCAGAAGTTTACCATTAGTATTCCACTTTCGTTTTTGACATCCTCGTTATGTTTTTGCCTAATTCCGGGTATTACTTGCTGGCCTATTCGAGCTTTAAAATCCCCATAATAAAATTATGTATTAGTTCATTAAAATGCCTCTTAGTAAAAACATTGAATACAAAGTTCACATGATAAGTTCCATTTACTTTTCCATAACTTTTAGGCAACCAGTTGCTCTTCGATGATTTCGTTAGAAGGCAGCGTATAGTTGGCCACATCCAGAAATTGGGTTTTTGGACGACAAATAAATTTCAACTTGTTGGATTTGTCTTTCCTTTTAAAAAAGCTGATGATGACATACCTTTAAATCAGATCACCGCTTCTGAGGGACACAAATATATTATAGGGAAAAGCACCACTCACCAAATAATCTCGCTAGTCAAAATGATGGCTCAGTAGCATCATTTTTATTCCAACATTGAGTTGGAGGTAATGTGAATATTCCAGATAACGTTAAACAGTTTAACAACTTCTACACAATATTTGATCTGTACTGATGACTAAACTGTTCTCAATAAATGTTCGTGATTTTTTGATGAGAAAACACTTTTGGTTTTGTTAATTATTCTTAACCACTGTTCTTTTAGAAGTCGTCTTGTGGAAAAAGAACTTAATCGCAAAATTATTCAAGCGCAAAAGAAAACCTCACAGATCAAATAAAAATTGACACTGCAAACGAAAAAGTCATGTTTTTGGAGCCTGAGAAGGTGAGAAGTTTAACCAGTAAATATACGGAATTAATAAAAAAACTGAAAAAATACAACCTAGATATTATCATACTTACATAAACGTAAAAGAAGGATAGAGACATTGACAATTGAAACAATAACATACATACATACCGCCTAGTTCCTATTATGTATTAAAGCAAAAACGGAGTTTCTATTCTGGTATCAGATTAAGGAACAAATAGTCCAACTAGAAATAAACTTAAAAGGATATGACTTTGCAGTATTTAGAGCTCATAGTAACGATAACTGTGACGTAGAAAGAAGTAACTTTTTTAACCAATTGTCAATGGTTATGGATTAGATAACCAAACAGAAAGACTGGCACTGCTAAATGATATAAATTAAAGTAACTGGCCTAAAGAGAGAATAATATGGTTAAAAATTATGAGAATTTTAAATATCTAGCTCACATATAATAGTAGGTCTCCTAAAAAGGAGCCTCAAATGTCCGTCATACCACATTATTGTAATTCAGATCATATGTCTAAATCTTATACAGAAATTTTAATTGGTTTAATCGTCTTAGACTTGCCAATAAACTGCGTAACCCCTCGGGAGAACTTTCAGTTGGTGAAATCTTTGAAAATTTAAAAAAAACAAATTAAAGATGCGGCTAACGAAGCATTAGGAGATTATAACCGAAAGTGTAAGAAGCAAAACTTGAAGGGAATGGATGGTGTTGGTGCATCAAAACAAGATGTCTTCTTCTACTTATTATTCTTTTATGTAGACATGTGTTTGTCTATTTTTCAATGTACATTCAGTAAGTTGTCGTTTTATCGTTTTTGTGGTCTTTCTACTGATCGTCTTCCTATTGGGGAACCATCTCAGTAATAAAAAATCCTCGTGGACCTTACCAAGATAAATGCAATAGACCATTAACTTCAGTAATTAATGAAAAACTACAACTAGGGGCATTTAACATGTCCCCCAGGAGCTGGTGAACTTTGGTTGACTTACATTACCTCTGAACTGTGTTGGAGACTCCAATAGCCCAGTTAACCCTTAGCAGTTAACTGAGTTAGCCTAACTGAATTAACTACAGCTAAGAATAAACTCACTACCATTCCTTAGGTTATGTTAATGCACGAATACTAACCTGCACCATTAGTTGCACTATACTCTGCTTTTCACTTAACTCACTATAACTCAAATAATTTTTTACTCTGAGTCTTCTAGCCAGATATGTGTTGTCAAGGACAGAGATAGAAGCAATATTTATATACTGAAGAAGTCGATGTTCGTGACTCTTGAATTTTAAAACCAAACATCTATTCATATAACATTTAATTCTACATAATATTTTAAATTCCACAATTCACTATACATCGAAAATAAGTCCATTTAACTTCCAACACAAATAAAATCTTATTATATAAATCTATATATATATATATAGATATATATATATATATATATATATATATATATATATATATATATATATATATATATATATATATATATATAATTTCCATTAATGCCTTTTCAAATGTTCATTAGAAAACATCGCACGTATTGCATGGGTAAACAATCTAGTGAAATAATAAATAATTTATAGAGAATCTTTTGAGTTGGTTATTCGTTGCGCAAAGAGTTTCATTTTGAAATGTATGCTTTGAGTTGAGCAGAAATTTCAAGACGGATATGACTATATAATTCCCTTCTTATTCGTTTTACTTTGTTTTCTCTACCCGCATTACATTAGAGTGCAAAATTCCTTGATCAAAATCGTTGTTTGTTGAACTGCACAGAAAGTATATGGTGGTGGTATGAGACTTTGTGTAGCTTACAATAAGAAAAATTGAAAATATCTTAAACATCTTAAATGATTCATAATATTTTTGTCGACTGGATCTACTCAAAGATCATTATTTGTATTTAGCAGTAGATAAAGAGACCAGTATTATTGAAAATATATCAACACATCGATTAACATATCGAATTCATCGACTATCTCTTAGAATTAAAACTATTCCTTTAGAGTTCTTGGGTCCAGGATGTACGAATAATGCGTCGGTACACCCACATTTCGAATAATTCTAGTTTTCTCGTAAGCGTCTCCGTCAGCGTCTAGGCCTCCACACCATACAGTAAAATCGGAAAAATGTAGCATTTAACTAGACGTAGTTTTAGGGGAAGAGACAAATCCTTGCTTAGGAGCTTTTTCATATTGCTAAATGCTGCTCTAGCTCGTTCTATTCTCGCCTTAATTTCTGTAGCCTGTTCTCAATTTGCATTTACGTTGGTGCCAAGGTACACATAAGATTCTACATGGTCAATTAGTATGTTACTTCTCCGTAATTGTCGAGCAGGTTGTTGCTTTTTGCTTATCAGCATCCACTTTGTCTTCTTGAAGTTGAGGCTCAGGCCGTATTCCTCACTAACTGAATAAACTCTTTCCATTACCTGTTGTAATTTGTCTATGGTACTGGCAAGGATCACCGTGTCGTCGGCATATTTTATATTGTTCATTAACTCGCTGTTTATTTTTATGCCCTCACTTGCATTTTCCATACATTTGTTAAATATTTTCTCGGAGTAAATATTGAATAGGAGAGGGGATAATATATACCCCTGACGGACACCTCTTTTGATCTGCACACTTTCAGTAAGTTCGTTGCCAATTTTTGCTCTAGCTGTTTCACCCCAGTATAGGTTTGCCACAATTCAAATGTCTTAGTCGTCAATACCTGTCTTTCGCAGGATATCTATCAATTTTTCATGGTTGACATTGTCAAATGCTTTTCTAAAATCTAAAAAGCACAAATACACGTCCTTATAAACGTCTCTACACCGCTTTATAAGCACCTGGAGAGCGAAAATTGCTTCTCTAGTTCCAAGTGCCTCCCGAAAACCACACTGCGATCTATCACTATTTGACTCACATTTATCATATATTTATGACTTTCATAGTGACATGATTGATCAAGATTATAAGCCGATAGTCATCATAGATCTAGGCAGTTGGTTTCTTCGGGATTGTAATAAATGTTGACTGTAGCCAGTTCTCCGGGATTTTACCGCTACTATATATGTTGTTAAAAAGTACAACTAGATTATCAAGGAACTGATTGACTGATTGTCTGATTACATAGGATCTTTAATATTTCGCAGGGTAAAATATTGATCAAAGTCTATTATGTCTATTAAAAACTCACTTATACTTCGATAAGGTAATTGTTCATGGATCAAGTCAAGACAAATGTCAACAAAATCTTAATGCGTGTCTTCAACGACTAACAATGTTCGGTCTACATCACAAAATTTTAATGAACATTCAAGCAAAAAGTGTACTTTTTTTGAAACTAGTATATTGATGTATTAGGTGGTCAGAAAGATTTATTGATATGATACTATATTACTAAGGAGTTATGATTGATAACCGAAGATTCAAATTTGTGGCTAGACTTTAGTTTGATTGTGAAATGATCTGGATATGTGGATATGAAGGTGAAGATGTATTATTGTGAATAATTTAAGAGGGAGAAGTAGAATAATCTGCTTTGAAATAAGTTGTTTTGAAAAGAAGCGTGGAGAACATTAGGCATAGAGGTCAGACTTGAAGTTTAGATTTCTAGAAAGAAGTGGGGAAAGATGGAAAATTAGATGTATTGAAAAAGAGGTTTTGTTAGTATCTTGGTTATCCATCCTTGGTCTTACCAGAATATCTTGGTCATCTTATCAATCACAAAAACACTTTTAAAGTCTTTAAAAAAGGCTCTTGATATGCCACTACCAAGATTATGTGGATCGCGTTCAAAGGTTTCTTGTTTTAGCAATGTATTATACCTGATTCATTACCAATGCTCTAACTAAAACTTATCCTTTACGGAAACTTTTACAGAAAAAAGTCAAATTCATTTTGAATAATTCATGTGAAACAAGTGTCAATAAACTAAAAGAGGAAATTGCGAGTGATCAAGTTTTGATTCCATATAATCCCAGTTTTGTGATGCAAGTCCAACCGGTGTTGCATTTTCACTATCTTATTTTATTGATGGTATAGAAAAACCTATCTTATTTGGTTCAAGATTGTTTTTAAATGTGAACAAAAAAAGGTCAATTACGTTCAATAACATCTGCAAGGCTACTACAATATGCATAATTTTTATCAGGATTTGATTATGAAGCTGAATACAGAAAATCGTTTGATCAAGTTAACCTTGACTGTTTTCTAAAGCTTCTATTAACCAACCTTCATCTTCTTTCGAAAAAATGTTTAAGGAAGTAATTAAATGCATCTGTCTTGAATAAATAAAAAATATTTAAATATACCATCTAACCTACCAAAGTATTAAAGATGCCACAGACAAAGATCCTATTTTCTCGAGAATTATCTTGAAGAATCTTGATTGCATCATGAAGAAAATGATTTTACTGTAGAAGATGAGATCCTCTTTAAAGGCCAGAGAATTGTTATTGCAGTTCAACTTTAACAATCAATCTTATCAGAATTCCATGGCATTCACATAGGCAAAGATTAAGTAACTTGAAATAAAATATTGCTTATGGAAAAACATAGATGAAGATATTGAAATTATAGTCAAGACATGTCAACTTTGCGCTGAAATTCCAAAACCTCGTTCAGAATCTTCATGAGATCACCGGGATAATTCAACAGAAAATTAGGACTGCGTCCATATTGACTATGCGGATTCATTCAAAGATTTTTACTTTTTGTTAGTGGTTGACGTTAAATCACGATGGGCTGAAATCTGAAATGACTGTTCTTATGTCTTAAGACTTTAATGTTAGAAAAAACGATTGATCTTCTGTTAGTTATATGTTATCTGAAAAAATTCAAAAATTCATGGAATTTTTCAAAGCTTTATTGCCCTTGGTCATCCTGCTACAAATGGCTTAGCTGAACAAAATGATATCGGCATAGCTCGCTACAAAGGAAAAAAATGTAATAAAATATGTGTCTAAGATGATAGGCAACCGTATATACGTATTTCTGGCTATTGGTAGTACGGTGCAGCCAAGTTAAAATAATATATATCCTCCTCCTTAGTCCTCATCTCTTTTAAGATGTGGTGACACCATCAGGCCTTTACAGTTTTTTCACGATTTCCCTCCATCCTTCTCTGTCCTGGGCTAGTTGTTCGGCTTCATGTAACCCTTGGTTAATCAATATTTTTGTTTGATCTACCCAACGGCTTAGAGATCTTCTCCTAGGTCTCTTTCCTTCAACTCTACCCTCGACCAAAAACAAATTTCTGACAGTGATTTCAAAAACCAAAACACCCTTGTCCCCTCTGGAACAAGTTAATGTCATTTATCATTTACCTTGTGCTGATTGTGACTCGTGCTACATCGGTCAGACTGGGAGATCACTGAGAAGGCGTCTTACGACACACCGCAGTGATATCAACTTATCTAAGCATACTTGTGCCCTTGCACAGCATGCTATTAACACTAAACACAAAGTAGATTTTATTGAAGTTAGGATTCTTGGTTCTGAACGTAATCTCGTTAAAAGACAGTTTTTAGAAATGTGTCATATACTTAAACACCCCAATACTCTTAATAAGAGAACTGACATTAGTAACTTGAGCCAAATTTATCATGCTCTAATATTGCAGAATTAGGCTTACTATGTTATTTACTTTAAAAATTGTCACCTAAGGTGTTTTCTTTACATAATTTCTCTTTAAATAATTTTCTAATAT